>BMAC01001243.1:36173-46819 GCA_014905375.1 Phtheirospermum japonicum
TCGACGCAGGGCCGACGCACTGCCGACACTACGTTCTGAAGCATCGACTAAAAGGGCGTCAGTCGACCCAACGTCGACGCAACATTCTGAAGCGTCGACCGAAGGGGCGTCAGTCGACGCAACTTTCTGAAGCGTCGATGCAAGCCCGCGTCAGTCGACGCACCCGGCCAGCCGACGCGCACACCCAGGCAGCAACGACGCCGAGCACCGGCACGCGTCATTCGACGCACCGTCGATGCGACGGCCCAGAATTCGGATTTTAGGGTTTCTTGTGCGCCAAGACTTGCAATATCTATATAAACCCTCTATATTTCGGATTTTTGAGGGGGGAGAGACCAGAGACACGACTACCTAGGGTTCCTTAGCCTACAATAACATAATTCCACATCTCATAACGATATTTGAAGACGGAGATCAAGGATCGAAGAACAACGCGTCCAAAACATCGAATTCGCGTTCGGGATTCAATCTTCGCCCAAGATCGACGTGCAACTCCGGAATAGCTGGAGCTTTTTACTGCTTTCATTAGTTCCAATAAGTACTCTAAACTCTTAGATAATTTCGTAGTTAATTTCTTAGTTAATTCTAGTTTTAATACTTAGTTTAATCGTTTCATGCTTGAGTGTTAGATATTGGATTAATCTAGTTTATTTATGCACCTTGATTTATGCTCAATTATTCATTCTTATATTCGTATGATGCGATTGATTGAGGGAAGTTATTATATTTATGCTTTAGATTCGCTGCTTTAAATTCTTAGTTCTTAATTTCAAGTAGTTTGACCGAACAGTTGTTTCCTCGAGAGATACGACTCGAGTCAAACTTATCACCCTACAAGTACCTCGTACTCTTGCGAGCAAACTGACGTGCTTTTAAATTAATTTATTAAAAAGGGTTACACAAAAGTTTGGATCACTGCGCATAGTGGGTGGTAATTAAAAGATACTTAAGTTATTTTGTGACAATAAATTGACAGTCTTATATTCCAATAAAAATAAGATCTCGATAAATTCTAGGCATATAGACATCAAGTTTCTAGTCGTTAAAGAGTGAGTTCAAAGTGAACAATTGTCTATTGAATATATTAGTACAAACTCCATGATTGAAGATCCGCTTACAAAGGGATTTCCACCCAAAAGCGTTTCATGAGCATACTGCTAATATGGGTGTCAAACTTTTTGAGATTATTTATTTTTAGTGGGAGTTGTGTGATAATGTTCTCTTTTGTAGGCATATTTTTTTTAGATACTTCAGTTTAAGCATATTTTGAGTTTATTTTCTACAGAGATTAAAGTTATTTGGTTTATTCACACTTTGATTTTAGTATATGGTTGATCTCACTAAGGTTTTAAGGTGGACCAGTTGGGAATAAGTATGTTACGATCAGAATACATGAAGTTTCCATGCTACACATCCTCATCATGATCCATGTCATTCGGTTGTGTTAACGTATTTGACAATTGATGGGTCGAGTTATGATAAATGCAATGAAGGTCACTTTGAGCCTATGTTGATATTACTGATGGACCAGATTGGATATAAATTCTTGGTTATGAAAGCAAAGTTGAGCTAGTACGGTTATATTTTGTAATGTATAATTATAAGGTTACACATATAGCCTAAGTGGGAGATTTTGGATCCTTAATCCAACATTGGTCTTATATGTGAAATAACTATATGTTTTACACTGTCAAATAAGGAAGCCCAGTTAAAACTGAACTAATAAAGTTTAAGGTATTAGGCTTTAATGTATCTAATAGGATGTGGGCCTTTGATGTGTAGATACTTAATGAGTTATCTATTTTAATGATGGACTTAAATAGGTATACCCAATATGTATCAGTATATAAGGGTTATGGTCCCTAGGTTATACGTATTATTATTATATATTCTATTTCGAATCCCATCATCAGAAGAGAGCGTACAGAGAAATCTAAAGGGTTCTCTAAAAGAATTAAATATGTGTTTCTATAGAAGGCCAAACCCCAAATTCAATCGTATATGGATACAGGTACGCTTCTGTAAACTAACTTATGATTCTTAATAATTAAATATGATGGTTCTTTGATTATAGCAATGGCTTTCACTAAGATTATTCATTAACAAGCAATTCATGTTCCTCAGCATTCTTGTACCAAGGTCAAAGAATTTGAATGACAAACTCGATGTGTTTCTAAAACCTCTAATCGTCGAGTTCAAACTGTTATGGACGGTTAGGGCCCCCTCATAAGATATATCTAAAAAATAAAATTTTCAATTACGAGCAGTCCTTATGTGGAGAAGTAGCGATTTTCCTGTGTATTTTATGTTGTCCGTTGGAGTACGATCAGTCGAACATCTTGTTCTTTCTGTATGGAATGCTCAGACACCTTCACTCTTAAGTGAAGTGGAAAGAAATCGTGGTTCGAAAATATCCGAAACTTCTTAAATGCGGTCATCATTTTCAAAAGGACAAATGACACTTTCGAGAAATAAGATCCGTCGAGACTCCAAAACTGAACGTCCGGTCAGGGACAGAAGTTTTGGTAGAGATAGGAAGATTAGAGCTTTTGAAAATCATTGAACTAGATGTAGCAGTCATTAATGCACAAATTTCAAAACGTCTGGTTGGAGAAAATGAAGTATCTTTTGGGATTTGACATATTGGAGAAAAAATCCAATTCGCCACAATTTAGATGTTATGCATATAGAGAAAGATATTTTTGGCAATGTATTCAACACAGTGATGAATGTCAAATGGAAGACCAAGTACACGTCTAAATCAAGGAAAGAGTTGAATGAGTATTGTAATCCTTCGGATCTAGCTCCAGACAGATCAGGAGAGTGTCCTAAAGCCTATTACAAACTTGATAAGCGTTCAAAAGTTACATTGTGAGATTGGGTTAAAAACCTTCTATTTCCAGATGGGTACGCATCAAACTTGGGGCGTTGCGTCGACAAGAAGGAACTGCATTTGATCGGGATGAAAAGTCACGAATTGTCATGTATTCATGAAAAGGTTGATACCAATAACCTTTCATGAATTGCTTCCTTCAAATGTGTGGAAGGCTCTAACCGAATTGACCTTGTTTCCAAAGATCTCATGTCAACAGTCATTTGCACCGAAGATATGAGTCATTTAAATTGTGACATTCTGTTAATATTGTGTCAACTAGAACTGATCTTCTTTCCAAGTTTTTTTTTACTTAATGGAGCATTTTCCCATTCATCTAGCGTATGAAGCAAGATTGCTGGCCCATTGTAGTATAGATGGATATACCCATTCGAGAGATATCTTCGCAAACTAAAGAACAGTGTGAAAAATAAAGAGAGTGTTGAAGGGTCGATAGCAAACGCATATCTGGTTGAAGAGGCATCAAGTTTTAGTTCGTACTATTTTGAAGATCACATATTAACCAAAAGAATAAATTTGCTTAGAAATGACGATGATCAAGATGGTGCAGATGACGCTGATGAAGTTCCCCGGTCTTTATAAAATATGGGGAGATTTGGAAAGGAAAAAAGATTTTTAACCGAAGCAGAATATAACACCGCAAAGATATACATTTTACTAAATTGCGAAGAGGTCCAAGAATATGTTAGGTACGAATACTCTTTTCAGTTTCTACTTTAAATGTATATATTATGTATTAATACTTTTTTACTCGATTTTCTAACAAATAATGTAGTATTTATACGAAGAACATTCAATGTCTCCAACCAAATATTACAAATGATAAACTCAATGAAAAGTTAGAAAATGAATTTGTCATTTGGTTCAAACATTACGTAAGATGTTCAATACTGAGATGCATATCATTTAATTACCATATGTATTTATCTAGTATACTTGCTAAATTAAAAATAATTTTCAACATCATAAGCTAGAGATCCTTCAAACAATATGATCGACATGCACATTAGGATCCTAGCAGAGGGTTCATCACGATGTGTAAAAACGTATGATGGATGCAAGATAAATGGTTATAGATTTCACATAATCGAGTACGGATCTAACAAATCAACATCAAGCAGTGGAGTATGCATTAAAGGATCAAACTATGGGGCAGCCGAGTATGATTATTATGGTCGTCTCATAAAAATTGTGCAGCTCGAATACACCAAGAGAATGGAGAAAAATACACCATTGTTCAAGTGCGACTAGTTTGATCCAACTCCTACAAACATAAAAAAGTCCATCCATATTATAAGCTTATCGATATCAATTAAGCGTAGGTTCAATCATATGAGCCTTTTGTACTTGCTGCCCAAACTATACAAGTATATTATTGTGTGTACCCAATTTTGAAATGAGACAAGTTGGACTAGTGGGCAACGTGTAAAATCAAGGCGAGATCAAATATTGAGCTTATCAAGCCTCTACCAGAGCAATAATTCCAAGAGGAAGCTATAGATACACGCAATCCAATCAACTAGATGATGTCAATTTCCAGTTACACAACCCCACTAATAATGACTTGGATGAACTTGGTGACAAGGAAGATGATGATACAAAAGAAGAGTTACTCATGGATTAAGATACAAATCAAGACATAGACAAAGATGAGTTTGGTGATAACTTTAATAGTGAAATTGTCGATTCAGATGATTAGTTTGGTTGAAATATATGTTAATTGTTCATATTGTAGAACGCTCTTATTTTAACAAATCTATTTAGGTTTGCATTTATTAAAATAGTTGGTATATACTGGTATTTATAAAATACTCGCATTATATTTACTTTTATAAGATGCCAAGAGGTCGTGGACGCGAGTCCAGTCTGGGTCGATCAGTTATGGAGTCAGCTAGACATTTAGCTGATTTTGATGATGATTATGTGTGTCCTGGTACTGATCATTTAGCGCCGACCCCAGATACCACCACACCGACGTCGTCCGATGCGGGTACATCCTGACATCCCCACCAGAGAGGCGATACCTTATTTATATCGACGGGAAGAAGCAAGTAATAATAATTATAATATTCTAATCATCATTAGTATTAAATTATATTTGTAACCACAAACACAATTACAGACTACATAGCAGGGAGGTCAGGCTGACCAACATATTTCGGGAGATCATGGAGAAGGAGCTCCTAGTCGGGTGGTAGTTTAAGGCTGTCCCTAAGGATATTCGTGCATTATGATAGGGCATATTTCAGGTAATTATTATTTTGTGTCTAAATTTATTAATCTTTGTTGTAACTTGAGAATCATGTATCAATTGAATTGTAATTATTATTTTGTTTTGTAGGAGATTTTTTATTGGGACATGAACTTGTATACTCCACAAGCTATACAGACGATATATTTATGCACGATGGCGGACAAGTATGGAAAGCGGCTTAATGAGTATAAGTAGTCGTGATCAGACTGGTCAGCCACCGAGGATCTATTGACGAAGGGGTCCGGAGGTAAATGATTTTGTTATGTATTCTTACTAATTTAAAATTTTCTATTATTACAGACGATTGAAAATTCTATATATCATCCATTTCAACTAGGTTATGGAATATTGCATGGGATAAGCCCGAGAGCAGGAGGGGTCTGAACAGTGCAGCATTAATAGGAGGAGCGAGCTTGCTTGTCTGGGTACTGGGATGTCGAAGTTTAGAGGGGCGGGGGGTCTAGATCTACGGTCAATTATTCTTAAGATATCATAAGTAATTTCAAATCATAATATATTATTTATTTGTTTATTTTTAATGTTATTTACCTGATAATTTCATTTGGATACAGGAGCGGGAGACGAGTGAGCCGGCCACTGCGTACCAGGTTTTTGTACGTACGCATAAGAAGGACGACAACACGTGGGTCGATACAAGATCTGATAATACTAATGTGAGTCTATTTTTATTTAAATTTTGTTTTGGGTTTAATATAGAATTTACTAACGAGTTGTATTTCAAAAGGAGTACGGGCGATGTCTGGATGAGGCACATGCTTCTTCACAGGATTCGGATAATGAGGTTGAACCTGAACTTGTTTATCTCGACGTCTTCGGGTCGAGTAAGGTCCGACATTACGGCACCAGCTGCTTTGGGAAGTTGGTTGCTTCTACGAAGAGTTTTCGTGGCAGCAATTCTTCCTCCTCCCATCAGGATAGGACTCATGTAAGACAGCTCGAGATGCAACTCCAGATGCAGAGGGAGAAGTTAGAGGCCACGAGACGAGCTCAACAAGCGATGGAGCAGCGATATAAAGAGTCTGAGCTACTACGTGAGTAACAGCGACAAGAACAACAGCAATTTCAGGCAAGGGTGAAAGCGCGGGTGGCCGAGCTATTAGCTCGATTATAGCAGTACCCGTCGTAGCCTCCCCCGTCATAGGACTCTTTTGTATTGAGTGATTTTATAAACTTTTACTAATATCTGAGTTGAACAAATTTAATAATTTCAGTTTTCTTGAAATTTATATAATTATTTAATTTATTGTCTGTATAATAATAATTTCTTGGGGGGTATTTTAATAAAATAAAATAGAGATTAAAAATAATAATTGAAAATAATATTAATAAAAAAAAGAAAAAACCGATGGGAGACTACCTTTCGGAAAAACCGAGTGCAGAAATGCCCTAGAATAAATCCAGGGTATAAAAGCCCTTGATTTTTTGTTATACCCTCGATTTTTTCTAGGCATTTCTACCCCCGGTTTTCCGAAGGGAAGACGCCCTCAATTTTTTTGAGGGGAATATGCCCTCATTTTTTTCGAGGGCGAGACTCCCCTTGATTTTTTTCGAGGGCAATCAGATTCAAGGTCACAGGATTTACCGAAGAAATGAACCTTCAGTAATCCCCTCGAAAATTCTACCGAAAGCATATTTCACCTCGGAAAATCTTAACAGGGGGAACTTGCCGTCGATTTTTCCTCGATAAATTAATTACCAAGAGCTTTTTGGTAATTATCAAGGGTTTTTCCTCTTTGTATGCTTTTTTTTTTGTAGTGATAAATTTTATACAACCAGATTAAACCGGCGTAACACCCACGCCGGAGGGGTTATAGCCCCTTAATATTATTCCTCAATTTGTACTTATTACCACCATGGCCGAAAGAGACAACATCGAATAAAAATAAACTGCAATTAACTATAAAAATATTGATATCATTAGTTTTGATTCCGATCTTCTCATCAAATCTTTAATGGCGAAGGGAATCACAACCTTAGCCTCGCCCCTAGCAGTCTCCATCGTCAGCATCCGTGAGATGAACGAATCGTCAGCGGCAAACAAGTTTCGTAGACGAAACTGAAAAGAGAGAGATGGAGGTGAGCGAGAGAAAAGTGGATCTAGGATCGGAAGAGAAGATGGACTATATATATTGAGGTATTTTTTTGAGAGTTTTGAACAAATTGTAACTAGCAGGGGCAAGAAAAAAAAGGTAAGATTTAGTGGACACAAAAGCCCTCTATATGTATTTATTGGTCATTATCCCTTGTTTTCTCTCTCAAAACTATCTATAATATAACCTCTTACAATATATAAAAATAACAACAACAACAACAAAAAAAAACTAATCCTCAACTAGTCGGAGCTAAAGGTTTGTAACGACCACTTAGTGTCGGCCCTCACTATAGGCCTATAGTGCCTGGGCCTAATGCCCCAATCTGGAGGGGCTCAAATTCAAATATATATATGAAAAAAATAATGATTAAAACATTAAAATGTGGATTTTTTTTCACCTTCTTCAATGAAAGTTGAAATTCCGATTGTTTATATTGCACTTTCATCTTTTGAAATTTGAGTCTTCATGTTTTTTATTTCAATTTCAAATTATTTTTCATCTTAATTTTTCAATTTTTTTTATTTATACTTTTAAATTACTCTAATCAAGTTCTATTATTGAGTCATATAGCTAGTAGTGATGATTAGGGCTGCAAACGAACCGAGTCGAGTCGAGCATTGACTTTATCGAGCCAGGATCGATTTATATTGAACCTTGCTCGAGCTCGACGAGCCAAAAAAAAAAGCTGCTCGACTCGGCTCGCCAAAATAATTGCCATGCTCGAGCTCGAGATCGGTTCGGCTCGAATGCTCACCAAAGTAATTGCCATGCTTGAGCTCGACTCAAGATCGGTTCGGCTCGAGCTCGGCTCGAATTTTTTGGCTAATAAATATTCTCAAACCTGCTTATTTACAATTCTCACAAATGACAATCAAAATTTAGTCTAATTAATAGCATAAAATGCATTGAATGTTTGCAGAACAAATAGTTTACCACCATCATACAATAAGCCCAATATTACATGTCTAAGCCTAATATTACATGTCTAAGCGAATAATAGTACATGTCCAACAAAAACATGATTATTCATAATGAAGTACACAAATTTCCAACATTCTACATGGATTTAAGCGAGAGATGATGGACTGCCAGCTCAGTACACATTTAATAGTCGTAGCATACATCGTTGAAGCTGCATATAAGAACCTTCAGATACAAACTTAAATCGCAACCTTGACTGCACAAAAACAATTAAAAAGATCTCAACACTACATTTTCATCATTCCATTAGTAACATCCTGCACGAAAAGCACACATACAATGTAGGTTATCATCTTTACACTATTCTTCATCCTTGCAACACTCCGAGAGATTACAATACAAGCCCAAAAAATGTCAAGAAAAAAAGTATAGCCATTTCTAAAATCGAAGAAAAATGCAAAACACGAGATATAAATGCATCATCCGACCGAATATTCCCTTCGTTACTTCGTCGCAATGACGGGCTTCTAATTATTGAGACGGAATGTTCCATCGTAGATTGTTCCTTTCTTGAGACGGAATGTTCCAATATATATATATAAATTAAATTAAATATTTCAAGAAGTTGGGGTTAGATAAAACATTCAGAAAATGAAAACCAGTATTTAAAAAGGAAACATCATTCCAGATGGAAACAAAAACATCACTGTTTCTCTGAAAGCTAAAAGTTCAAGTTTACAAGAAACATAGCCTCCATATACAAGAATATGCGATTAAATAAAGGAACATAAATATACAAGCTTAATAAGAAAACATGTTGAAAAAAGGACCCACAATTATTATTATTACAGGGAAAGAAACTCAACAATTTTCAAAAACTTACCAGGGATCGACGATCTTTAACAAACAAGAATCGTTGAAAATGTATTTAAGAGTAATCACATGTACATGGTCACCAACAATACACATAGCAAGTCAGTTTACCAGAAATATTTGGTAAAGGATTGAATAGGTTATAATCCCAACGTAAGTTATAATAAAAGATCCAAATTGAAACTAAAGATCCAGAAAAAGTAGTTTGCATTTATACACAGCCTAAGCCAAATATCCGGTCTAAGTTGGGAAAAAATGTAACTGCGGTCTATGAGTAAATGCATCGTGCCACGTGGTGTACTCAAAGGTGCTTAAAATCAGATTTTTACGTCTTCGAATAAATAAAAAGGCGATAACATCAAATCTACAAATAAATAATTGTATACCAGAATTTTAAATAAGAATATCATCTTGGCATGAAAACCCCATGCAAATTCTAACTAATCTTCGGAAATGCTGAGCATTTGGGAAATTCAAAGTATTCCTAATTCATTAGTCACACATGCTTCGAATGATACCAAAAAATATTATTTTCGAGTGACAATTGAAAAATCAACATTCTCTTATTTTCTTCTTCATCTTTCTTATTTTACCTTTTTTTTTTTTTTTTTTTCTTTTTGGCCACCAGATGCACACAAGTACTTTGCTGATTTTTTATTTATTAATTATTCTTTATTAATAAGAGAATTTATGTAGAGAAAAATCACTAACCAACAGCAATTTGGCAGAACAATCAAAAACAAATATCAGTCGTGATGCAGTCTTACAGCCTGAAATGATTTATCATAAAAAGAACGGTAATAACAAGCTAGATATGTAACAATTACTCAATTTTTAGTATTTCAAAGGTTCACACGCTCTAAAAAAACAAAAGACTTGATGAAACATACAGATTCAAATCTTTTATGGAGAAGCTCTGCAAATGAAACCATGTGGCTGACAGAAGCTAATTCAATTTGGGAACAAACTAATAGATGATCTTTTTTATTATCAATCAATATTCATCACAGCCATAATAAAGAAACAGAGAATTAAGGAAATAAAAGTTATAATAAACAGCCATAATCCTCAATTTCAATCTGATTTTCTTTTTCTATTAATTTCTAGTACACAAACACAATGGGGCTAGGGTTTTATAATCTAAGGAATCTTGAAAATCAAAATACCTGTCAAAGTGTTGGCTAGAGACGCGACGGCAGCAGTGATGGTGAACTGGAGAGGCGTGGGTGGAGAATGGAAGCGGGATTGGGTGTTTGAGCTTTTGGTCTTCTTCTCACGGCGGCGGGACTGAAGAATGGAAGCGGTACTAGAAACGCGACGACGGTAGTGGACTGGAGATGCCGCAGCGGCGACAGACTAGAGATGCGACGGTGGCGGTAGCGGATGGGGTGAAATTTCTCTCCGATGAGGAATGATTCTGGGTGTTTGCGCGAGAGGGAGTATTTTCTTTCAGTTGTTGGTTATTGCGAGAGAGGGAGGGTCAATTTTTTTTTTTTTATGCCCAAAAGCGTGTTTATATGGTCCACCCTTTACATGTGTAATGTATATCTCTATTTCATTTTTAATCGAGCGGCTCGACGAGCATTCAAGC
>BMAC01001243.1:47404-69708 GCA_014905375.1 Phtheirospermum japonicum
AGCTGCTCCTGCTGGGACTGCACCTGCGTCTGGAGCCTATGAACATCGGCGGTGGAGGTGGAAGAAGTACTGCAGCCCTTCTGAGTCTTCCCAAAGCATCCAAGGCCATAGCGTCGACCCTTCCTATTCCCGACGACCTGTAGGTAGACTTCGTTTGGGTCTACCTGAGGGCTGCTATCATCAGAAGACGCAGCACGCCTCTCCTCCAAAGCCCTCTAATAATCCTCCTGATATCAAAATTTTCAGCTATTATTACCAAACAACTTTTATCAGATTTTATAATAACTTTTATCAGATTTTATAATAACTTTTATCAGATTTTATAATAAATCGGTTATATATATAACATATAAAACTTACAGCTATCCTATGGGCTTTGGGATTCGTAAATGTGCCGTCGGGATTTCGATGATACCTCAGCAGAAGCTCGTAGTTACTGGGTTGCGAACCCGTCTGTGCAGCCTGTATTTAAAGTTACATTTACAATATTTAATATAATGAATTAATTAAAACATAAATTTATACATGTTCAATAATATAATTTAATTACTTAAAATATTATCATTGACTTACAATCTCGGCTGCCTGTCGATTAGCCGGCATGGACCTGCCTCGATGCTTCGCTATACCAGTCGAAGGGCCGCCGGGCTCACTCATCCTGTTCCGCCTAGCCTTCTCTGATTTCTCCACCTCCTCAGGCCGCTGAAACTCCAACAGCCACCTGTTCCAAGTCGTCTCCCCTACAATAGTAGGTATCGTCCCCTTCAATCGATACGCCTTCCTCCACTCGTATATACGACTCTTATAAGCCTCTCGCATCGATACATAGAATGCCGTCCTGATGGCATTCTCGTCGTACATACGAGTGTCCCACCACACCAATCCCTACAAAAGAAATACAATTAGACAAAATAATTAAGCAATTTACTTAACATAAATAAATAAAGAATACTTCAAAATTACCCTAAAACGAGGCCACCACGTCTGACGATGGCTGTCCGGGATGTGCTCGTATTTCCACCCATWTGGGTGGATARGAGCCTCGTGTATAGTCCTGAGATAGGTCGGCAAGTCCTTCGACGGACTCCGTAACCTAAAAATTAATAAGTTTATTTCAATATATGTGAAATAATTAAATTATATATTGAACACATAACAGAATTGATTAAAATGTTACTTACCTATTTCCGATCACGACTACCTCGATCCRGGAAGTCCTGACCTRTGTACCAGGCGTGCTCYTCCRRGCCTCATCAGACGGGGTAGGTGGAACAGTATCATCTAGGTCCATGTCGGTGGCATCATCCTCATGGTGTCCCGAAGACGATGAGCCGAGAGAAATCCGACGATGATGAGGACCTCTACCAAGCATCTATCATACAATACGAGAAGAATTGTAATTGGTAAGGATTCTATCCCATTCAAGAAGGTGACGTTTAGTAGTGTGTATTATCTTAAAATATGCATTTTTCTTAGAATCAAAATTTCGGCAGCATCTCCCCTCAGTTCTCGTAGTGCACGTATATTTCAGTGCACTCGAGAACAATTAGAGAGATGCAGAAARCYAAATTTCAAAACTAAAAAAAAAACATACACATAAGATAACCATACTACAAGTCAKATTCTCAAACTGTCCAAAAATGGGACAATTCGAAATTTAGTATCYAACTCTATATTTGATACTAAATCTCAAACGGGTCTAAGGAATATTGCAATAATTCGAAACTTAGTTTCAAATTTTTTTATATGATATTAATTCTGAAACAAGTGATTTATATGCATCGCGTCACTTTGCCAAGGTTCCAAATAAGAAATTACCACCGTCACATTTTTTTAAAAATATTTTGAAAACTTAAATAAAATCCCGTGACACCTTATCACGTTTTTAAAAATAAGATTTGAAAACCCTCTATTGGAGGGACAAAACCTCCCGGCCGGCGCCGTAACCCACGTCAACATCCGACGGTATACAACCAACAACACCAATAATAATATAATATATAAACAAAATTAAACCCCGGTCGATCACCACGGCCTCCCATGCATGAACAATATATATAAATTTTTTTTAAATCCCGCCCGATCACCACGGCCTCCCATGCATGAACAATATATATACAATATAATGGGTGAATAAACCCTAAATTTGAAAGCAAACCCTAATAATCTAATGATAAATCCTAATACAAGATTGCTTCTAGTTAGGTAGATTCTGAAGTAGACACGTTGTCTATAAAGAGCCACACAACACTCGAATACAGGTCATCGCTTTCCTCGACTACCCTCACCATGTCTGCTCCAAATACGTTGTCTGAATTAAGTATATTTGGAGCCGACATGGGGAGGGCGTTTGAGGAGGACAATCTCTGTACGGGTGCTGTGTGCACTCTTTATAGACAAGTGTACTCCAGAATCTACACAAGCTTAATTATTCCTAAATTGGCCCATAATTGTGTAAGTATTACTAAATTGGACTCTAATTAATTAATTGTTTCTAAATGAAACCCTAATTTTAAATTAAACCTAAATTAAATCCTAATTACAAATTATACCCTACACGTCAACATCCGACGGTATACAACCAACAACACCAATGACAATATTAAATCAACCAACAACCAGCAACACCAATGACAATATTATATATAAACAAAATTAAACCCCGGCCGATCACTAAATTGGCCCCTATTAATTGATTATTCCTAAATTGAATTCTAATTATGTAATAATTACTAAATTGACCCCTATTAATTGATTATTCCTAAATTGAATCCTAATTATGTAATAATTACTAAAATGGCCCTAATTAATTGATTATTCATAAATTGGACCCTAATTAGGTAATTATAAATAAATTGGCCCTAATTAAAACTAACCCTAAAACTAACCCTAATTATAAATTAACCCTAAAGTTATTTCTAAAACTAACCCTAAATTGAACCCTAATTCTAAAATTAACCATAAAACCTAAATTAAAACCCTAAATTGATCTATAATTACAAATTAAAAACAAAATCAATACATAAAAATAATATAAAAAAAAAAAACTTACATTGGGGCTGCGGACGGGCGGCGACGGGCGGCGAGCGGCGGGTGGCGAGGCTGGGGCTGGAGCGGCGACGGCTGGGGCTGGGCTGGAGCGGCGACGCGGGCTGGGGCTGGAGCGGCGACGGCTGGGGCTGGGCGAGCGGCTGGGGCTGGGGCTGGGCGACGAGCGGCTGGGGCGGCGGCTGGACACGTTGGCGGCGGCTGGACGCGGTGGCGGGGAAAGAAGGAAAGAAGAGAAAGAAGAGAAGGAGAAAAAGTGAGGCGGGGAAGGGGCTGGGCCGAATTTTAGGTTAAAATCCTGACGGCCATAGGCCGCCAGGAACGCTGGCGGCTACGCCGTCAGCGTATATATTTATTTTTTTTAAAAATATATGCTGACGGGTTGACCGTCAGGATCCTGACGGCCATGACCGTCAGCGTATATATTATTATTTTTTTAATTAAAACTTATATCCTGACGGTCAGAACCGTCAGGATCCTGACGGCCATGGCCGTCAGCGACGCCAAAATGATATACTGACGGGCAATGCCCGTCAGTATAATAAAGCGGGATAAACTCCCGCTTATTCGCTGACGGTTTACTGGCGGCCTCTTTTGCTGGCGGCCATGGCCGTCAGTAAAGCCGCCAACATTGTTTTCCGCCAGTAAATCCGCCAGCATTCCTGGCGGCTTTTTGGCCGTTAGGAAATCCGCCAGTAATGCCGGATTTTTTTGTAGTGAATTATTTACGTTGCTTAGAGAAAAAAATAAATCTCAAGATTAATATTTATTCATAAATCCTTTCAATTTTATAAAAAAAACCTCAAAACTTTCCACAAATATTAATTAGTTTTTGGGCTCGTTCAGAGTATTATGGACTATGAGGAGCATTAAAAAGCGTGATATTCATGAATAATGTAAATAAGTATTTGATACTGATAAGATTATATTGTGTGATTTTTTTATTAATATATATAAGCAGTTAAATAATCTTGTCAAAATCCGAGAAAATTGATATTTGATTCAAGATAATTTTTAACATTATTTTCACAAATACCTATTTTTTTTAATTAAAATTGAATTTAAATTAAGTATCAATTATAATTTCACCTCTACCCCGAAGGCAATGTCGGCCCAACGACCACTTAACGATATTCAGAACAATTTAACGACCTATCCCTCCACCCCGATTCCCATGGTTGTCCGTTGACCATTAAACACGGGATTCATGCAGCTAATAATTCATGTTTCAACAACCACAATTTAATATCCAAGATAAATTAAATTAGAGGGCCACATTATCTTATTAGCCTAAGCCTATCCATCAATTATATATGAGAGGCAACAATAACACAAAAAAACCCAAAGTGTAAGAAAATTCCAAGAAAGGTACTACCTTTCTAACATGCCGGAATTTAGTTTTTGCTTTTACCACCTAGAATTGGTATGTTAATTCGTTGTTGTCCCAGTTTGTAAGTCAATTAGCATTAAAGTCGGTTTACTTTTCTTTTCTTCTAATACAGAAAATGAATAAATAATTGATGTTATCTATATTCTACAAAATATCAAAAAAAACTAGGAGGGAGATTCCTTCCAAAACTAAAATCAGAAATTGATTGTATAGGAATAATCTTTATTTGTTTATTTAGATGATGAAAACTTATATTTAGAATTTATACCTAACTTTCATATTCTTAATCGCTCAATCTTACCGCTTAAACTAAGAATATAGATGGTTAAAAGTTTGTTATTGAATTTTCTCGATGAGCAATCGAGCTGCGAATTTTAAGTATCGACGGAATTGATATTTCTCGTTTCATATATTTAACCCAATAAAAGTGGGCATCAAAATTTCCTTTTTGCATTCTTACTCATATTCCTATGTATATATTGTGTAAATGACATGTGGATAAATACTACTACTATAATTGTATGATAGGATTAGATTCAAACGAGAACCACCACTTCCATGATACGAGATTAAACACCATTTTAGAGACAAAAATCTTGTCTAAAGTTAATGTATAAACATATATTATTATATATTGTCTATTCTTATATAGTGTCAAATTGTTCATGGGTGTCTATAACTTATCGAGGAGTTCTAATTAGCACCAAATCAAAAAAATTATTTACCGTTTAGTTATTTTAAGATATTTTATCCCATTAAGGTCAAGTTAATTTTATTAATTAATAAATTATAAATAGAAATTGACTGTATTGCCCCTAAATAAACTCTCAATAACTTTCCCTGAACGCTTCTGTGAAAACAACAAATTCCAAAACATGAAACGGATTCTGAAAATCGTCTAAATTGTAAAGTCGTGTGGAACTATACATTGAATCAGAGAACAACGCATCATCAATGATATTGATAATTATAAAATTCGCATCATCAGTGATATTGATAAGTATAAAATTCTAAAAGGAAATAAGGCCGAATGGAACTATAATCAAGTAATATGAAACAAATGAACGTCACTTTATCACTAAATATTTCTTACTAATTCACATACTAATTTTTAAGTATGAAATTTTAAAACTGTGCAGGATGAAATTTTTATGAAATTCTAAAAATTAATAGAAACAAGTATGAAATTCTTAAAAAAATATTTATGCAATTCAATCATACCCGTCAATTCAGAATATAATATTTATAAGAAGAGGTATAAAATTCAATAATACCCCATTAACTAAAAATATGAAAATTCTAAAGGAAAGTATGAAATTGTGTGAATTGTATTGAGTCTGGAACTATACATCGAATAAAAAACAACGCATACAACATTTATAGGGTTTTTTTTTGTGTGTGTGTGTGCAGATATTTCTTGTGTGAAATTAGGAATTCGTAAAGTAGTTGTATTAATTTAGTTCCAACACGAGTAAATTTGTAATGTATGTATAGGAGTTAAATATAGAAAATACATGTAGTTTTTTAATTTTGGTCGATGAAAACCCCTTAAAAAAATCATGTTAAAAAAAAAAGTTACATACCATAATCTTTTTTAACCTTGATATTTGATTTGAAAATTTTCCATTTTATCATTTCTATTTTAAAATACATTACTTTTATATGGTAATATATTATAATATAGTTTTACAATAATATTATTTTTATTTATTATAATTATTTTGTTATCATTATATATATTTTTCTCTTAATTTTTATTTTTATTTCTTTAGAAAATTTTTATTTATTATTATAAATTCATTTGTTATTATTCTATTTTTTTGTACTTTTTATTTATATTATTTTATATTTCAATTATATATATTAGTAAATTAATATTCCATCATCTATTTCAATCGACTAATTTATTAAATAGTAATTTAAATCAACTATTAACTATCCGCTCTTAAAATTAACTCACTAAATAATACATTTAATCGGAGTGACATGACTTAAACCATAAATAAACGCGAAATTTCACGTAGCCAAAATCATTGAGAATCTTATAACGTATTTAAAAAGGAACTCAATAATGAATAAATAAACATTAGTTTGACTACCAAACTATTAAATATACTCCCAATGCCCAGTGTCCATACTTCAAGAAATATCTCACAGTAAAATATAAGCGTAATCCATTATGGCTCTTGGCTTAATCAACTTGCCTCTACCTGCAAAGCTCTATTTTCGCTGCAACCGTTTGTAAGTCAGTTTCTTTGGTTTTTTCTGTTTCTTGTCTGTGAGTACTTATTTACTTTCTCAATTTTTGCGCGCCTTTATGTAAAGTCGAAACCAGTGTTATTGTTATTCTGCTTAATCAGTTCAATAAGTTCTGTTGTAACCTGTAGTTTAGGCTCTGTTTGACCCTCGTGCTTTTATGCTTCCTTTTTTTTTTCTTCAGGATGTTATCTTAGCAGTTTTTGTACCATAATTGTAATTTGTGCTTGGTGGGATCTTGTATGGATGTATTTTCATGTCCAATTTCCAATTTCTAGTGTTGGAAAATAACTTTTTGCGAAGTTATTAATTTTCGTAAATGGAAAATATATTGGGTTTGTTTCTAAAAATGAAGATGTTTGTTTATAGTTCTTGAAATGTGTTTTTGACATAAATTTACATGATTGTAGTGAGTTTTTGTTTAGTTATAATCTTTGAAGTATGTTTTGATATTCCTATTTTCTAAACAAAGTGAAAGCTGAAATGTCTTCACTTCCAATTAAAACTTCAGTAAACAAACATGATTTGAAAAATTGACCTTTTTTTGCCACTTGTGTGCTATATTCAATTGTCCTAGTTCAAAATTCTAGAAATTTCTGCAACCCATTTCTTAACAATGTAAACTTGATTATCTATTGAAATTTCCTAGGATTTCAGGACATCTGCAAATTTTGGCTGATCAGTTATCTTGATTGTTTTTTCTTACTTGTCCAAAATGGAGTCACTGTTTCACCAAATACAGGCAAAGTCGCATCCCACAAAACAAGTCCTTATTTACTCTATTCCCCCTCTATTGAAACTCATATGTCTCACTCTCATTGGCCTAATTCTTGCCCACCCCAAAACTCAACTAGTCCCAAAAGCCACTTTCAAGCTCCTTAGCAAGCTTGTGTTTGCCCTGTTCTTGCCTTCTTTGATCTTTATAGAGCTCGGCGAGACCATAACATTCGAGAATTTAATCCGGTGGTGGTTCGTCCCCATCAACGTGATCCTTAGCACTGCGATTGGCGCCGTGTTGGGATTTTTGGTCGCAAAGTTATGTACGCCTCCTCCAGAGTATACACGGTTCACGATCATTATGACGGCGTTCGGAAACACCGGCAACCTCGATCTCGCTATCGTCGGATCGGTTTGTCATAGAGCTGACAATCCGTTCGGCCCAGAATGTCAGAAAATGGGGACTGCATACGTGGCATTCTCTCAGTGGGTCGCCGTTCTTCTCGTTTACACTCTCGTGTACCACATGATGGAGCCCCCCTTGGAGTACTATGAGGTCGTCGAGGACGGTGACGAAATTCAAGAATATGTCACGGCTAATGATCTGAGTAGGCCGCTCCTCGTCGACGCAGAATGGCCGGGGATTGAAGATAGGGAAACGGAGCATTGTAAGACGTCGTTGATCGCGAGAGTCTTTTCCGATTCGTTGGAGGAAGGATCGTGTTCCGGTGGAGCGGGTCCGAGTAGTCCGAAATCGCTTCGGTGTTTGGCGGAGCCTCGTGTAGTTCAGAAAATAAGGATCGTAGCCGAGAAAACCCCATTGAGTCATGCTCTTCAACCGCCGATGCTAGCTATACTATCGGCTTTTGTTATCGGTATGTTCCCTTCGATCAAGCCCGTCGTTTACGGTGACGATGCTCCTCTTTCGGTGATCACGGATAGTTTAGAGATCTTGGCTGCTGCTATGGTTCCGTCTGTGATGCTGATTCTTGGAGGTATGCTTGCGGAGGGTCCGAACGAGTCGAGGCTCGGGATTCAGACGACGATCGGGATTATTGTTGCAAGGCTTTTGGTGCTACCTTTGGTTGGGATAGGGGTTGTTTGGTTGGCGGATAGATTGGGTTTTCTGATCCATGGGGACCAAATGTATAAATTTGTGCTTTTGTTGCAGTATACAACACCAAGTGCAATATTGTTGGGGGCTATAGCTAGATTGAGGGGTTATGCGGTTAAAGAAGCGTCAGCGTTACTCTTTTGGCAACATGTTTTTGCTATCATCTCGCTTGGGTTATACGTCGTAGTTTACTTTAATACGTTATTCTATTATGTTTGAGGTCTATTTATACTTGCGGGGTGGTATATAAACTATTAGTTATGTTCGGTGAGCACTAACTTATCTTATAAGATAATTTATTTAGAGTGCTCCTGACCTCTTTGTATTCAAATAAAAGTATACTCGATTGATTTAATGTAAGATTTGATAGTTGATATATAGTGTTTGATAAATTAATTAATTAAAATAATTAATTAGAAGTTTTTATCAATTTAAACAAAATTGAAAAATATAGAAAAAGATAAAATTATTATAATAATTAAAGACTTCCTAAAATACTATATGAAAAATGATTAGAAAGCAAGTATAATAATAAATATATAATTCCTATGTCTATGAAAAATATTTTCGTGAAATGTAAAATAATATGTTAGTTTATCTAACAAAATATTTATTACAATATAAAAGGGTTTTTTTTTTCCAATAAGTAAGGAGTTTATTAAAAATTAAAATTTGTATTTTTCTTGTTCATAACATACATGAGTTAATTAGGCCGAATAAACTATTATGAGTTTATTGGGTGATTTTACCAAACTGCCCAAAACTCAACCAGGTAGGCCTAGGTCTTGTTGGTTGGATTTACTTATTTTAAAATTCTAACCTTATCCCAGTTGGTATTATTACAACTAGGCTGCGTTTGCAAACCAGGACGGGATTGGATTAAGGGGGATATCCCACCTAATCTAGTGTTTGTTTGTATGGATATAAGCCCGGTATTTTATCCTCGGCCCGGTCATTATCTATTGGGAGTGGGATAGGTCTGTCCCATGGGTACCCCTCGGATAAATTCATCCCGTCTCATAACATGAGGACAAATGACGGTGTTGTCCTCAAGAAGGTCTTGACCTTACCGATTTTGGCCTCACTTGAACATGTAATTACGAGACAGCCATCTTAAATACTCTTGCCCACAACAACAAACCCTAGTGCAGCAGTTGGGATTGATTTTCAGTTCTCTCTCGCCATTTTCCCGATTCGACCACAACTTTTCAACCGCAGTTCCGTCGTCTATGCCTCATCCCGATTTTCAGAATTACCCCCCAACTCTCGCCGCCGCCTCTCTGAAGAATCGTCGAAGTTGTCCGACTTCGTCAAGCTCCAATTGGACCAGAGTTATTCAGTGGAGGTGGGGACGTTGTCCGGCTTCGGCAGATCCTTAAACACAGACACAAACCCTAACAAACCCTAGCAACAGCGCAGGCGTTTCGCAGGTTTGAATTCTATCTCCGTGTCTCTTTCGGCTTCGGTTTTTGGCGATCCAACATAGACTAAAAAACAAAATCTAATTTCCTTCGGTGGTTCAATTGTGGCGAGGATGGTTTAATTAGATGTTGACCATGTTAACTTATAGATCTAAGTTCAACCAGTTTCAATTTTTTTGGTTGCAGGATATCGAATTTTTCATAGCAGTTGTTACGAAGATTCAATCGTTGGTTGGTGTCGTTGTCTTTTCTATTATTATGTTAAATGAATAAGGATATCTTTCTTTTAATTAGACATATAACTGGGATCCTTCGGAATCATCCTGATTTTATTTTTGTCCATTTATAATTCTTTTGATTTTTTCTTGAGTTTTAACAAATGCCTTACCACTATTCTTGAATTCTACTGTAAAAATATATCTTCAGGTAAATTCACATCTTCAGGTAAAAGTTGTACTCTGGTTTTATTATATTATCAATCATTAGATGGATCTGAATATCATAATGCCTTATACTGTAATTTTCAAGCTGATGTTGCTGAGCCGGTGATTTCTCTATTTTTAATTTTGTCGTATATTGTTATTTGGAAATTCCTACTTTTGTTTACCTAAGACTACATGTAATTTTCATGTATGCAATCTGCATTATATTTGTATTTAAGTTTCTATTTGGGTTCTAGTCTTATCTTCCTTTTTGTGTTTGTGCGTATGAACTGCAAAATGTATGCGATATTTTTGTATATTGGCTGGAAAAACATGTTACATAAGAGGTTCTCTTTCCTTTTGTGTAGTTATTGTTTTGCTGTTTTCAATTTTCTGTTATTATGCCCGTACTGTATTTTTTATATTTGTAAGAAATGAACTATTGCATTCAAGCCTGGAGGTTGTATGCAGAATATTGCAGATTGTGGGACAAAATGTTTGCTAGAAGTAGATGCTTTTAGATCCTTTTTAGTCCAAGAAAAATGATGCATACATTTCATATATCTCTTTTGAAATCTAATTAACTCGGTTACTGTATCATTTCATTTAATTATAGTCGATCACAAATCAGTTGTCATGTTTTTCTTAAAAAAAAAGAATGGTTGTTGAAGGCGTTGTATGGTCTTCTAATGTTGCTTCCCCAGGTAAGCTGTTTATGGGTTTTTTCAATATTGATAGTTTCATTTTTCAGATGTTTAAAAAGGTCCTTTTAAAGTTTTGTTTATTTCGTAAATTTGCCTTGCAACATGAGATCTTTGATATTATACTGCTCTTTGATTGGTTCTGTTTCAATATTGATGCAGCAAAGTGTCCGAACTCGATTGAAAACTGTACCATCATATTCCTTCAGCGGTGAACAACACAAGAGACTGTCATCGGTACATGCTTTCCCCGAAGTTAATGAATTTCAAGAATCATACAGTTTGGAGGATGGAGGTACAAGTGTCGATCAATAGCAAGTTCAAGAGCAGCATCGAGAACATTCCAAGTTACAGGCAATAGCTCGTTTGAGTGCTGCTTCTTCTGCAAAGGTTTGCTGATGCAGTTTGGAAGTATTGTTGATGATATTCATTTACAAGACGAAGTCCTTGGCATGAAGTTTACTGCCTCACAAAGATAGAAAAGGCTTGTGGTGGTGCTTCTTTGATTAGTGTTATTCTCAGTGTGGTTGATGGCCGATGATAGATTGCAAATTTAGTCGGCCTTGTAGATATTACACAGAACTAACAACGATAATGTTTTTTGAATGTGTGCGTAAACTGTTATTCTTTCAATTATTTCTTGGTCAAGTATTTGAACGTGTAAGTTATCCATAAAAGTATAATATCTATTTGTATGAAAGGCTGTTAAAAATACTAATGTTGCACGGAAATCTCGCTTTTTTTAGCTTTCTTTTCATTTTTTATCATAACAGATCCGATGATTGGATAGCATATGGAAGAAATTATATTAAATATTCAAAAGGGTAAATTTGTATTTTGTTCATATTATCCTTCGTAATACAGGAGAACAAACGCATGATATGAAAACTTATCCTAACCCCACCAGAATGCAATCAGAGAAAACAAACAATGGACTAAGTTTATCTCTACAGTGCTATCCCAAGACTCAGGATAAATCTATCATATCCCATCCCAAGAAACAAACACAGCCCTAGGGGATAAGTAAGCTATAAGCTCTTACAAAAAACTCAACCAAGTATGGCTTAGGTCTTGTTGGTTGGATTGACTTATTTGAAAATTTTGAGTTTATCTCAATTGTTACTATCACAAGTGTTTCAAATAAAATATTGAAACTTGAAACTTTTTGCTTTTATTCTGCTTTTAACCCTTTTTTTAAAACTAAACTTTATACCATTAGGTATTTAAAAAAAAAACTTCGCACATTATTAATTAACAATTGAATATTGGACTTATTTAGTATTGTTATTTATTATTATTATTATTATTATTATTATTATTATTAGTTTGACCACAAAACTTGGCTGATAAACACAGTTTTTACATATATTTTAGGGCTCATTATGTTATGATTTTATTGTAGTTTGCATAAACAACTCGAATTAATTGTAACATTATTTTTTTTGGAATTTTTTTACGTATTTTACTCGTTTAGTATTGATTATTTAGCATTTTTGGGATGACACGAGCATGGAGAGAGAGAGAGAGAGAGAGAGTAAAATATCGATATTTGGGGTAAAAACAAGGATATCCAAGTCAAACGGTCTCAAAAATGGACATCGACCCGTGAAGATGATATCGCGCAGTCGATTCATGGATGGCAGGATACTATGATTTTCCAACATACCCCACATGTTTTGCATGCGGGTGGCCCCCTGATTATGGTTGCACAAAAGATAGACGGACGCTTTAGACGAGACGCGGTCAGGGCCTCGTTCAGGTCGGTTTGGGCAAGTTTTATCTTACCTTTTTGGATGCCTGTTTGTTTCCCTTTTCACATAGGTCTCCTCCTAGGATATATATACAAAATCAAAACTTGGTGTGTTTTTTTTTTTTTTAATCTCGGAGACGCTAAGTGCGCTTGGAGAAGGAAAATAATACACGCAAGAATGAGAAGATGAACAAAATTTAAATTCAACTTTTCGAATTTCATCTTGTATTTTATTTCATTTTGAACATGGTTTAACTTAGAATTTATTTTGATTTTAAACATAATATGTCTTGATAAATCTCTTTATTCTTGAGCTAGATACTAGATGGGTGTTTGATATTTTGGATTTCTAATTAATCAAGTACGATATTTTCTTTATTCTTGTGTTTTTAGTTTAATGTGCATAATTGTTTGATCTTTATTTGATGTTATTCAGTTTTAACAAATCATAGATCGAAGAGTATGTTTGTTAATAGAATTTGAATACAAGACACAATAATCAGTCAAATGAGATATTTGAGATTAATTGTGAAGACAAAATGATTATTTACAAAATGTGGAGTTATATGCAATATTTTAAAATAGAGATATCGTTTCTTACTTATAATCTACAGTTCAATTACTTAGAGATGAGATTCTTTAATCTATTTTTGTGATTGCCTTGTAATGAAATGAATCTTGAACAAGTAGTATAGTAATTGGAATAAAGTTTTACCAAATAACTCATTGAATTCGAACCCCTAAAATATAATTTCTTACTTGATTAAAATATTTATTTTATCCTTCGCTCGTGATTCTTTCGTATTTCATTTTACTACTTAATATTAATTTATTTTAATTTTATTTCATTATCAGTTATTAGATAAACAATACAATATATCTTTTTTATTAGTCTAAGTAAAGTTGAGTTATCAAAATTACATCATTAATTTTATATCACCGATCTCTATTATGATCTTTCATCTATGATCTTTGCCAACAGCTCGACTTCCACCCATTTGCTGAAATAATCTAGTGCCATTACCAAGAATTTTCTCTGCCCCGAAGCCATCGAAAAAGGTCCCACCAGGTTAATCTCCCATTTCGCAAAGGGGCACGCTACACTCATAGTCATGAGCTCTTCTGTTGTCTTATGCATCAAAAGGGCGTGCAGTTGGCACTTCTCGCACCTTTTTACCATTTGTTCTGCATTGGCTTTCAGGTAAGGCCAAAAGTATCCGGATCTCAAGATCTTCTGGGTTAGTGCATGGGGCCCCATATGGTTACCACAACATCTCTCATGCATTTCTCGGAGTACCTGTTCACTCTCCTTCGATCCCAAGCATTTAAGTAGGGGGACCCCGAAACCCCTTTTATACAACTTTCCCCCGATCAAACATAAACGTGTGGCTCGAATCTTGAACCTAGCCGTCAAGCTTCGATCCTTGGGCATGGTCCCTTTCTCTAGGTATGCCTTTATCTCCAACTGTCAATCCCCTGTCTCCACTAATTCAGCTATTGTATTTTATGTCACCTCTTCGGGCGCCATCAGGAGGGTTATTTTCCTTTTTTTTGCAGTCCACTGCTGAGCTGACCACTTTTGCCAAATAGTCCACCCGCCCATTCCCCTGTCTTGGTACCTGCACCATCTATAAGTGCTCTAGCATCTCCTGGCACTTCTTAGATTTTTCGACGTACTTTCTCATACGCTCTTCCCGTACCTCGAACTCACTGATGGTCTGCTTGTATACCATTTGTGAGTCCAAATGAACCGATATCTTCCTGGCCCCCAACACTATAGCCATTTGAATCCCTCAAGTTCAGGCATCATACTCCGCCTCGTTATTAGATGCTCGAAAGTTTAGTCGGACACCATATTCCAATTCGTCTCCTTCTGGTCTAATCAAAACTATTCTCGCCCCGCAACCTGCATTTCCTGCAAATCCATCAACAAAAATCGTCTATCGTCCCCCTGTCTCTTTGGGTCGTGTCGTCTCTTGCATAAAGTCCGCTAAAGCCTGAGCTTTAATAGCTACCCGACTTTGGAATTCTATCTCGAGTTCGCTCATATCAACTACCCACTTGATGAGCCTTCCCGACGTCTCTGGCTTGCCGAGGACTGACTTCTGTGGTAGGTTAGTTCTGACCACTATCTTGTGAGTGGAGAAGTATGGTCTCAATCGTCTTG
This sequence comes from Phtheirospermum japonicum, assembly GCA_014905375.1. Lineage (NCBI taxonomy): Eukaryota > Viridiplantae > Streptophyta > Magnoliopsida > Lamiales > Orobanchaceae > Phtheirospermum > Phtheirospermum japonicum. Next base: position 62,391 of record BMAC01001243.1, read on the forward strand.
ACGTGTTTACAAGGGATAGGGCTCCTTTCTCAATTTCAACATACCGAAGCTCTGCCCCCTTGAGTGCTTTACTAACATAATACACTGGGGTTTACTTCCTCCCTTCCTCATTTATCAACACCGTACTTATCGCTGATTCCCCTATAAACATACAAGTATAAAGTCTCTCCCGGGCTAGGTTTTGTGAGTAATGACGTGTCGGCCAAGTAAACCTTCAACTCTTCGAAGGCCTTTTGGCACTCTACATTCCAACTAAACTCTGGAACCTTTTGTAAAAGTTTGAAAAAAGGGAGGCTGCGCTCTGCACTCGAGAGATGAACCTGTTTAGCGTTGTCAGTCGCCCTATCAAGCACTAGACCTCTTTTGGATTTCTTGGAGGGGCAATGTCCCGGATAGCTTGAATCTTCTCTGGATTAGCCTCGACTCCCCTCTCGGTTACCATATATCCCAAGAATTTACCCGACCTTACCCCAAATGCGCATCTTATCGGATTTAGTTTCATGTGATATTTCCTTAGTGTCTAAAAGGTTTCTGCTAAATCGAATACATGCGATTCTGACTTAACACTCTTTACCAACATGTCGTCTATGTACACTTCCAGGTTTCTTCTTATTTGCTTGGAGAACATCCTATATACCAACCTCTAATACGTGGCTCCCGCATTCTTAAGATCAAATGGCATCACTACATAACAATAGGTGACAAAGGGTGTGATGAAACTCACTTTCTTCTGGTCCTCCTCTGCTAACTTTATCTAGTGTTAGTGATTCAAACTTTTGTGCACCCCTTTTTTATATATTTTAATTTAAAACACGCAAGCTTGCTCACAAGAGTACGAGGGCGCTTGTAGGGTGGGAAGTTGACTCAAGTGGTCTCTAAAGGAAAACTAGATTCGGATGTCTTGTGTTTACGTTTCACGAATAAGAAATTAAAGAAAATAACACACGAAAGGGGTTTTGTTTGATGTGTTTTAAGAACTAGAAATTAATTTAAACTAATTAAAACTAAGATTTAGCTAAACTATAATCTAATTAGTTAAATCTAAGATTATTTAAACTAAGAACTAAATATCTAAGTCCTAAATTAGTTGATCTAAGAGCAATTAAATCTAGAATTTATTTAATCTAGAAATCTATTAATTAAAATATTTTAAAAGGATTTAAGAAAACTAGGGTTATAGAGCTTCGATTCGTCTCCACGATCGCTTGGGAAGACACAATTGATATTTCACAATGAATCTAGGCTCTAGACCCATTAGATCTAGCTAAAAATCGTAATCAAAATAAGCATCACAAACTCAACACAATCACAAGAAAGATTCGTCATGGAAAGAATAATTATTATTTAAACTAATTAAAATCATTTAGCTAAATTAAAAGCGAAAGAAATAATTACTTAATTAAATTAATAAGATCCGCAGCATTTTGGTGTAGAAACTCACGAACTAATATTAATTTAAAATATCTAGAAGCTAATCTAAAACTAAGAATTTGAAACTAAGAAATGTGAAGAGTAACTAAGAAAACAACTCGGCACTCGTCGGGGTTGTCAGACCCTAAGAGGCCTTAGAAATCCTAGAAAAAGTAAAAAGTAGGAAAAGTGACCTAAACTATGCTAAAAGTATGCTTGAAATCCAATTTATGAGGGTATTTATAGTTGTGGGATGATTTTGGGCCGAAATCAGACTTTTATGTCGGTTTTGGGCCTTTTTAACGGCAGTGTTAACGATAAGGTAGCGGTAGTAACCATTATAGAAAGCTACCGTTAGCGCCTTTGTCCTTCAAGGATAGTATAACGGTTCCAGCAGAATAACCGTTATAGAAAACTGGCAGCTTCAAATTCTTGCTACTTTTTCGCCGGAAAGCTCGATCTTTGCCTCTCGATCATCATACTTCATCTCTAATGTGCTGAACTCTTCCGGTTACTTAGCTATAAAGTGAAAAACTACAAATAATCACTTATTTGCATAAATTAAGGTCAAAACATGGTAGAATAAGCTGGAAATACAAATATACGAAATTAAGCTCAATCTATCCAACTTATACCAAAAATAATAAGAAAAATAAACTAAATTACCTACTAAAACCAAGACAAATTAGTGTTAATCAGTTAGTCATGGGAGGCATCCATCATACTCATCAATTCTCACCCTGAGGTCGAGTCCACTAATTGGTCAATCCTCGGCAGAGGGTAATGGTCTTTAGGACACGCTTTATTCAGGTCCCAGAAATCTACGCACATTCTCTAGTTGTCTCTATTTTAGGGACCAGTACAACATTGGACAACCACTCCGAGAAATGGATCTCCTTAATGTGTTTCGCCTCTAGCAACTTTTGTACTTCTGTACGAATGATAGCTTGCTTCTTAGATCCAATGTCCCTCTTCTTCTAATTAACTAGCTTAAATGAGGGATTAATATTGAGCCTGTGCTCCGCCACATACGGTTCAATCCCCACCAACTCATTTGGTGACCAGGAAAAGAAATTGGCATTGTTACGTAGAAAACTAACCAATTCTCTCAAGATATCTGGAGATAGGGTGGTTCCCACTCTCACAGTTCTATGCGCCTCTCCCGGGACTAGCTCCACCATCATCAGCATTTCATTTGGCTCCACACACACCGTTGATTCTTCTTGTAATCTAGGGACCTCCGAGGTGTCTCCTTTGTTAGGTATGTCTTTCCTCCTTTGCTTGACACTCTGCATATATAATTTCCGCAAAGTGTGGAGCCAAATGAAATTATATATAGAACTCCTCTCACCGAAAACTTCTCCAAATGGTTGCTTGACACTTTGCGGAAATTATATATGCTCTTATTTCATTCCACATAAACAAACTCCTCCAAATGTCCTGCCTGAATAAGTCTCTATATTTCATCCCGAGGTGGGTACATTGCTCTGTTGTGTCTCCGTAATCATTGTATAAATGATAAAATTTATCAGACTTTTTACTTCTAGAGGTCACCGAATATGTGTGCGGCCACTTCAGATCGGGCCTGCGTTTAATTGACCCAAGGACCTCATCTTGCGGGAGTGACAAAGGTGTGTATTAGTCTAACCGTGCTTTGCTGAGTACTGGTTCAAGTTTAACCTTTTTGCCCGATCCCCGATCTTCCCCTTTCTTTCTTCGCCTATCAACCTCTTCCTTCACCTGCAAGGCTTCCTCCAGGTTAATGAATCTCTCAGCACGAGCCAGAGATCCCCAAAACTCCTTGGGGGTTCTACTACCAACAATTGGAAGAAATCACCCTTCGTCAGACCTTGGGCCAATGCATTCATCAGCGTTTCCTCCGAGGCTGACAGGACCTCTAATTTGGCCGTAGTAAACCATTTCACGTAAGCTCTCAAGCTTTCTCATTCTCTCTACTGGATACTGACTAATTCCATGCCATTTTCTGGTATATCCTACAACTGGCAAACTAGTGCAGGAATGCAGCACTGAACTCGTCAAAATTGTGGGTCGATCACGGCAGCAACTGACTAAACCATAGTTGTGCCGATTTGGTGAAGGTAGTGGGCAAGATCCTACACATCACTGGGTCCGAGAAACGGTATACCATAGCAGAATTCTCGAACCTACATAAGTGATCCAGTGGATCTGTGGTGCCGTCATACTCAAACCCCATCGACTGATACGCGTGGGCAATTCATCTCTTAAAACCTCCTTCGAAAATGGGGTGGCCCGCCGAACTCTCGCTGAAGGAGCATGAGCTGTTAGTTTCCTCTTCAGCTCTTGCACCTCCTTCTTTGAAACCCTCCATAACTTATGGTAAAACCGAGGCCGTTCTGTCAATACGGACGTGATTTTCGTCCATCTGTTGCCCCCGACATGTGGGTCGGCCTTGCTGGCCTACTCCTCCTGTCAAGTTGACAACGCGTGGCGACACTGGTGGTGGCGGACCCATGGCTAGCCATCTGCTTCCACTGCTCCCCCCCCCCCCCCCCCCCCCCCAACCCTTGATATGACCACCGGAACAGCTGTTCGAGGAACAGCGGTCCCCATGGGCCTGCTCCTCCCATTGGATAAAATCCTACTCCTGGAGATGGATTAGGCACTGGGTTAAAAGGCCTCGTGGGTGCCTCTTGAGAGACCCATGCCCCTTCCATAGCTATCCCTGACGTGTTAGTTGTCGGGGTTTTGTTCAAGTCATCGGCAAGATTTCGCCGCACCTCCTCCATATCTACTATCAAGCCCTCACGTATTAGATCTGGATCTAAAGATTTCTCACTGACGGCGCCAATTGTTTTACTGCGTTAAATAAGGATAACCTGATGACCTAATACTCCAGAATGAAGAGACCTGATTTCTTTGGCTTATAAGACCTGCTGATGTGTCGTAAATATGCATGTTTTTAGGGACTTTTATCGACATATTTGTGGTCTTCATGCGCTTGAATTATATATTTTCACCTTATTTTGTGTTATCGAGTGGATGCTACCGTTGTTGAGTTTTTGTGTAGATTGGAGGCTTTTTGCTCGTATTTGACAACATGACGAGAAAATTAGCTGAGCTACGAGCCATTTTGTAGGTGACATAACCATGGTGGTGTCACAGGCGATGTCTCTAAATGCATGCACAGAGATTAAAGAAGCAGGCAGATTTGCAGATTTGTTGATAACATGACCATGTTGGAGTCAGCGTTGCAGACAGAACAACATGCAGAGTGCAGAACTCCTGTACAACTCCTGAACAACTCTTGAACAGATTCATAAGCACGACATGACCATGTTTCTGATGGTGTCGCTGGATAACTTATAAAACGAACAACTTTACATCAAGAAAAGTTCGGCAGGCCCATACTTTACGGCCCATGTGCATGCTAGTAAGTTATTTTGGCTCAGTTTAGATATAAAAAGGGGACGACAGGAAGACACGAGGGGGATTTTGAAGGAGAGATGATTGACGACAGAGATCCCTTCTTAGAGAGCATACGATAGCAACACGCATCAAAGACCGTTTCTCTCTTTATCCTTCCTCTTTATTTTCATTTACCATGGACGCCCTACGCGGCTAAACTACCTTTTTGTCTTGGTTGAGACGATTGAAACCTTGAAGTTAGATATCACTGTGAGATCGAATTTATGTTTATATTTTTAGTTTATATATTTATGTATCGATTATCCTCCGAATTTATTGTGTGATTAATTATTTAGTTCGTAGCTTGATCAACTTTCGTTCTAAGCATGCGATTTTCTTGCTTATATTTCTAGTCGGATTAGATTAGATTATATTCATAAGAAGCAACTAAGATAGATAATTAGTTGGATTATGCGTTATCATTCTTAGGTGAAGTAATCGAACAAGTCAGTATTTAATGGATTATTTATTTACTACTTGGATTGTCAATCTTGTGAATTTTTAATGCTATCATCGAGCGAATTCAGCACTATTGTAGGAATTTCTCGATAATAAGTGTTTACGTGAATGGTTTATTTTACGTGACAAAATTAGGAGATGGAATAATTAGTTCGACAATAATTACGTAAATTGTAACTTGTTATTTTTGCATCAAGGATCGGTGAGTCATTTCAAGGTGGAAATCAAATTCAATCAAGACATATTGTTCAAATAGTCATTTCCGGCGTTCACTTATATTTATTTTAGTTGTTTTAATTGATAACTTCTTTAGTTGTTCTCGTACTTTTAATTTTTTTTTAGTATGATTAGATTTTAAAACCAAAACTCCATTTTTAAACTACATCGCTAAAGAAATTTAATTAAATTCTCTCTGAGGACTCGATCCGTACTCACGTTACTATAAAATTATTGAGTAGGATTTTATTTGGGTCTCTCGACAATACTACCACCTGCGCCCAATAACAACCGTCAAACGGGGGTCGGAAGGATTTTCCGACAAACCCTCTCTGATACTTAAGTTATTTTCTGGAGAGAATTGAGCTGAGTAAAAACTTGATTAGAATTACCTTCCATTAACTTTGTGGTTAACTATTTATATGTGTACTTTTTTTAGAATTTTCGCGAAATTATGTCCGTTATGCCACGTCATCCTATTGGACCTCTCTCTGTTACTCTGCCCCGAGTTATTTCAGATATCTGACCCCGAGTCCCGAGCCCGGGTGTTAAAACCCCAAAATCAGTGTTAATGAACCCTCGAGTCGGTTTTTGACTAACATTTTATTTACCCCGAGCTCAAACCCATACCCTAGGGCCAGGATTAGCCCCGAGTTCTATCAGAGGTCACGAGCTCTGCATCGTGCCCCGAGCTGAGATTGGCACGTATTTTTTTACCTCGAAACACGTATATTGTGATAATGTTAGTGCCGTTTATCTCTTCGGCAATTCGGTTCAACATTTACGCACCAAAGCATATAGAAATGGACATTTATTTTGTCCGTGAAAAAGTCGCTCGTGGCTTGGTCCGTGTTCTCCACGTTCCATCTCGATATCAAATTGCGATATTTTTATCAAAGGTCTTCCGCTTGTTTTTCTTTTGACGATTTTCGAGACAACGTTAGTGTTTGAGCGCCTCCCGCTTCGACTGCAAGGTGTATTAGAATATATATATTATTTAATTTTATTTCATTAATATTATGAATATCTTGTACGATATTATTTGATTCTTTGTGAATATTGTTGTAAATTGGATTAATTCTAATTAAATGGTACAGCGATAATTCATGTTAATGAATTGTGTAGGATTATTCTACGTGTCGTGTAGATAATCGTAGCATCTTGAATTTCTCAAATCCATTTATTGGTGAGTGAGAAATGATYCTTGAAAGTTGAACGGTATYCTTTAATGCTTTTTCGGTTATCCCACATTGAATGTTAGTCAATGTGGAAGAGAGTTTAAAAATGATTACATTTCTTTAATGTACATCGAGTGGGCCAGAGAGTGTTGTGGACTTTGTGTAAACGAAGTTCACGCGGGCTCTTGGACTTGGGTTCGCCAGTCCGCCTTCGGCGTAGCCGAAGGCGGAGCCGAGCCCGGACCCCGGACCTCGGTCCTGGGTCCTGGGCTCTGGGCTCTGGGCCTGGGCCTGGGCCTGGGACTTGGGACTTGGGACTTGGGACTTGGGTCTTGGGACTTGGGTCTTGGGCAATTGGTCCGATTGAGTTGGTCCGTGTGGGGTTCGGGTTCTGGCTCAACCCTGATTACCTTTTTGAACCTTCACGCGCCTGACTCCTGTACGTACGTTTTCAAACGTATGAAAAACTCCTGACCGTTCAAGTCATGCGTCTTAATGATGCATGGAGACGTTTCTTTGACCAGACTCCTGGCTGACTTCTGCATCAGCACGCTGAACCTGTCCAGGTTCATGCTGGATGATGCTGAGTGGTTGGGTGCCTTTAAGAA
>BMAC01001243.1:75063-90807 GCA_014905375.1 Phtheirospermum japonicum
GATTAATTCTAATTAAATGGTACAGCGATAATTCATGTTAATGAATTGTGTAGGATTATTCTACGTGTCGTGTAGATAATCGTAGCATCTTGAATTTCTCAAATCCATTTATTGGTGAGTGAGAAATGATYCTTGAAAGTTGAACGGTATYCTTTAATGCTTTTTCGGTTATCCCACATTGAATGTTAGTCAATGTGGAAGAGAGTTTAAAAATGATTACATTTCTTTAATGTACATCGAGTGGGCCAGAGAGTGTTGTGGACTTTGTGTAAACGAAGTTCACGCGGGCTCTTGGACTTGGGTTCGCCAGTCCGCCTTCGGCGTAGCCGAAGGCGGAGCCGAGCCCGGACCCCGGACCTCGGTCCTGGGTCCTGGGCTCTGGGCTCTGGGCCTGGGCCTGGGCCTGGGACTTGGGACTTGGGACTTGGGACTTGGGTCTTGGGACTTGGGTCTTGGGCAATTGGTCCGATTGAGTTGGTCCGTGTGGGGTTCGGGTTCTGGCTCAACCCTGATTACCTTTTTGAACCTTCACGCGCCTGACTCCTGTACGTACGTTTTCAAACGTATGAAAAACTCCTGACCGTTCAAGTCATGCGTCTTAATGATGCATGGAGACGTTTCTTTGACCAGACTCCTGGCTGACTTCTGCATCAGCACGCTGAACCTGTCCAGGTTCATGCTGGATGATGCTGAGTGGTTGGGTGCCTTTAAGAACGTRTTTAATAGTGCTGTAACTTCCCAGGTGGTAACCCTATAAAAGGGTGAGAAGCTCCAGTTCACACTTTACTTTCCATACGAAAAACACCTGAACGACCTGGAACAGCATAAGCATAAACATACATACTCATATTCAGCATAACATTTCATAACTCAGTTCATATTCAACTAGTTCGCCGGAACTCTGGTATTTACGGTGCTGTAATACCAGAGACGAAGTCGTTTCATCTTTGGAGACGAATAGTCAGAACCGAAGGGCACTAACGGGGCTATTTCGTCTTGCGGACAGAGTGCTTACTCGACTCGACTTGTTTTACTATTTGTTTTCTGACTTTATATTTCTTTTTCCAGTTTTGTGCTCGAATTTTTGTAATTATTCCAACAAATATTTTGTACGATATTATTTAATTCTTCGTATCTTGTATATATACTCTTGTTTGAATGAAAGCACAACAGATCATATTTCTTTCGATATAATTTGTATTATATTTGTTCACTTAAAAATCTCATTTTATTTTTTCTGACATGCAAAACATTTGAGAACTCAAAAGCTGCTAGTATTTCACTAGCTGGCATTTAATTAATAATATTTTTGAGTTAGTCAGTGAAGCTATTTATTGAGTATTTGCCTGAAGCCCTTAGATTAGAAGATACTCCATTAACAATTGATGAAGCTACTAGTTTAACCACATATATCACGGTGTTAATTGTTATAATAAACCTACAATTAATTAGAAGTTTATTACAGGTCATAAATAATGTGACAAAATCCAATATTCATGCTTAAATAAACTCAATTAATATTACTGTTTGTGTGAGGCGCGGCAAGACAGTAATATTAAGCTTCAAGCCTAGGCATGAAAAGACATTTTTAAGTATTTTTATTATTTTATTTATTATATTGTTATAATAAATAAAAAATATATGTATAACAAAATTGTCTATATATTTTTCGATATAATTAGTAAGATACTAATCATTTATACTATTCACGGTCTCATGTAAGATGATCATACTTTTCAAATCATAAGTTATATTTTTAAAGTATAAAATCATAATTTTCAAAACAACTATACACATTTTTCAAAAGTATGAATTTCACAATAAAAACATGATGTATTACTGTAAAAGTATGATCGTCTGCATAAGACGCTCTTATAATATTTTTTACGAAATAATAATTATTTGATCATTTTTTAATGTCATTATAGATTTTTTAATATTTGGTTAAACTAAATAAAAAATTAGGTACTCATCTAAAAGGCACGCGTCTTTTCATGCTTAGGCGTTCAACAAAACAAATTAACCATCTTTTCACACACCTAGGCACTAAACGAGGTATTTTTCCCGCACCTCATACCTAAGCAAGTCTAATCACCACCTTTTAGAACACTGATTAATATACAAAGCACGTTCCAAAACCGGGTGTTTTCTGTGCGACGGGCCACATCGAATTATAGACTGTTCAAAGATGAATATACAAATGGGAAAAGGGAGTCTATTTTTTATTTTACTTTGAGATCTTAATCATGATTCAAAAATATGTAAGAACACATTAAAGATAAGTTTTCAAAACATATTTTTAAATAAATTTAATTAAGCTAATTAATCACATGCGCTCTAAAACTAGGATTTTGAAAATAAAAATTATCCCATGTTACTCTTCGTTATCCTCTTCTCCTGTGAAAATCACCATTTATTAATTTTTTAAGTAGATTTTGTTTGTCTCATTTTAACGATGTTTAATTAAGTCTATTATATGAGTTTTGATATTTTATGATATTTAAATGATAATTAATTATTGCTCATAGCTCCATAATTACGAAAACAAATTAAGTGACACCATTTGCAAACTTTTAATTTCCAAAATATCAAATACTTCTTTTAATAAAATATTTAAATATATTATAATGTTCCTGAAAAGCACCCTCTGAGAAAGTGGGAGAAGAAAAGCTGAAGCGTGTGTTTGTGTGAGAGAGAGAATGTGTATGTATATATATAAACGTGTGTCAGAAATCGTGCAAGTTCCAAAATCACATTTCTTGTAAGCTTTTCTCAGTCATATTCTCTCGTATATTCATTTTTCATCTTTTTACTACTAAACCGTGAATGAAGCAGTAGCTTTGTAATGGACTGGGAGAAAGTGGCGTTTTTCATGTCTTTTTAGTTATATGTGTTGTTAAATTGAATTTAATCCATTTAATGGTGCAGCGAAAATAACGCTTGTTTAAGTGTTTAATTTGTTTATCCACATCGAATGAAAATCAAAATGGAAGGGAGATTAAAAGTGATTACATTTTATGAGTGGACATTAAGTGGGACAGTGGATATTGTGGACTTTGTGTGACGTTACCAGACCATGTTTTCAATATACGATATTTTAATTTGCATATACCAGACGAAGCGAATCACACATATTTGCAATTGCAGTTACTGATTTTGCGGTCATTTGGGATTCTTATGCCAATCTATATCATGGCAAAAACGTTGACTGCCCTACAACAAAGGCGAAACACACAGGTATTTGAATTACTAAACTCACACTGGTGAATTAAGTCCAATGTGGTATTCAATTTGCAAATTGCTAAGGGTGTGATTGGCTAAACTTTTTGTTCCGCCCATTTCTATTTTTGGAGAAAATAATGTGTGATCTTGTTTGGAGAAAAGATTCTGATAATGCGTGTGATTGGATGAAAGGTAAAAATGTGATGACGACGTAATTAATTGTCAGTAAAAAAATTCTAGCAAAATAATATTTTGATGTTATTGATGATTGGAAAGTGAGAACTAGTGAGCAATGCATTTTTATGAAAGTCATCACAAACAATCACATGCTGGAGAAAAGAAAAAAGAGTCTTACAGATAATAGGAATTGTGAAAATATTCGTCCATTATTGGCTTGATATTCACCAGACTCTTTTACTTATGGTGGCAGGCCTCTTCTGATATAGAGAATGAATTGCCCCGATATCATCAACAATCGCATCTCATTCAAGTTTCATAGGTGCTCAAGCAGTGCTTTTTGTCCAGCCTACATTGACTTTGAAAATTAAATCACATATAAGCTGCATACTTATTTTTGAATTGAGATTACGTCAGAATGGATGAATCGATTCACACGTGTGTAAATATTCTTGAGTAGGTTATATACCTGATTTATGCATTGTGATTATCAAAGATATGTATCGAGAATGAAGAAACAAGCGAATTTGTTAGTTGAAGATGAAATACGAATTATGACATGAAAAATGTCACGAAGAGAGTGAAGCATACCATATTGCAGTGACAGCAGTTTGGCCTGGTTGAGAAGCTGTCTGGGAATTGACTCTGGGCTTCAGAAACATTTGCTTTGCTTAAATTAAATTGAAGAAAGAGTATAATGTTTGGAGAAAGTTTGGGGAAAAAGATAACTAGTAGCTATTATGTTAAATAAATCCTATCATTGGGTATATATTTATCTTCTTATACTTAAGGATCGTTGCTAATTTAGTATAAATAGGAATTAAAGAACCAAGTTCTAATAGAACAAAACTGATGTTTTTTATTGCTAATAAAATACAATGAATTGAATCTAAGAAAAGCAAATGTTTCTTAAGCATTAAAACAGTGCCTCTCTATATATGAGGACTAAAAAGTTGAGTGTCTGTAAAAACACTAGAAAACTATTTGTGCTGTGTCTGTGCATTAAAACAGAGTCTAAACACAAAAAATCGTACACAACCAGAAAACGTGATATACAGATGTTTTAATCGTGTTTTTAAAATACGAGCTGAATAATGTGTGAAAGAATTTACCCCTGTACTTTTAGTTTACGATTAAATCATGCAAAATCAATAATAGATATTTGAAAGGATTAAAAATTTGTTTGTTTGTTTGTTGTGTGTAAACATTCCCTAAATTTGTAGGGTAATTGGAAACTGAGTGACTAATGTTTTTGTTTTTTTCTTCTGAAGAATATATCTAAACAATCTCATGTTTGTATACTAGGACTTCAGGATTCTGACATTGTCGGCTCGATATGCTTATTCCCGGTTTGGCTATTGTAAATATCAAATACATGTGGAGGAAAGTAGAATGTAAATCAGGAAACAAAAGCTTGGCCTTGTGCTTCTTCCATTCAACTGTTCTATGGCATCGACAGGGGTTTCGTAAAAAGTACACTGAACTAATTATACTCCAATTAGCTTTTAACATTGAAATACGTATATCAATATGTATTTTCAGTAGCAAAAAGGTACCAACTGAGATGCAGCAACGAGATATTGCACGTCTGTTTGTAAAAAAACCAATCAAATTCAAGAAACATATGACACCCGAATTTTAACTGTTACACGTACAACTGAACAAAGGCAGACCACCAAACAACTGAACAAAGGCAGACCACATTCAAGATTATGCAACAGCAGTACAATGCAGATAAAAGAAAAAGAAAATAAAAAAAGTCTCATACAAATAATCAAACTACAAGAAAACCAATAGAAACATAATTATTCTCATTAAGTTCGATAAAATAGAACTGACAGACAGCCCATTATCGTAAAAAAACACAAAATAGAAAATGCAATAGCAAAAAAGGAGAAAAGACCAGAGACTGCAATGTGACTAGCATCCAAATACAGTGCTCTGTTATTCAAGAAACAAGCACGACAAATCCCAATAAAACTCAAACCATCTTTATTCCTCCTCACTTTCCGACTCAGCACTCTGGAGCCACTCAACAAACGGCTTAGTATTCTTCCAAACAGACGAACCCTTATTGCTTCCAGCCACTCCTTCCTCGTACCACAGCACAATATTTTCTTCCTCCAGCACATCGCCATCATACAGAGCTTTCAAAACCAGCGCTATTTCCTTCACAGCATTAGTGTTTGCCTTCTTACAGAACTCCTCAATAGCTCGAAGCAAAAGCAGTTCCGACCCCTCATACTGAGCAACAGCAGCAGCAAGATATCCCTTCTTCTTAATAACCTCCTTCGCAAACCCTTTCTCAACACCATCCACGAGCGCCTCGTACAAAGCAGTCATCACTTCTTGAGCAGACCCCGAAGAAAGCGACTGTAAAAACGACTGGAACTCGTTTGCTTTAATTCCTTTCTCAAGTCTCTCTTTAATCTCCTCAAAGAGCTTCTCGTGATTAGTCTTAGTCTTCCCATTTTCAGCTTTCGGGCTGTCGTGGGCCCTATCAGCAGCCTTGGGCTTTTTCTCTTTTTCATCAGTAGAAAGCATAACCATATCAGCCGTAACAGAAGTCAGTTGCTCCTGAATGCGCTTCTTAGCCGCTTCCAACGAAGTGTCGGTTTGCCACTCGATATCATCATCATCATCTTCTTCGTCCTCGACCTTCTCGACAGCCTGACGCCTAGGTGGCGAATTATGTTCCTCGTCCGAGCTGCCAGCTTTCTTTTTGGCCTTCGAAGCTCCATCTTTCGAGGACCCCTTCTTCTTAACATCCTTCTTCAGCTTCTTCTGCTCTTCATCTGCCGCCTCACCTTCCTTGAGGCGTTCCTTCTCAGCCCGCCTCATAGCTTTCTTGTCTTTGGATCCCTTCTTTGCTTCCGGAGGGTTCTTGAGAATAAAACTCGTGAGCTTGTCCCTCATATCCACATCCGAAAGGAAACCACACGCAGCGCATTTCAGTTGCACCATCTGATTCTTAGTGATCAGGACCTCAGTTTCCGGGTTCCCACAGCCGTAGCACTGCACATACTTCTTTATGAAATTCTCAAGAAGGCCAGCGAGCTTGGAAGTGTCGTGGGCGCCGTTCACGAGTGACGTCCCAGTTTTCTCATCAAATTTGGACTGGGCCCCAAGCTCACAGCCAAAGTATTTGGTAGTGTAGGAAGGTGGTCTGGCTAGTGCCTTTGCGATGTCGACCATGTTGACGACGTTGGTTTTGATGCCATTTCCACGTCCTTCTATCTTGGTAATCATCCTGGGCATCTTGTACCTGTAGAAGGCATCGTCACTATTGCTGGCACCAATGTTTTGTAAAGCCATGTTTCGTTCGAGCAAGTAGAATGTCACAAAGGGAGGATTCTGGTTGTTAGGGAAAAAATGTTATCAGAGGACTTGTCAGGACAGAAGTGATTGGTAGCACAAATGGCAGGTTGCTCTTTTCTGCAACCAAACAACCCAAAGTGTTCCAGATATGACCCGAGATGCATGCAGTCTACGCTTTCGGGAAATTGTGGGTATTCTCCAAGCAACCCGATTGATCCCAAATGGAGAAGGGCTTGTTCGGACATAAAAGAACTTTCACTGTGGATACACTTCAGCCTGAAAAACAATACATCCACACACACAAGAAAGTGCAAGTCAAAATATATTACAATGTTTATTGAATGTCATTGTACACTTCCAATAAACTTTAGGTTTAACATAACCATGAGATTTCACTTAACTCTAGTTAAATGGTTCGGTAATGAAGATAAGCTGGCTACATGATTTAAACAGTACATGATTATGTACACAACCAACTCAAATGGCATGAATACAATTAACAGCTTAATTGCATCTAAAAAGGTCTGCTTAATTGCATCTAAAAAGGTCTAAGAATACTTCGGGAGGAGGAAAATAATCACAAACAACCAGGTATAATTGAACAAACTACAAACCAAGACAATTCACACTACAGATCCAAAAGCAGCATATTTCATCAACTCAAAATCAAAGAATACCAATAAATTACTGGATATAAAAAATTTAGCTACATAAAAATCAGGGCCACCAGATATACAGCAAATCCAGAGCTCTCATAACTCGTGAGAGGATGTTTGAAGAATATGTCAATAAAACATAGATTATTTCTCAAAACCAATAAACAATCTCGAGTCAAGACTCAAAACAAATAAGATGTTGATTATAAAAACGCAACTTTTCAGATCATCTCAGCCTAAAAACCTAATTATAAGACTTAATTCAGCAAAAAAAAATAGCAAAAAATTGCACAAGATGTGTCAATACGAATCGATCACAATTTTAATCAGTCAAACGAGACAGGCTTAAATTAACCAGCAAATCATTCATCCGTTGCGCAGATAGACAAAGAAGGAGGAAAAAAAAGGAATCAGATAAGGCGTACCGATTGGACCAACCCGAGCTACAGTTCAATTAGAAAAAACAAGATACTTAATAGTAAATATAGAGCTAGGGTTAGGGTTTGGGAATTGGATAAGGGTAATGTGAAGGGGAGGCGGCCAACTGAGTTTGCTCGTAGGTTTATTTATATAATCTCTTCCAGATGCTTCTCATCCTCTTTTAAGTAATTCTACCTTTTCTATATTATTCAGAAAAGAAAAAAAAAATTTGCTGATTAATATAAGCTTACCTTGTCAATCAATCCGAACGGATGTAGTTAATCTCGGCCGTTTTTAGTTGACTGCAGTTTGGGCTTTGTGAATTAGAGTGGTTATACAGAAGCCCAGCCGATAATAGATTGACTGGGTTGGGCTCAGATGAGGCGGGCTGCTGTCGCACAACCCGGGTACTTTTTTTTCCTTTCCTTTTCTTTGAAACACGACGGTGGGGAATTGTTAAAAATAAGATATTGTACTCTCGTGTCCTTATAAACGGTTGGGACTTATAAACCGTTGAAACGTATCAGCCCTGTCCTCCTATTCGTTAATTGTGTTGACACCTCGTTGAGGTGTCAACTTGAAAATAATTCAATTGACATGTGTCTTTTTTATATATTACTCAAATTTGATGTGGAATATTTGTGTTCATTCTAATTATTTATTTCCTTTTGTGAAAAATTATCATAGGTATAAAATAGAGGATTTTTTTTCATAGGTTCATCTCTCATTTCATCCTTTTTTTTTTCAGACGTTCCGTCCCATCCTTTCGTCCTTTTTCTCTCATCTCATCCACCTTCTTTCCCTTCCTTCATCATTTCGGTTTTTTTTTTTCCAGCCATTGTCTCCCATCTTTTCATCCTTCCATAAGCCTTTCTAAGAAAATGTTGTTGCCCACGTTCTTTAAGGTCGCCATATTTCCAATTAATTACTCCATGGTAAGTACTTTATTTTTACCCCATCTATTTCGATGTATATTTTTTCTGATGCGTTATTATTATTAATTTTTTTCTGTTTTTAATTTGAACAACTATCGTATTTAATCTTTTTTTTCTCGATCTGTTAAATTGTTTGTTCTGTTTTTTTTTTTTTTACTTCTGTCCTTCTCAATTTTTCCTGGCAAATAGATCCGAGAATAAACAGATTACAACACAAATATTTGGTGTACATATTTGTATTTGAGTGCGGATCTGTTATATTGTTTGTAATTGAATGTCTCTTTCAATCCAAATATTTGGTGTACATATCTGTATTTGGGTGCGGATTGAGGGCGTTGACTAATTATCAGATTAACATATTTATGTTTTCTATTATTATTTTTTTAGTTTGCGGATGTGGGGCGTCGTATACACAAATAAAGGATTTGAGTGTAGAAAATCCGATGTTTTCATAATGTCTTCTTTTTTAAATGTTTGCAGCATGTATTTTCAAAACTACTGTCCAAATACTTACTTAATTGTTTTATAACTATATTTCATGTTTCATGTGTTTTAAGATGCTTTGATGCGTTTTTTTTCCCAGTTTTTGATTTGAACAACTATGGTATTTAATCTGTTTTTTTCTCGATCTGTTACATTGTGTGTGTTTTTTTTTTTGTGTGTTTTTTTTTTGTGCTTCTGTAATTCTCAACTATATTACTATATTGGTAATAATGAGAAAATTTGTTAATTGTTAATTGTTCAGCGTTCCAGCCACTTTAATTTTTTAATTTAGAAAATTGAGTTTTTTGATTATCTATATCCAACTTGAATCAATAACAACTTAAACACCAGAAATTATTTACGCCCAAAATTAAATTGGATTTTTTCAAATGAATTAAAATTAAATTAGACCAAAATTATCAATTGGTAATTAGTCCCCAATCATACCATATTCATTGTAGAATACAAGATTGTTTATTTTGCTGTGTATGGATTTTAGGTAATTATTTAATTATAGTAATATTCATTAAGTGACTTTTAATCGTATCATAATTAGGTATAATTAAAAGACCGCGAAATATCAATTCAATATAAAATTTAAAGAGATGGTATAATATATCAATATTTTTCATAAATATAAAAGACCGAAATATACTAATCGATACATAATAAAATCTATCCAAATATATATTTCATTGACTTTTAATCGTATCATAATTAGGTATAATTAAAAGACCGCAAAATATCAATTCAATATAAAATCTAAAGAGATGGTATAATATATTAATATTATGGTATAAATACATCAATATTTTTCATAAATATAAAAGACCGAGATATACTAATCGATACATAATTAAATCTATCCAAATATATATTTCATTGTATTAACGTTTAATATTCTGTTTTAGATTCGCAAATTACGTTCAGTAATATAATCATGACCTCGACACATTTATACGGTTGCTTTTTTATTATTAGCGAGATTTTAGTATACAGACAATTCAATTAACTATCAATTCCTACATTTTAGGTAATTTTATAGCCATAATTAATTAATGTGACTGTTATTTGGCAAATCAACGGGTCAACATTACTATATTGTTACATAATTAAATTCTAATGCTTTATGGGAATGGAGTTATTCAACATTATCTTTACTATATTAATAATTATGATATATGTTATTAATTGTTCATCTTTCCATATACTTTAATTATAGTTTTTTATTTATTTTAAGGACAACCAACTTTAATCATGAACAACTTAATGGGCGGAAATTATTAACGTTTTTAAAAATAATGTGGGATTTGATTATACATTAACCATTCTGTTAAGTTCGTGTTAATGGTAAACTAGAAATTTGAGTGAATAATATGAAAATTTATTGATTTATAATGAAAATGCATATTTAGATTGTGTGATTATCTTGATTTGTGTGATTAAGAAATTAATTGTATTCATAGTATTAATGAACTCTTATAAGCGTATTACCAACAAATAACATATATCTCCCTTACCTCAAAATGGATTATTCTATTAGTAGTGGGGAAAAGCATTATGATGTAATTTCTTTAATTATTAATTGAGAAGAACTTCAAAATGTAATGAGATTTGAGGTTACATGCTCAAATTTGGTGTTCAAATTTGAGGGATTGGGTTGATTTTTTAAATTATGAGTGTTTTTTATTATATGACTATATTCAATTTCCATGAATTATAATTCCATGTTTTTGTGAAAAAAGCAGTCGTTTTCTAAAAAAGAACCCATCTTAATTAAATATTTAAAACTTTAATTTAACCATTTAGAATGAAAACAAACATCAATTCTTTTCATGTGGCAAAAATTTAAAATTTTAATTTTTTATCTATACCTTTGGAATGAAAACATCTCAAGTTATATGTAAACATTAATTAATAATAAAATATTTTATTATACTGAGATATTTATAAAATATTGAGGTAAACTAATGTTTTCAAGATTTTTATTTTCTTCTATTTTTTTAATTCTCCATTAATTAATTTGAACCCTGAAAAACTCAAGTAGAAACCATATCACATCAAATTAAAATCACAAATTGCAAATGAAACTCACAAATTTAAAATACAAATCAAAAGAGAAAAAAAACTCATGAATAAGATGCAAATTTAGATCTAATTATTTCCAACTCCATTACATGCTACATAATATATTTATTTTATTTAGGTTATATAATTATCACTTTTTCTTACAAATTCGTGTCACACGAGACTTATATACATCAATTGAATTATATTTATGTTTTATTTGAGTGACTAATTCATTTTTTTCAAATTGATAATTATTTATCAAAATCCACATATCATTATCCAACAAATTGGAATCATTGTTAATAAGATAGTTTACTCTCTGAACTTAATATTTTTGAGAAATATATTGTGTGTTTTTATGCTTTTCTTTGTCACAATGCCCATGTATTATGCGGGGTTACTAATGTAACAAATAGTAAGATAAAAGATAAGAAACTGTGCAATGACAAGTGTTATCTATGTATTATAACTTATTATAAATAAATTAATTTTTATTGGTTTCACATCTGTTTTATTTTTTTAGTCCATTCTATAATTAATCGTGGGAAACATAGAATACAAACATTCACAACTGTTTCAGATGTTACTTGAAGATTAAATACCAGTTTTGAAACATTAACCGTCTTCGGCAAACGGGCCATATCAGTTATTCCGATATGCCTTTTCCCAACAGTTCTTTAATGACTGGTGGAAATAACAAACTTATCCAACAAGAACTTAATTTTGATAGATGTCTTTTTAAAGTCGAACTTCAGAAATTATGCTCATCATTAACAGATGAACAAATGACAATCTATTCCAAAATATTAAGTGTTGCAACAAATGACAAGGATGGTATTTATTTTGTATACGGTTATGGGGTATAGGTAAAACCTTCATTTGGCGCTTTACGCTCCAAATGTGAAATTATTCTCAATGATGCTTTGAGTGGTGCTTCCACACTTTTGCTTCCGATTGGTAGAACTGCACACTCTCGATTTGGAATACCGAAGATTCAACGTGTACAATGAATACGTGATGTCAATTATTCCAGGTGATGAAAGAGTATATCTTAACTCTGACATAATTTGCAAAACATATATAAATGGAGTAGCTCAACATCAAGTGTACTCGACAGATTTTCTAAAC
This sequence comes from Phtheirospermum japonicum, assembly GCA_014905375.1. Classification (NCBI taxonomy): domain Eukaryota; kingdom Viridiplantae; phylum Streptophyta; class Magnoliopsida; order Lamiales; family Orobanchaceae; genus Phtheirospermum; species Phtheirospermum japonicum. The sequence continues at coordinate 87,473 of BMAC01001243.1, forward strand.
ACGATAAAGTGCTCCGTAATCCCCAATCTTATTCAGAAGTTAAAAATTGGAGTTCCGATTATGTTGATTAGAAACATGGATCAAGTTTCATGGCTATGTAATGGTACTAGATTAGTTGTTAGGAGATCGTATTATCGAAGCAAAGATTTTTCCAGGAAATAATGTTGGGAAGTTTACATCCCACGAATGGCATTGAGCCCTTTGGATAGTAGGGTTCCGTTCAAATTTCAAAGGAGACAGTTTCAACTTATTGTTTGTTTCGCAATAACTATAAAGAAGAGTCAAGGTCAAACTCTTTCTATTATGGGTTTGTATTTGTCAAGACCAGTTTTTAGCTACGTAAACTCCACGTTGCAGTCTCTCGATTTAAGAGTCGTAAAGGATTAAAAATCTTAAGTTGTGACAACTATGGTAATATTGTTAATAAGACTGCAGATATTGTTTATAAGGAAATTTTTCAAAACCTCAAGTGGACAATTTCAATAAGTTGTATTATTAACTATAATTTAATATTTAAGTTTTTTGCTTATGTTAGTATGTTTTTTTTTTTTGATATGCCCGCGTACACGCGGGTTTCCGAACTAGTATATAATATATTAATACAAAATCTTCCTAATATATGTGTCTGTTTCGCGTGTTTCGTTTAGCAAATAAAAAATTATAGTATCTCGGTTGCTTATGTATCATCCGAGCCTAATATTTACCTAATTTAATATTCCTTTTATTTTATCTTGACTAATTTATATTTTTCTTTTATTATTATATTATGCTTAATTTAATAAATTTATTTTAATATATTTTACCTAATTCAATATTCTTCCTTTATCCTCTTAATATAAAAATATAAATAAGTCATATATAATTAGTAAAAAAATTTTAAATTTGTTATTTGAACTCAAATTAGATATGATATAATTTTAATTATAAAAAATACTTAATTATGAAATTGATTAAATAAATTGTATATATAATCAAAGTTAAAATAATTTTAATTCTGAAACTTTAAAAACTAAATATAAGTAAATTACGGGTTATTTACAATAATTTAAGTATGTAATTAAGTATTAGTAATGAATTCAATTAACCATAAAAATATAAAACTATATAAAAATAATTAATAAATATTGATTAGAAACCGGTACAATTCGACACGGGTTGAGAGTAATAACTTTTAAATTTTTCAAAACATGTCGAGTTATTTGTAATAATCTAAGTATGTAATTAATTATTAGTAATGAATTAAATTAAACATAAAAATATAAATCTATATAATGATGATTAATAAATATTAATTGGAAATCGGTACAATGCGACACGGGTTGAGAGTAATAACTTTTGAATTCTTCAAATTATGTAACTAATAATTATTAACGAGTTTAATCTAAGTATTAGTAATTATTAATAATAATAATTAATTAATAAATAGAGATTAGACAGTGGTTGAAAATGCGACATCTTTTACCTAATTTAATATTCCTTTTACTGTATCTTGACTAATTTTTTTTTCATATTATGCTTAATTTAATAAATTTCTTTTAATATATTTTACCTAATTCAATATTCTTCCTTTATCCTCTTAATATAAAAATATAAATAAGTCATATATAATTAGTAAAAAAAATTAAATTTGTTATTTGAAAGTTAGATATGATATGGTTTTAATTATAAAAAATACTTAATTATGAAATCGATTAAATAAATTGTACATATAATCAAAGTTAAGATAGTTTTAATTCTGAAATTTTAAAAATCAAATATAAGTAAATTACGAGTTATTTACAATAATCTAAGTATGTAATTAAGTATTAATAATTAATTCAATTAATCATAGAAATATAAAACTATATAAAAATAATTAATAATTATTGATTAGAAACTAGTACAATGCGACACGGGTTGTGAGTAATAACTTTTGAAATTTTCAAAGCATGTCGAGTTATTTGCAATAATCTAAGTATGTAATTAATTATTAGTAATGAGTTAAATTAAACATAAAAATATAAATCTATATAATGATGATTAATAAATATTAATTAGAAATCAGTACAATGCGACACAGGTTGAGAGTAATAACTTTTGAATTCTTCAAATTATGTGACTAATAATTATTAACGAGTTTAATCTAAGTATTAGTAATTAATAATAATAATAATAATAAATAAATAAATAAATAAATAAATAAATAGAGATTAGACACTGGTTGAAAATGTGACATCTTTTAAATTTTTATTAGTATATACATAAAATTATTAACGAATTTAATTTAAATATTAAAATTTAAAATAATTTAATATACAATAATTAGTAAATAGAGTACACACGTACAAGAGCACGGGTTTGGAATACATCATTTTAATTTTTTATATAAAACTTTCTAATTCTCACAAATATATTTTATATTTATAATTTTATAAATTCCGTGTAATACACGGTTGTTAAACTAGTTTATTATATAAGCAATACTTTGTTTTTCAATCGTAAGAACGAGAGATGTTATGTCGAAAATGCATAATTAATATTAAAAATCGATATATTCTAATACAAAATCAATAAATCATAATTTAAAAATAGATCTTATCAATATATCATAGTACAAAACCAATAATCATAATAGCAAGTCAAAAGTTTTCCAAAAAATCAATATTTATGCTAGCGCATTAAGTAAAAACCGTCACAGTGGATTAGTTGGTGATAGTAATTTTTACGGTATTGCTAATCTAAAATGTATCGCGTAAATAAGAATGGCCCCAAGCCCAGATACAATCACTCCATGTTTTGAAATGGGGAATTTTTTTTTTTGTTCCCCAATGTATGCTATTTTTTTACACTTTGCCCCATGAATTATTTATTGTTCCACCTTTCCCCCTGATTTACAATAATTTTCGACGTTGCCCCCTAAACTTTATTTTCGGCGGAAAATTCATTCTAGATTAAATCGACGGGCAGCTGGGGGGCAAAGTGCAAGAATATTATAATTTGGAGGGTAAAATATAAAAAATCTTAAAATTTGGGGGGCAAAGTGCAAAAATCTTATAATTTGGATGAAAAATTAAAATAATATTAATATTGAATTTTTATGTAAAATTATTATTTTATTAAAAATATAGAGTTTATATCTCGTATATTTTTTAATTATATCATAGTAATTAGTAATATAGTTAAAAAGATATTATTAAAAATTGTCTTATTAAAATGATATAATATATATATATATACACACACACACACATACGTAAGAGCGTGGAGGTTCGAGTCCTCTTCAAGGCATAATATTGAGAATGCTCATTGAATGAGCAATTCAATAAGAGATCTCGGATTGAATTGGTATATCAATA
>BMAC01001243.1:91540-104247 GCA_014905375.1 Phtheirospermum japonicum
AGTATAATTAAAGTCGTTTTTACACTTTTTCTCTAAGTAATATAGTGATACAATCTTATATAACAATGTATTCGTGATTAAAATAGTATTTAATCACAGTTTTTATAGAAATAATAATTAATGATATTTTTTTTTTCGTATCATAATATTATAATGCATACATGAAATACACCTTTATTCTATTTTGTTCAATCATATTACAGAATAATATATTATTATATTATATAGCATAATAATTTACATAATAATTTTTCATTTGTTTCATATTTAATAATATAAAAGATGTATTGACAACATTTTTTTTAGAAAATTATAAATATTAATTGAAAATTATGGGGGGGTTTTGTTTTTATTGGAATTGTATTGACAACTTTGTGTGTGTGTGTAAGATAAAACTCTATATCTTTTTCAAATATAAAAATTTAAGAAAAAAAAATATTTAAATTTTTTTAATTTGCCCCCCAAAATTTAAGTTTATTTGCACTGTACTCCCTAAATTATAAGATTCTTGCAATTTGCCCTCCACCTGCCCCGTCGATGGAATTTAGAAGGAATATTACGTCGAAAATAAAGTTTAGACAACATCAAAACTTATTGTACATCAGGGGGAAGAGTGAAACAAAAAATATTTGGAAGGTAAAGTGTAAAAACAATGTGAAATAAAAAATATTTGGAAGGCAAAGTGTAAAAAAAATATACACGGGATTTATTTTTTTTACCCCTTTTAAAATATACAATCAATGAGTTGGGGCTATTACTCATGGCTCGTTGTTTCATATTGTTTGGTCCAAAATACCACCCAAAGGCATGTTTGGTATGTGTTAATCGAAACTAGTTTTTCCTTTCCTTCTAAAATCTGTCCCTCGGATCTACGGTCCTTACCAGAAAATTAGGAAAAAAAAAAGTTTCGGTTGCTGTTTTAAAGTTCTAAAATGATAGGTTTATTATACATTTTGTATACAGTTATTTTTTCAATCTTGTATACAGTAAAAAACAATTAATTAACTATAAGACAAAGGCGAAAAATACATATTAACCAATATTTATCAAAATATGTGAAATAAACGTTAACTTATATTTTTGGGATAGAGATAATACAATTTTGGATAAATTCTTCTCTTAAAATATTTATCAATTATTATTTAATTAAATAAGTGTATTTTGTACCGTAGTTTTGTTTAGCATGTACATTTTACCATGTATGAACGATGCTCCAACATTAACATAAATTGTCTAATTTCTTTTTCTTGTCGATCTTTATCATCCAATAAACGATAGTTACAAAAAGACATTCCATTTCTTTAATTTTATTTTCACTCTATTGTCTGAAACACATCTTTAATGAACAACATTTAGGATGTAGCCTACATTTGAATTTTTAAATGTAAAAAATAAAGATTTTTAATTTTACAGTAATAAATAACTGAGCTTCTTAGGTAACTTAATATAGTAAAGTTTAATATCGAGTAATTTGGTTTCTTTTTTAAATCTCTCCTTTCATATTCAAATATTCAAGTCTCGAATTAGATATAACCTCGATGAATTTGGCTATTCAAATGTTATAAGAATATTGACACAACTTTTGATAGAACTTTTGTACAACTCTACTCTTTTATTTCAAATATATACTATTAAATCTGAAAATAAAAGATAAAAAAAAAGCCCTCATAACACTATTTTGTACACAATCATTACTTCTATACCTATATTAATTTGAGAATTTTCTTTAACCACAATTCCCAAAAAAAAATTACAAATATTAAAAAAAACACAAAAACATAACAACGGTTATTATTACTCAAATCTTAAACGAGTAATTAGTTTAAAGAAACCAGGATTGCGGATCACAAATCTTATCTCAAACAAACTGGCTCTTCAACTATAGTCTCCAGCAACGGTTTCTTGGACCTGCACATAGACAATCTGTGTTGGAACTCCGGCATCGAAAATTCCTCAATATCATCCAAATTCAGCTTCGGCGCCGCCGCCGGGCATCTCACACCGCTCCGGACAACCTGCGGATCGCCGCCGCATTCCGGCAACACCTTCGCCGTCTTCTTGGCCGCGGAATTCGCCGCCATAAAAAGCGCGCCCATATCCGCCGCCGTCACCGCCGATTTCAGCCGCGTCATCGGGAAAAACACGTAGACGGCGCCGATCTCCAGGTCCTCGTCGGCGTTCAGAGCGGAGAATCGTCTCCCGATCTGCAGCGATCTCGCGCTCACGAGGAAGAAGTTCGGCGTTTCGAGCATGAGCTCAGCGGCTTTGGTTGGCTCGTAGAGGCGGCGCGTTTCGCCGGAGGGGAAAATGACCTTTGTAGCCCTGATGGAGCTCATGCTCACTGGGCCAGACAGGGTGCAAGAGATGTAATTTCCCATTTTCGTTTTTGGAGTAAAATGTATGGATAGAGAGAGAAATTTGAGGACTTTTTATCCTGTGTTTTTGAGGTTCTCGATAATGGTGGTGGGAATTTGGGAAAATGATGAGTATATATAGAAGTTGCGAAAATATTAAAATATAGAGAAAAATAAATACTATTGTTGGCCAGTTGATAAAACGTAGAAAAGGAAAATTGGGTGGAAATAGCTTAATTCCAGTTGGTCATATATCATTGTGGTGATTTTTTTTCCTTAAATCCTTTAATTTTGTCAGTCTTTTTTGCTGTTAATGCGCGTGGAGCCCATGGATCTGGCAGCTTCACTAATGATTTTCGAAGGAAAAAATAATTTAGCATGTTTTTGAACTTCGGTTCAAAGTGGTTAAGGGCTTAACTCGATGGCCTATTTCCCATCGATTATGATCGGTTGGGATGATTTTCATACTCTGGTCTTGTTTAGATTAATACTCGGAATATTGAAATTTGGATTTTGAATCTTAATTTTCACGTGTTTTCGAATTCAAGATTTCAATAAATTACCAATATACTTTCTTTACACTTAATATTATATTATACTATTACATTGGCACATACTTCTTTTTTTATCCTATTATTATTACTTTTTAAATAATTAAATACTACTTAAATATAATATAATAATATAATATCATTCACTTTTCAAATATACATTATTCACCTTCCAACCTTATTTGGCATTTATAGTAAAAAGTAAATATATAACAAAAGGTATTCTTACTATTAACATAATTTTGACTAGCCAAGTTTTGAATATCAGGATTAAGTATGCCCTTAAGTATTTGATATAAAATCATATTTGAAAAAAAAAGATGATATAGTATTATTATATTGTATTTAATAGTATTTAATTATTTAAATATCACGATGACAGGATAAAATAGATGAGCAACAATGTTATTTCAAACATGCCCTTGAGTATTTAATACCAAATCCTATCTGCAAAAACGAATAATATTTATTGTTATATTGTATTTAATAGTATTTAATTATTTAAATGTTGATAATAAAATAAAATAGATAAACATACTAATATAATAATATATAATATGAGTTAAGTTTAAAAAGTTGTTAGTTAAGTATTGAAATTTTCAATTTTCAAACGTCTAATCCAAAAAAAGCCCGAAAAGAAGAGACCATTACAAAGAAGTTGAGCATCATCAAATAGAGGCACACAAGTGATAGTCCCCCCCCCCCCCCCCGCAATGCTGCGTAAATCAAATTATTCACATCCCTAAGAATACAAAAGTCGAAGAGATTGAGTTCGTGTGCAACAATAAGGGCTTCATCCATGGCCAGGAATTCAGCGATCTCAAGATCGGTAATACCAACAACTTTCTTACTAAGGCCATACATGAATCTCTCGTGAGGGGACTCAACATGGACACTCAGGCTTGCGAAGACCCGAGATTTGGATTGCTCCATCAAAAAATACCTTTGTAGGAGTTGGCGGGGGTAGTAAGTTCAATGGCAAGTAAGAGTGATGAAATCATGCTCGGGCCAGAAGTTAGCCATTTGAAAGTCGGACAAGGAGTAAACGACCGAATGTACCAAAAAGTTTGGGTCCAACACGTTACCATCAAAAATTAAGCTATTATGGTGAAACCATAAATGGTTGAAAACAACATCAAACAACAGCAAACAACTCAATTGCCGACGTATAATTTGAGAGGATAATATCTCAAATCCAGAAGTCCACCAATGGTTGTCGAAAAGAAAATAGGAGATTGTATAGACCAGCTTCTTTCTAAATCCGTATCATAAATGGACAATCAAAGAGGAGGTGACAAAAGATATATAGCCACATGGTGTTTGCAGATGGGCAGGTCGAGTTAGGGGTAAGGCCTCGGTTAGATTGATCATCAGGCGAGGGTAGAGATTTTGTGCAACATCTCCATAAGAAGTGATGAACTCCGCTCGGGAGTGGAGGTGCCATAATTTATTCCAGAGAGGGTTAAGACTTAACTGGACGAGGACATCAGGTGGGGGTCGTATGGAGATGCGAGCAGGCTGTGGGCGATGTGATAAGCTAATTTCACGGATTGTTTCCCATTTTTATTATAGTGCCGAATCAAATGATCAGGGGTGGCAGCATTTCGGATAGGGATAGAGAGGATCAAAGAAGCTTCATCCTCGTTGAAAATGTTATTCAATAAATTATGCTTCCAAGAGTTGGAAGAGTGATCGATCAATTTGGAGACATGCGCATCAAATGATAGCACTTGGAAATCAGGGGGAGAGCTAACGATCATGAGGTTCCCGAGTAGATTTGACAGTGAGAACCATGTAGGAGCACACGTTGACTATAGAGGATGCTACACCAAGTCCAAGAAGGGAGAGGTCCTGGCTTCAAAAAACAAAGCAGATGGATAATTTTTTCCCTTGAAGACTCCGTCCAATACTTAGGAAGGATTCGTATGTAGGCGACATGCTTGTTTGTTGAGCATTGCGAGGTTGAAGGCGTGAAGGTCTCTAAATCCAAGTCCGCCATATTTTTTTCTAACCTTTAATTTGTGCCAAGAAATCTAGTAGATTTTTCTTTTGCCTTCAAACGAGCCACACGAGAAGTTGCTAATAAGAGACTGAAGATCAAGCAAAAGACCATCAAGTAGTTTAAAGTAGGACATGGCATATGTAGGGATGGCTTGAAGAACTGATTTAATGAGCACCTCCTTCCCATTAGAGAGCAAATTTACTTACTAATTTGAAATCCTCTTTTGAACAGCGTGATTTAAATGACAAAAAGTCTCTTTCTTATTTCCACCCATCAATGACGACAACCCGAAATATTCACATGACTTGTGACTTGAGGAATACTCATCATGTTAGTGATAGCTAAAACGATAGTTGGATTCGTGTTGTGGCTGAAGACGATGTCGGACTTGTCAAGATTATTCTGTTGACCTAAGACTGATTAATATAATCGGATTGTAAAATTTAGATGGCTAGCTTCATCCTTAGTAGACTGGGAAGATATTAGGGTGTCATTAATGAACTTGGCGCGGCACGGGAAACATAAATACTTAATTTTTCCGCTTCGTTAGAGGTCTTGCAGAATGTAAGAAAAAAGCTCTGAACAAATTGTGAAGAGGTAAGAGAAGAGAGGACCCCCCTGCATAATCCCCCGCCGGGATGTGAGTTGCTTAAATTCATTACCATTTAAAAGAGAGGCAATAGAAACAAACGAGATAAAAAGAGATATGATTATAATTAAAGTCTTTGAACAACCAAGGACATTAAGCATGGAATAAACAAAAGATGCATGTATTTGCCTGCGCTGCGAAACGAAGAGCCACTTAATTCGATCTTACACCTTACTTATATCTAATGTAATAGACATAGATCCCAAGGCACCTGAGTTTTTTATTTTCATAATATGATGAGTTCCGTATGAAATAAGAATATTATCAGAAATAACGTGACCTGGGATAAAAGTCTACTTAGAATTAGATATACTAGAAGGTAAAACACACCGAATTCGGCTAGCAACCGCCTTAGAAGTAATTTTGTAAATAACATTGCAAAATGAAATGGGCCGAAATTGTGAAATAAGCTCAGGTTAAGGTTGCTTAATATTAGGTATAAGAACTATAAAAGTGAAGTTTACAGATGCATCAATAGAATAGTTATTAATAAATTATAGTGCAAAATCCACAATGTCAGTGCTTATGATATGCCATTTTAAAAATAAAAAATAAAAAACTAGACCCATACCATCCAGTCCTGGGGATTTGAAGGGGTGAATCTCTTTAAGCGCTTTCATGATTTCGCCGTCGGTGTGGGGTTGTGCTAGAAAAGAACTTGTACTGCTATCAATTTATGCTTGAACATGATTTCCCCAAAGTGATTGAGGATGATACACTCTAACTCTCCAGGCTGGTGGTAAAAAATACTGTTATGATTCTTAGTGCCCGAAATTTGATTAATGCTTCGGTGGTGGCTAGCATGAGAATGGAAGAACTTTGTATTGCGATCACCTTTGTGATACTAATGTTGTTTGGCTCGTTGCTTCCAAATGAGATTTTCATGTTCAAGTAAGACGTCCAATTTCTCTTTTAAGTCATTAATATGCTTATTAGAAACTGAAGAGATCGGAGTCGTGCGAGTAACAATCAAATCTTTTTTATCACGTTGATTTCTTTGCGCAGAGAATATTTTAGCGAGCTTCCCCAATTTAGTAGTCCAATTAAGAAATATTTGATTTTGGAAGGAAGAGGTACAGGTAAAGAATTCCATGAATCTTGGATGATTTTCTCGCACTCCTTGGATTTAATCCACATCACCTCAAAACAAAAAAGGACTTTCTCGATGCCTGACTTGATGCGTGTGAAAATTTATTCGAACTGAACATGAAGAGCCGAATGGTCGAACTAGATTTTCGGGATATGAGAGACATGACTCTAGGTAAATAGATTGTGCCAGAGACTATTGTAGGTGCTTCTGTCAAGCCAGGCTCTTTGAGTGAACGGGTGAACTAAGAGATGGTTCCAGGTGAATATATCCCCAATGAAACCTATATCGACGAGATCATAATGTTACAAAACAGAAATACGAAAAGGAAATTGCTACTGAACTGTACTACAATTCTTACAAAAGCTAAAACCGAAATATAGAAAACAAGTAAAACTTAAAGTTAACATCTTCTTGTGTGATCAGCAAGTCGAGGCGAGAAAGATCTCTTTCTGCAAGACAAATGAATCGAACTTTTTCGCGTTTAAAATAATAAAAAGCTCATCCGCAAGAGAACGGAGCTATTGTAGGCGATAAGTTGACTCGAGTCAAATCACAAGGAAGAGTAATCGGAAACTATTTCGGTGTTCGATTTTACGTACATTACTACAAAATTAAAAACTAGACTAAACTAAATTAAACACGTGATCAAATTTAGTAAAAGGTTCTAACATCTACGAGTAATAAAATTAAAAGCGTTTAAAATGATAAAGAAAACGAAGGTTCTAGTGCACCGGAATCGTCTCCACAATCGGGGTTGTCAAGCCCGATGGTTCTAAACGACCCTAGGCACTAGAACATTAAATTTAGCCAACAAGCATCATCATGATTAACAACATAATTTTAGCCCAAGCATGAAACCAAAGCATGAACATGAAGACTTCAATACAAGCATGAAATATAAACATAAATTAACAACAAGAAAACAAGTAAAAGGATTACACTAAATTATGCTATCAAAGTTCAACATTAACATTCAAAAGAAAACCCAAGCTACACTATAAAAACTATTAAATAAATTGCAGGAAAACTTATTATCTAAGGAAGCAACAGCCATCGAGCGATCTTCAGCGTCGAGAACGGTCTTGATCGTCGGACGGCATAGAAAATGATGCATCAACGAACTATTATATCTAATCTTGCTTGAATTGAATGGTTGTATGAACCGAGGGTTCTCTACAATATCTGGACCTTCCTCCCTCGTCTCAGCCCTTGAAAATGAAGAAAACCATCGGCTTTTATAGATTTTTCGAAAATAACCGCTCAAACTGCCGGAGCGTCGACGGTGCGTCAGTCGACGCGAGCCAGGCTGCACGTGTCGACCAGGCAGTGCGTCGATCGACGGAGCTAGTATCGACTAGGGATGACAATGGGCCGGGTCGGGCCGGGTACTAGAGGACCCGGACCCGCCCCGTCCATCCCACTGGTCCCGGGTCGGGTCGCGGGGCGGGGCGGGGCGGGTCGACCCGTTATATTCATTTTTTATTATTTTTGTTAAATTTAAAATTAATTTAATATATAATAACAAATATATTATTATAAAAATTAAATATAAGATGAAAAATTAATTAAAACAATACTAAATTTAAATTTTTTAATAATTCATATAAAAAAATATTTAAAATATATATAAAATATATTTAAAAATAGAAAATGTATAGCGGGGCGGGCCGGGCCGGGTACCCGCGGGGCGGAGAAGGTACCCGGACCCGCCCCGCCCTGTCCCGCCACGGGTCACGGGACGGGCCGCCCAAACGAAACGGGTCGGGGCGGGACATGGCGGGCCGGGTCGGGATTGCCATCCCTAGTATCGACGCAACAGAACATTTGCGTTAACGGTGCGTCAGTCGACTTGAAAGGGTGGCATGAAACCAAGGGTCTTCTGCATTGTTTGTGACCTTTCCCCCTCGTCCCAGCCCTCTGAAAATGAAAAAACCACCGGATTTATATAGAATTTCGAAGATAACCGCTCAAACTGCCGGAGCGTCGACGGTGCGTCGATGGTGCGTCAGTCGACGCGAGCCAGGCTGCACGCGTCGACAGGCAGTGCGTCGACTGACGGGCCTAGGATCGACGCTTCAGAACCTTTGCGTCGACGGTGCGTCAGTCGACGCGAGCCAGGCTGCACGCGTCGGCAGGCAGTGCGTCGACTGACGGGCCTAGGATCGACGCTTCAGAATATTTGCGTCGACGGTGCGTCAGTCGACGTGGGTGTAGCGTCAACAGTGCGTCGACGGTGCGTCAGTCGACGCACCTGCATGGCTTCGGCTCGTCGCTCTTCCCGTTTTCCTCGTTTTGAGCTGAGATATTAACATTAAATAAAATTAGATTATTTCATACAAAATAAAGTAAAAACACATTGAACACCATAAGAAACGAAAAACATAAAAAAGGAAGAAAAACGATAAAAAGATAAACTTAAAACACATAAAAGCACACAACATACGATGCAAAAACACACAAAAATCACATACAAATATGTACAAATCAACTCCCCCACACTTAGCTTTTTGCTTGTCCTCAAGCAGAATCTAATCTAGACGTAGACAAGGAAAAGCTAATTACCCGATGACTTAATGACTAATGCATCCATATGATTCAAGAAGTTAATGCATTAGATCGACTAGAAACTCAACTAAAAGGACGACACGATAACGTTGAGATAAGAGATTTAGACTAGCTTCCGAACACCTAAAAGTAACGAGTTGACCTCCATGTACGTCACCCATCCATGCCTCGGCCAAAGTCTATCCCTGCTCAAACCGCCAAGTTGTCACCCAACTAGCCCAGTTATCAAAATACCTCTTTAACAATATAATTTAAGAAATAAAAAAAAATAAAAGTAAGAACTCAACTTGTACAAGGTTTTCTCTTCTTGTACTTATTCTTTTTTTTTTTCTTTTTCCTTTTCTTTTCTTTTTCTTTTTTTTTCTTTTTTCTTTTTATAAAAGGTACCCATAAAGATGAGGTACAGAACGAGTATAATATACATACATCAAAAGCGAGAGTTCATTGACTCCAATCTTATGTTGCTAAGTGCAACTGATAACATTTTTCAATAACACACGTGGAGTTTTAACGTCTCCAAAATAAAAAAAAATTACATAAAATCCTATAGAGGGTATCGGAAAACGGGGCTAGTAGAGAGTATTCGACTCTTAAGAACGAAACATGAATAGAACAAGGGACAAGACACTTCATAAATTATTTACACTTCATTCCCCACAATTACACTATTATTCGAACGAAAGTCTAAATATCCTAACCAAAGCATCTAACCACGTCACTTCGTCAAGGTTCCAGTCAATATCAATACACACAACTAAAATCAGTCACAAGCAAGCATACAAAAATTTACTAACCAAACCAAGGACAAACCCCCCCACACTTAAACCATACAATGTCCACATTGTATAAAATGAAAAATTAAGCAAGGTATGGTAAAAGGAAGAAAAAGAGAGAGAGAGAGACGTCCCTGAATTCGCGCTTGTAGTAATGAGTCGAGCGTCCAAAAAAAAATCATCCAACGGGCCTCAACATTGAAGGGGACCGGAAACAAGAAGAACAAAATACACAAAAATATATAATTATAAAAGGAGCTTGGGTTGCCTCCCAAGAAGCGCTTATTTAACGTCTTTAGCTTGACGGCTTCCACGGTCGARGTCATCCCGGGTCTAAAAATAGATGACGGTCGTGCCACGCCTTGGTATTCTCCAAGAGCAAGATTTGGTGATGATAATCACCAAGGCGGGCATAAAAATCACGTCCCGAGATGCCGAACACTCCAACTAGATTTGGAGGTCGAAAACGCGAATAATCGATCACCTCGAATATGTCAAACGGCATTTGTATCATGGGGTGTTCGTACACCTTCTCGACTATCTCGTCTACCACCTCAAAGTTAAATTTCAATAAAGTTTCGGGTGGTTCAAAATGGGACTCAATAGTCTCACTCCCCTCCAAAATTGGCACTAAAACTCCATCTTCTTCACCAAGAATAGGGAGACTCAAATCTCCAATATATTCCGGGCACTCCAACGGCAACACCCCCACACTTTTATCCGCAATGTCATCAGAAATCGCAAAGGGGCGGATCTTAACCAACTCGTCAATCTTAGCCGTCTTACAAACCTCTTCCGAACAAACATCCACGGTAGGCTCTACCACATCAAATAACGTCACCTCATCTAAATGAGGTCGATTTACCTCAACTCAAGTTTCATGATCAGTAATACACGAATGAGACATAGGATAACAATCGTAGCTCGGGGTATAAGAATATGATTCGCAAGGAGCACACGAATCATTATATCTCGAATCGTGATATGTGGTTTTGGGAAAAAACTGCTCGAAACTCAAAACATAAGAGTTTGATGTAAGAAGAGGAAACGGTTCGTAGCTCGAAGAATCAGAATTGGGTAGAGCATACGAATCATATCCAGTGGAAAAAGGTTCCAAACACGGGTTATAAGAATTTTCATTAAATGTTGGGCAATAGGAACTTTGTAGTTGATCAAAGTGATTAAGTGAAGCGTATGGATCATTAAAATTTAAATTGTAAGAAACCGAAGGTGGTACCCATTCAGACGAGTAGAACGACCCAATGAACTGATCCACTACTCCATACCATGTTTTCAAAGAATCAGGCTTTAAATTAGCCAACCATTCCCTTGCCCGATCCTTTAATGCGAACATGAAAAACCGCATCATCACTTGATCCCATGTAAGTCCAAAAAGAGGGAATGTGCCGGTTATAGTTTCGTATTCTTGGATAAAATGGAGCGGGTCTTCGTTTGGAAATCCATGAAAAATCGGAAGTTGCTCGAGGTAAAATTCATCAAGATCGTACTCCCGCATTGCAAAGCTCAAAGGAATTGCCGGTCGAAACCCACGCCAATCGGACGTTGGGTAAAACGTCTCTTTATCGAAAGGTGAAGTGCATAAGTCATCATATGGCGATCTCACTCGATAATCCGCCATCTTAAATATAAAATCTCGATCGTCAAAGATTTGGCTACAAGCACAATACTCAACAAAGGAGATTAAGCGTACCAGAAATAAAAAGAAACAAAAATAAAAATCACAATTGAACACAAACACAAACAAACAAATAAGCACACTAACGAAGTCACTAAAAAGCAAACACCAAAAATCATAGCCTTTAGCCTTCCCCGGCAACAGCGCCAAATTTTGAATCGAACTTTTTCGCGTTTAAGATAATGAAAAGCTCATCCGCAAGAGAACGGAGCTATTGTAAGAGATAAGTTGACTCGAGTCGAATCACAAGGAAGACTAATCGGAAACTATTTCGGTGTTCGATTTTACGTACGTAGAAACGAAAATAAAAACTAAACTAAAATAAACTGAACACGCGATCAAATAAGGTTTGAGGTGTTCTAACATCTACGAGCAATAAAATTAAAAGTTTATAAACGATTGATAAAAACGAAGGTCAAGTGCACCAGAATCGTCTCCACGATCGGGGTTGTCAATCCCGATGGTTCTAAACGACCCAAAGCACACTAGACCAATAAACTCAACCATAAACATCATCATATTCAAAAGCATCAAATTCAACTATCAAACAGTAACACGGTTGGTATTAAAATAAACGAACAACTAATATAAAGAGAGCATTCATCAAGAAACGATTACGAAATACGAATTGAAAGCTTGAAGGTAACGATGTTCAAACTATCAACCAAATACATACTACAAACTATCTATCTAACATCTAAAGTCTGAAATCTAAGAAACTAAAATGAAAATACAGAAATTAAAACGAAGACGAAGAACAAACGAGGAATTGATGACCTAAACTTGCAATCTTCGACTCTTCAACCCGAATTATGCGCGTAATTGAAATGGTGGCATGAACCGAGGGTTCTCTACAATATCTGGACCTTCCCCCCTCGTCTCAACCCTTGAAAATGAAGAAAACCACCGGCTTTTATAGATTTTTTGAAAATAACCGCTCAAACTGCCGGAGCGTCAACGGTGCGTAAGTCGACACGAGCCAGGCTGCACGCGTCGACCAGGCAGTGCGTCGATCGACGGAGCTAGT
>BMAC01001243.1:104272-175795 GCA_014905375.1 Phtheirospermum japonicum
AAAAGGAAGAAAAACGATAAAAAGATAAACTTAAAACACATAAAAGCACACAACATACGATGCAAAAACACACAAAAATCACATACAAATATGTACAAATCAACAAACATGCCCCGTATAGTGCTGACGCAACTGGCGTAATATCCCAAACGCCTTTGAAGTAGTAGCACACCAAACTTCAAAGTTCAACGAACTTGAAAAGTGTGAAACCGAGCTCAAAATTTTGAAACGAATGCTTGAGGCTTTAGTGTAGAAATATGTAGAATGAATATGATTCAGTGTGTCTTCTGCCTACAACTTCTAAGTCTATTTATAGACTTCACCTTGCAAGGGTTGAGAATTTGAAAAGGATGGAGCAGCTGCAATTAGTGGCTTTAATTCCCCACTATAGCCACTACCTCCACAACTTCCATTATCACAGCTTTGAGACTCCTCAAATACTGCTGATGAAGTTGAGAAGTCATGGGTCGAACCCATCTTCATTTGAGCATCTTAATAGGTCGAGCCCATTCTCCTTTGAAGAGTCCAAAAAAAATAAATTGGTTCAAAATCAATTTCATATAGCCCAAGAGAGGCCCATGGCCCAGGACCCAAAGCCAAGGCCAATGTTCAAGATCCAAAGCAAAGTCCTAGGCCCAAGCACACAGTTACAACCAACTAGTGCATGGGCTTAATCACATGATGCTCAATACAACTTTCTCTTAACTTATAAAGTGTATAAATCTTCCTTACATTTTCAATGTGGGATTTTATACACTTCCCCTTTTCAAATGGCTAACTTACACAATTTACTTCTCACTCACCGAAAATCAGTTTTGAGAAAATAAATATACTACGATTATCTACTCAATACGTAGAATAATATTATAATATTTAATTCTACATGAATTAAATATTTAGCCATAAAAATTAGCTTCAACAAAACTAATTTTCCAACACATAACTCTCTAAAGCTGTAGCAAAAGAGTCAATTTGCTAATTAGAGAAGAGTATTCTATCTTGGGATTCGTCTTGAGAGAAGATCTCATTAAAATCACGTAAATAAATCCATGAATCATTGGAGTGAGAGATAACTTAAAAGTTATTCTAGGCTGCACGACGAAGGGATACATCAGGCTCACCATAAACACATGTAATGCAGAAAAATTCGCCCAAGATCAAGATATCAGCGTTAATAAAACGTTCATCGTAGCAGCGAAGGGAGACAATAACATCTTTACTAAATAGATGGCCAAACCTCTAGATTTACCCCTGGTCTGGACAACAAAATCAAATAAATTCAATTTTGGTTTAACCATGTCGAATTTTTTAGCATCACATTTAGTATAGTAAGGAAGACAAGGTGGGGCGACTTTGTGTGAATTAATTCGCTTAAACCTTGAAGCCCCTGATAGTTTCATGCTAGGAGACTCATTGTGTTAAGCGGGCTTGATCTGCTAGATCAATACCCACCGATGAGGGAGGATCTACAACAAAATTTTGTTCCTTACTGACTTTATATCTTTTTTCTGATGATCTCAATGTCTATAGACACTAATTATTTATTCATAAGTTTCCATTTAGACAAAGAGAACTCCATTATAGAAGGAGAGGCTGAATGATGTTGAATACTGTTACGAGTCTAAACAAAATTTCTTGGCTACTTTCATTACTGGTGAGTTAATATGGATGGAGACATTTACTAAGAAATGTGTTAGCAAGATTATTAGAAGAGATGTTTGTGTGCGCGGGAGGGCTTTTAGAGGGGAGAAGTTCAAGGAGTGTACTGAGTTACAGTGGATTATGGCTAGCGAATGGCTAGAGAGGGTGGGTGGGTGGGTGTGAGATTCTGGAGGTGGAGGTAATAGTAGAGGGATTAGGAATTTTATGGCGCTGGGGATTTAGATTTATATTAGGGTTAGAGACAAAATTAGGGTCTGTGGCATTGAGGTGCGAATTAGGAGCCTGAGATGGGGACTATGAGAATCATGGGGTAGAGAGGATCAATTTTGATGTGGTGGGGGGTTAAGGTGTGTACTGGAGGGAGCTCGAAGCCAATGACCATAATGATTAGAGGCAGAAGGGTTCGGGTTAACGAATTTGTCATTGCAGTCACGTTCCACATGGCCAATGTGGCCAAAAAAGAAGCAAAAACTTGAGAAGCATTCATATTTGAGAATACAAGTGAGACGGGATCCTTGGTGAGATAAACGAAATATGTGCTTGAGTGGTTTTGAGATATCAGTTTCAACACGGAGGCAGACGAATTTTTTGATAAGGGATCCATCACTGTTTGTACCAGCTTTATGAACTTGCCCAATTAGTCTCTAACTTTACGAGCACGACTGGCACACATCAGGCCTAATGAGAGGCCATGAATCTGGATCCAGAAGGGTGATGAACTAGAAGTGAATTTTGAAGCCACCAAGTCTCGACAGGCTGGGGCATGAATCAGAAGGTGTCGATCAAAGAGCCATGGTGAACTTGTTTCAACTTTATTCATATCAATTTTCGACTGGAAGCGGAAGAGAACAACATTGTCATGGAGGGGTGATTCGAAATTTTGTGCACCTACTTTTGAATTAAGTTTGTCAGGCTCAGAAGCTCGCTCGCAATAGTACGAGTTCGCTTGTAGGTTGGCAAGTTGAACCGAGTTGATTCTCTCGAGGAAGACTAATCGGAGGTTTTTCTTGTGTTTGTTTTCAAAAATAAGAAAATAATAAAAATAACTAATCTAAACACATACAAATCAAGACTTTGAATTAAACGATGAACAAGAAAATTATTAACTTTGAGAAGGTTTTAAGAAAATAAGGGTTCTAGAGCTTCAAATAGTCTCCACGACCAATTGACAATCCAATTGATGCTTCTAAACAATCTAGGCTCTAGATCCATAAGATCTAGCTAACAAACTTCATCATCACAAACTCAACATAATCATCATACAAGTTTGGGGAGGGGGGGTTTGTTTGAAGATTGATTATTCTAAGAAGAATTTCTAACAAGTATATAATTAAAACCATGAGAAATTAATTAAACTAATTAAGTAAGGAAATTTAAAACTTACTAATTAACGGAGAAAGTAACGTCGTCCAATCGAAAAAATCCGCGAATTGAAACTAAAGAACTATTCTACTCAATCTAAAAACTATAAATTTAAAACTAAGAAATACGGATAAGATTGAGAAGATTATCAAGAGAAATAGAGGAAAAACCTAGGGTTTGTCAGGCCCTAGGAGTCCCAAAAATCGTGTACAATGGTTTCAAAAATTATGGGAAGGTATATATAGGTTTACAAAGACTTGGAGCACAAGTTAGAGTGAAAAAATGCTTTTGTGGGCCGCTAACGGTCAGCCTAGCGGTATGGGTTACCGCTAGGTGCTACAGCTAACCTCTATATTGCTCCTTAACGGTGGTGTAACGGTTTCGGCGCTACTGGGTAACCCAGTGTCGATATCATACCCAGTGTCGGCTGTAACACTTCAATTCGAGGCCCGATTTCGCCAAAACTCCACTCGTAGGCCCACCCTCAACTATCTCTAGACCAAAATACTTCAAATTACATGAAATAAACATAAAACTAATTAGTTATGATTAAAATACGATAAATTAAGTTGGAGATAAGAAAATACGAAAATATGCTTAATCTATCCAACTTATACCGAAATCAATAACAAAAACTAACTAAAATACTAACAAAAATCTAGACAAATTCGTGTTAATCAAGGGGTTTGAAAGAAAGATCATATCGTGGCTTCCAAAGTTTTGAAAAATATTCACTATACATTCAAATGGGATGATCCGGGGGCGACGACTTTTCCTACTAAGAAATTCACGATATCCAGATCCGACAAATCGATGTTGTCAATTTGGATTTCTTGTTGCTCATCTTCAATAATTGAAAAATTGGAGTAAAATTTCTCAGTAATCTCGTTTATTGGCATGCTGAATCCACGTAGTAGAAAGGATAGCAATACCAGTCGTAAGGAGCACACACCACACCATCCAGCAAATCTGAAAAACAGAGACACACAAAGGTGAGAAAAAAGAACGACGAAAAATAGTGAAACAAAATCCTAGAAGAATATCTAAGGAACTAGAACACTAAGGGAGACGCCAAGCGGAGAAACCCTAAACCTAATTTAGTTATTTTTTTAGTTAGGGTAAAGTGAATTTAGTCACACCTAATAATATCACGCCCACATTTTTCAAATTCAAATTAATAATGTAATTAATGGAGTTTAAATTTATCTAAATATTTTGAATATTGGTACCAGGTAAAATCAAGGGCTTTAAGGTTTATAGAAATCTTGGTCAAATTGCTTATTTCGACAACATTGTATGATTCGACACTCATATCCAGGGCTTTAAGGTTTATAGAAATTTTGGTCAATTTGCTTATTTCGACTTGATTGTATAATTCGACACTCATATCCAGGGCTTTAAGGTTTATATAAATTTTGGTCAAATTGCTTATTTCGACTTGATTGTATGATTCGACACTCATGTACAAAACGTACGTGAGTTACGAGATTGAATTGAAATCGCCACTATTTCAAAAGCAATAACGTTAAGTCAAAATTTAAACTTTTGACAATATCTAGACTCGATTTTTGGCTGTTCAATATTTTTAAGAGTAAATAAAATTTATAATTTAAGAAATGACTTCTTAACAATTTTTTAAAAAATCTTTTTTCATTAATTGATTTCTGGAGCATGAAAAATAATTTAAAATACAAGATGTTACTAATGATTTATGATTCAATAATTATATTTTGAAATTGCTAGTATGATTTCGGTTTGATTTATTCGGCAATTAGTTCGAGTTTATGTACACTAAAAGGGAAAAGGAAAGTGGGGTTTATTATAGCAAAACAGAGTAGAGTAATAATTTGTTCCCTAATATTGTTTGGTACAACTCTATTAGTTTTTATGTTTGGTGCGAATGCAATACAAACAAGTTAGGTTTAGGAGATTAACTTTTCACGTTTCACTTTATTTTCCAATTTCACATTTTTTTTCCCTGCAAGTCGAAGTGCATTTTTAGATCTTTGCCCTTGGGAGTACGTGATACCAAGCCAAATTTAACGATTAATAAATGTATTGGTCTTTATTGCAAGATATGAATCCTATTTGGGTTTTATTTCATTATCATCTAGAGCAATATGCTTCAAACTTGAAAACTACTTACACGAGCAAAATAAAACTTCTATCATGAGTACTTTCCCAATTGATATGCAATGAATATCAACATAGCAATCGGTTGGTTCAATCCCCAACCCATCTCCATTTTGTGAATTATTTTAATAGTGGACAAGAGCTTGTATATTTTTATTTTAAATTTGACTCACTAGTTTGTCGCATATATTTCTTTTAAATAGAAAATATTATTACATGTACATATTTTCTTGACATTTTATTTTATTTTTTGAAAAAGAAATTTTACGATTTTTTTAAATAATATAAATTTTTAAACGGGTGTAATGGGCTTGGCTTAACCATAAAATTTAAGACCCAACACGTATTTAAAAGGATTAAATGTCGAAATCAAATACGACCCAACCCTCTATATAAAAACGGTAAAGAAAACTCTATAATACCTATATATAATTAGCTTTTCAATATCTTTCCACATCATGTCTGACATGTAGTTAGTTACGTGTAATCATATATGTTTAATCTAACTCAAACCAACGGAGAGAGACAAGAAAATGAGCGTTGTTGTTGAAGCTTTTGACCTGTGATCCACACTCCACAGCCTTGCCTTCGGTTCCACACTTTGGCCCAATCTGTTGCAACATATGATTGCTGGTTTTGCAACTCACTTGCCATCTTTGCGTAAGATAGCTTCGTAGTTCTCTATAGTAATTTTAATAAATATAGATTTATCATGGGATTTCCGCATCATCCTCACACCTATCTTTTATTCTTTGATATTTAATATTTAGGTTTATGAATGTTTTGTCAAAGCTTATAATTTCCAATTCATACAATTAGAATCACATTTATTTGAGAGAGGAAATCCACGGGCAATATTTTCATTATTATTATAATAATTATTATTATATTCTATATATTAATACATAATCCTTATAAACTATGTGATAAAATATTATTAGAAAAAAATAGAAAATAATTACTAATTTAGAATAACAATGATGGCTTTACATAAATAATCAACCACTTTAATTATTAAATAATTTTAAATTTGCCAACTATTTTTTTTCCTAATATGTATTTTTTCAAAAAAAAAACAATTAGCACATCACTTAAGATTTTGGGCCCTAGCCCATGCCTAGCTAGCCTTGTCCACGATCACTCCAAAAATTTATAAATATACGATAACTTAAACACCCAAAAAACCGTTTTCATAAGTGTTATCAACCGAAAAAATTGTAAAACCAAATACTGAAAAAATAGAAACCCAATTACTACGGAATTGAACCCTATAAAAGTTTTATTTTGTATAATTCAATTAATTGGTCTGGAGATGCAAAAGAATAATTGAAAAAAGTTTTATTTTGTATATTTTTTATATTTTTGGGATGGAAAAGAACGACTAAAAAATTTTTGAAAATAAAAGTTTTATTTTGTATATTTCAATTAATGGATGGATGCAAAATAACGAGTGGATTTTTGAAAGCATTTGAAGGTTTGAAGAGAATAAAGGTGACGATAAAATCAATCAGAACCATCCATAAAGCAAAACCTAAAATTATACGTAATAAATTAAAAATAATAAGAATCTGACATAATTGTAAAAACTTTCAATGTATCGTAAAATTGTAAAAGAAAAAGTTAAGTGAGTATTTCCTGTAATTCCCCCTTAGAAAATTATATCTAATGTGAGAATTTATATCAAGCACCCGATAACATTATATATTATGAACTCGGTTTTATACTCACCATTTACTTCTTATATATTCACAATATGTGTCTTTTATAATCATCACATAATATGTGTATACAATCAGGTGTAGTAAATATGAATTTTTGATTTCATATCCAACAGTGCATCACGTGTCCGTATCCATAATATACATCTTTATCTAATGATCCTATCACCTATTTCATGTATATAATATCGGAAAACTCTATATAAATATTAAGAGATTGACGAATATAAATGCAGGGAGATGTGGGACATGGTGCCGTAAAACCACCATAATCATTATCTATAATATTATATATTCAAATTAAAATATTAAAAATTAACCCACCACAATCAAATTTCTATATTATTATGTGAAGAAAATTATTTTATATCAACCAAAACCACCACAAAAATATTCTCACTCCAAGGTATATATTATATCTCATTTAGATTCAAATTCCAAACATAATTTTATTTTTCATATGAAAGATTAATAAATTTTCAGAATAATATTAACTCTATAAATTACTAATCAGGAATAGACTATAGAAACTCAAAATTCATTTTATATTGGCAGTCGCAAGGACGGTCGGTAGTTGGTAAACGAAAGAAGAACTAGGCTATGGCTCAACTTGCAACAAGGCTCGATGGTTATTACTCTCATGTTTAAAACTACCATTAACAACAAATTGTTATGAAGAGTTAATTAAATAGAGTAATATATTTAGAGAGCAAATTGTTATGAAGAGTTAATTAAATAGAGTAATATGTTTAAAACTAACATTAGTCTCAAAAATATTGCTTGATTACTGCGTCCAACTTGTAAACCATATTTATTCGGGCTGTGAGAGAAGAATCTCTCACGCTGTCAGCAACAATGAATTTATTCCAAAAAGGACAAAAATAAAAATGTTATGATCATCATTATACAAATTTATCCACTTCAAAATGTCAAAACAACAACAAAAAGAATCTCATCCCTCATCAATCTATTTCAAATATTACAAGAAATAACCAAAGGTTGAGAAGATAAAGCTAAACACTGGAAACTAATCACACCTCCATTGTAATATCTAATTAATTCCATCTACTGATTCAAGTGTTGTATCACCTCATAATTAATTTCAATAAAGGGGATATCTGATATCTTTGGCCAGTCCTCACCCTTTGATTTCTTGCATCGCTTCTCCAGTTGCGGGCATTCACTTATCACTAGCTTTCTAAGTGATTTCAGACTGTTGAAGCCATCAGGCAAGGAGTTCAACTTCTTACAGTGCCAAAAGCTTATTTCAGATAGTGACTCAAGTCTCCAAAGCCAGTTTGGTAAAGATAATCTTTCACAAAACCATACTTTCATCGTTCTTAGAGAACTTAGCTGTTGCAGGCTTTCAGGCAACTCTTCAAGCTCTGGAAGCCCATTTATCGTCAAATCTTGCAGTGCCGGTGCTGAGTTCAGGGATCCTGTCAAAGGAATCAACTTCTTGCAATTCTGAAACGATAACGATCTAAGGGAAGGCAAGGTTTCCAATATAGTGGCTGGAAATGATCTTAAACAATCACAGCTACAGATATCTAATTGCTCTAGAGAACTGAGGCCCTTCACCCCATCGGGAAAAAAATCAAGATTAGTGCAATGATCGAGAGACAATCTCTTTAGAGCAGATAAATTATCCAGCACGTTTGACAGACTCCGGATGGACAATGAGCCTATTTGTAGATCTTCAAGGGCCTTGTGATTCTGCAACAAGTCCCCTGGAAAACCATCCAGTTCTGCGAAGTTGAATATGATAAGTGATGTAAGAGACGTCACAAACCTCACTGATGTAAGAATTGCAACAGAGGTGTCACATATATCTAAAGATGTGAGACTTGGTAACTTTGGCAACGTCCCTGTTAACTTGGGACACAGTCGTATGCTTAAATGTTTTAAGGAATGAAAACTCTCGATTGAATCAGGTCTAGTCCATTCCTCGAGGTTAGGCATTTCACTGATTATGAGGGTTGTTAGTGCAGGAAATGGAGAATGTCCACGTCCATGCCATTCAGCATCCAAACATTTGACAGAATTCATATCGTGAAGCTGTAGACTTTCAAGAAAGGGTAGTTGCCCCAAGTGCGGAAGGTGTTCAGTTCTTTGACAGTTCACGAGAATAACTTCTTTCAAAGCTATAGTCGACATCCAATTTGGGATAACAGAACCTTGGTACGACTTAATACAGATCTTTTCAAGATTCTGGTGTGGTTGAAGCCCGCGTAGAACCTCTTCAAAATGTTCGGCGGAGTTGTTCTCGAAGCCTTTTGTCCAAGAAAATGTCAAAGATGTCGGATCTTTTTTACTCATCAAGTTGGCACTTTTTGCGTCTTTCATATTTCTCACGTTCTCGAGTGCCTGTATGCTCAATTCTCCCGAAAGGTTTAACTCTTTCAACTGGTCTATTTGGTGAGATGTATACTCACCCACAATGAAAACGCTAAGTCTACGTAGACAAGTCAACTCTCCCAGTTGAGGTGGTGTGCAAAGGAGTGAATGGAAGCTCTCGATGTCCAGAAACCAAAGATTTTTCATCACTTTCAAACGCTTAGGCAGCTCAAGAAGCCCATGAGAATTGGTGAGCCTCAATGTCTGAAGGTTTTGGAGACGAGTCAATGATTCGGGTAACCTCTTGATATTATGACATGTCATTACAAGGTACCTAAGGTGTTCCAATTTGCAAACTAAATTTGGTAAATTCTCTATGATATAGTGATTCACATCCAATGCTCTTAGAAAACGTTGCTTTGAGAGGAGTGAATAAAAACCTCGTCTCCAAGCCCCAATGTCTCCTCCATCCACAATAATTGAGCGTAGAGAGTTATCGATGGGTAGTGTGAGCTTATCTTGGTTATTTGTAACTTCCATACACAAATCCCAGCTCAATGACAAGTGACGAAGTGATTTAGGAACTTTGAGTACCTTGCCATACTCTAAGATATAAGTCTCGTGTCTCATAACAGATGACGCCAAGTCATGCATCAAATCATGCATTTTACATGTTATGTTACCCCAGTGATCTGTATGGCCATCTTGCAAGAAGGATCTCCAGACCAATTCTTTGAAAACCAAATGACCAACGAGTTGCAAATTTGGTTGACCATCAACGTGAAGGTAGCCATTTGCCATCCATAGTTCTATCAACTTGTTCTTTTCCATGAAATAATCCTTGGGAAATACGCAGCAATAAGCAAAGCATTGTCTCATTTGCGGCAGTAAATTATCATAACTTAATCTTAAAGCAGGTAAGATACCATTTTCATCATCTGATAACTGCCAGATTTCACTTTCTTTAATCGCTGACCATTCACTCTCAAGGGATTTAAACCTCATCAGGCTCCCTAAAGCCTTGATTGCCAAAGGCACTCCACCACATTTCTTAACTATCACCTTTCCAATAACAACCAAGTTTTCCTCCCCCACTCCTGTTGTAAAGGCTCTTTGCCTGAATAAAGACCACGAATCATCTTCCGATAAGTATCTAATGTGGTGTACGCCGATACTAGCCATCATAATAGCAACTTTCTCAATCCGAGTAGTTACCATTATCACGCTGCCTTTTGACCCACAACTCAATACTCCTTTCATATCATCCCACAACCTATGGTTTTCATTCCATATATCATCCAAAACCAACATAAATCTTTTCCCCCTCAATTTTCCTTGAAGAAGGCGGTGTAGAGCATCTAATGTAGAAATGTTGCATGGGGCTCCATCTATTGACTCTATTATTGCCCTCACTATTCCTTGGATGCTAAAATCATCAGAAACACAAACCCAAATTCGAACTTCAAACGTCTCTCCGTTCTTTCGTCATTATAGACCATCTGAGCAAGGGTAGTTTTCCCAAGTCCGCCCATACCTTGAATTGCGTAGACCGATGGATCATCTCCATCGGACATGGCATTAATCAACTTTTCGATTATCATTTCTTTTTCCTCATGTCTCCCATATATTTCCGATTCATTCACCAGTGAGCTGGTTTGTCTACTCTCTAATGTCACTCCAAATCGATTTTCCATAACGCTCTCTCCCAGATGGAACTTCAGTCTCTCTTCTGCTAATGCATCTAATCTTCCCCTAATACTTTTCATTTCATGTGCCATTTTCGAACGAAATATCAATGGATTTCTCGATGAAAGAAAATATTTTAGTTTGTGATGCATACCTCTTTCGGAATCCAATCTTTGTTTGAGGCCCTCAGTCGCCATTCGGTCGAGTATATTTTCAGCATCACACGCGGCGTTCTTGAGCTTTCTCAGCCAGTCATGGATTGCTTCGTTTTTCATTTGCTTCATCTCAGCATCTTGGAGAACAAGTTGGATTGTGACAAGTGTACTTGCAAGTTTGTTGAGCTCATCCTTGAGGCCGCAAAGCAGACCAATCTCCTGTAGTGGAGTTGTTTTCAAGATTCCAAGAACTGTTTCCACAACTGCAGAAACAAGCCCATCTGCCATAGTTTGGGATTCTCAAAAAATTTAGGTGGGAATAAAAAACGTCAAGAAATTGAATCAGATGAATATCTTTTTAGCTGCAACACTAAGATGATAAAGGATTGATTCTGCGACAAAGTCAATATCAAGATCTTCTTTTTCTTTCTTTCTTTTCTTTTTTTGGTTTTACATGGTAATTAATGAATGAAGAGTAGGTGTTGAGATCTATTAATGTAAAGAAGAAAATCCGTGTGGCCCCGGAATGAAGAACCGACCCATATTGTATTCAAATATCAAAACCTTTTCCTCCTAACCAAATGAGTTGATTTTGAACGTTAGGTTGAGTACGGATAATGGAAAGGCATTTGAGGATAAATTCAATCTCGATTGGTTTAATTTTTAAAGGCAAAGATTTGGGTAAGTCCAAATTAACGGGTCTCTCCCGTTAGGCCAATTCATACCCGATTCAATGGTATTATTGTAATTTGATCAAGTATATCAATATTTCAGGCCAAAAAACGCAAACATTCTGCCTTTTTTTCCTCACCACACTGCCCGTTTTTTCCAATTTCCCCCAAACCCTACACTGCCGATTTTCCACTCGCCCTCTCGCCGCCCGTTTTTTTCATTCACCATCGCCATACGAGTCTACCGGTGACATTCTCCATCGAACGGTCGTCCGTATTTCAGTTTTTTCACCAGAGCACCCGACGATTTGTCCGTTCAAGATCGCGTTCCTTTCTCACTTTTTCATTGAGCCCCGTGCTTGTTCATTCTCAGTTGCTTTATCAAAGGTGAATTTCTTTCTATTTTAAAATTTCAGTTTCGAAATTAATATTTCCTACATTTTAGGGTTTGAATTTGTCGCCATTATTTTGATTTAGGGTTTCAGACGGATTTTGGTATATAATTTCATATCTGATGTTTTTGTTGTCTGAATGGGTATCGTGAATTGAAGGGTTTTAAGTTTCCTGTATAATGCTTTCCTCTATGATATGTGGTGATATGCTAGACACGTGTGTATAATTGTTTGAATGGTGATATATGTTATGTTCTGCATTGTTTCTATGAATGTTAATAAAATTTATATGATTATATTTTATATTTCTTGTTTCTTATGTTGAATATTATTTTTTTGCAGTCCGCTGACGATAATGCGTACTAAAGAGCAAGCGAAATAAAGTCAACAAGAGCCGGTAAAGGAGAACAAAGATCCTGGAAAGAAGAAGAATGGTCCTGGGAAGGAGAAGAAAGTTCGAGTCCAAACTAAGAAGAACGAAGCTGCAGGCCCTATTATGGAGAACGAAGCAGCAGACCCTATTATGGAGAAGGAAGATCTAGCTCCGATTACAGAGAACGAATCTCCAATCCCGATTAAGTTCAAGAAAGTTGTTGGAATGAAGAGGAAGCAAAGGTTAGGAAAGGAGAAGAAAGTTGCAGTCTCGATTGTGGAAAAGGAAGCTCCAGCCTTGATTCCAGAGAATGAAGCTCTAGTCCTGATTACAGAGAACGAAGCTCCACCCCCCACAATTAAGGAAAAGAAAGCTTTTGGAATGAAGAGGAAGAAAGAAGAAAATAAAATAACAGAACAGAAGAAACAAATGTGAGTTTTAATCTGTAAGCCTTTTATACAAGGTTATAATAATTGTTGTTTCATATATTTGTTTTATATGTATCAAATGAATGAATGAGTTAATAAATGAATGAATGGGATTCATCTTTTGGTAATCCAAAAAGGGACTCTCCTCCATTAAGTCAAATGAGAGGTTCTCCTTTAAGAAATCAGGACAGAATCCTACGGGATTAATACTAGCTTATGCATCGTCTCACATAGTGAGTCTGGTCAACAAATGGATGATATGATCGTATGAATTTGTGCATGTTACAATTGATATGGTTTTTGAAGTATTGTGTTTATGGTCTTTGAAGTATTGTGTTTACTACTATGCAGTATTGGTTTATGGTCTTTGAAGTATTGTGTTTTCTACTATGAAGTATTGGTTTATGGTCTTTGAAGTATTATTTTTCTTATATCTTCTTATTTTTGCAGGCGATATGATCCTAAATTTGTCATCCATTGTAAATCTAACGGCATTTGTGAAGTTATTTCAGGTTTGACTCCTGCACAAATGAAAGCCGTGCAAGACATTGGGTTTGGAGGGATGTTGAGTGTTGCAGGGATTGATGTCACTAAAACGGGACTTATACAGTGGCTCGTGCATAGATTTAATGGGTGTAGTCAGATGCTAAATATTGACGAGAAAAACAGTTTTGTAGTCACATCCGATGATATATGACGTGTTTATGTTGCCTAAAGGAGATTTGGATGTAGTTAGGATTGATGTGAAGAAATGTATGTCCGATAGTACGGGCTTATTGGTTGAGTGGGAAGAGAAGTATGGGGTTACCAACAATGTGAATCTGATGTTTTTGAAAGATGTGATTCAGGGAAAGTTTGGAGATGTGGGGTGTGCCGACTTTCAAAGACTGTTTATCCTTTATAGCGTTTCTTCTTTTTTGGCCCCAATCTTAGGTCGAAGGGTGGATTGGGGGATTCTCTAGTATATTAGGGATGTTGAAAGGATTTCTTCATACAACTGGTGTTCGTATATTCTTGATCGTCTTTGCAAAGGGGTTGATACCTTCTGCAAGCGCTCGTAATCAAAGAATGTTAGTGGTTGTGTACTCTTGCTCCAGATTCTTTACTTTCACAGGCTTAAATGGAAGGGACGTGCTGAATCATTCTCATTACCGTTGATTCAGCATTGGACGACAGAGAAGTTTAAGCAAAGAATGCGTGAAGAGCTTTCTGCTGGAGGTTGGGGGCAGGGTGAATGGATTCTAAGCATGTATCCAATTTCATCAAAGACAGTGACGAATGTAGTACAGAAAAGGTGAGAAGTTGAAGCTAAAAAAGTTTCTGGAACAAACGAACAAGTTTTGGTGGATAGTGAAAGAGTTGGGATAGCGGAAAAGAGGTTTCAAGGAGTGGTCGATGGGTGTGAAAAAAGAAGGGCTTGATAAACCAACAAGATTTATCAAATTTGAGTTGCCAAGTGATGAAATGGACGATGAGAAAATTCAGAGAATAGCACAAGATGTAAGTTCTTTTAGTTATTAGTTTTTGTACTTCAATTTTTTTTTTAATATATTGCATATATATTTTGTGTTTAACTATATTGTCTGCCTTGTAGGAAACTCATGAAGCAATTCTCTTTCTGAAGAGAGAAATGAGTATTGTCAGCCATGTTCATTGGAAATAATTGTTGAAGTTGACACAAAATGCTCAAGAGAAAAATTGTTCAGACTCTGTCCCCGATATTTCTGAAAGTCAACAGTCTTGGTCAAATTAACAAGTGCAACAAATATTTGATCAAATTGTGGCAAATCATATTCGGATGCAAAAACTGACAAGTATGCCTATGCCTAGCTTTGAGCTATTAACGCCTGAAGATAATCTTGCTGCCGATGTTGATACGAATGCAGCAGTTGCAGAAATGTTGAGAAGTGATCAAGAAGCAGCAGACATTACAGGTGAAGTCTTTTCTAACAACATTCTTTTTACAAGTATTGGTTTATGGTCTTTGAAGTATTGTGTTTTCTACTATGAAGTATTGGTTTATGGTCTTTGAAGTATAGGGTTTCTACTATGAAGTATTGGTTTATGGTCTTTTTTGAAGTATTGTGTTTTCTACTATGAAGTATTGGTTTATGGTCTTTGAAGTATTGTGTTTTTGATGATTTTTTTTAATCAGATGATTGTTGGCATATAAAAGAAGACAGTGACTTTCATTGCTTATTTATGAGGAAGAACAACAAGTTTTTTACCAACAAGAGTAGGAAGAAAAAAAATGTTGTTGACTACTACTTTTCTCCGCAAAACATACATGTGAAAAAGTAAGTAAGCAATATTTTGGGTGATTAAACAAATAACTCAAAATGTGATGTTTTTCTTAAATTTTCATTTCTATTAATTATTTTTACAGGCCAGGAACAAATATTTTTGCACATCGCGGTGAATACTACATTTCTGTTGAATCTATAGCAACCTTAAACGATGGTCGATTTGTGAGCACTGCTATAATTGACACATGAGCATTGATGCTGAATAAACATGGAGTAAAGAACTGCGAAAAATGTTTCTACATGCACACTCAACATTCGGTAAGTTTTATTAAGTAGCATTGTATTCTGTAAGTCTATATGCATGTATTTTTGCAATTTTTGTTTCATTTTGTAATTAGTTGTATCTAGAAAAGGTGGCCACTGGCGTTCAGGGAGACGTAGATTTTGCTGCAAAAGTGAGGGGTTGTTGGGAATATTGGATGACCACAATGGGTGAAGCAACAGATTTGAGTTCATATGATTTCGTAAGTAAAATTATGGATTCATTTTATTTTTCTGAACTTATTTTTTATTTACGTGCTTAAAATGTTGAGTTCTACCAGATTTTTGTTCCCATTTAGATTGCGGAGCATTTTTCTGTTGTTGTAATCAATTTTGTTAAAAAAAAGTTCAATATCTGGATAATATGACGTATTCCAAAGCCAAAATTTCACATTATGTGAATTTCCAGAATTCTGTGGTAAGTCACATAGATCTTTTTCTCTTCTTTTTTTTGAGTTTCCAGAAATGCATATGTTTTTAACACAACTGACACTATGATTTGATTTTTTTTAATTATTATTTTACAGAAAAGCCAAATGGCTATTTTCCTAAGAAAGAAAAAACATCCGAAAGCAGATGATATTGAGCAATTTGACATTGAAGATGTTAAGCTTGCGTGGAAGGGACTTGGTGGGAGCCATGGGGACTGTGGAATTTTCCTTATGAATCATATGGAAAATTTTAGGGGACTCCCATACGAAAATGCAAGCCTAAAAACTGTATGTATTTTTATTATAAATGAATTTTTATTCTTTGATTTGATAGTGTACCTAAATCTTTTTTTAATATGTTTATGTGGTTGTAGCGTGGTGGAAGACGTATATTGAGGTCCAAGTATTGTGCAACAATTCTTTTGAGCAATGTCAACGAATTGAAGAAACAATTGGAGAAAGATGTCATTGAATTTTCAAATTTCAGGAAAGGAACAAAGAAATGATGTCCAAGTCTTTTCAAGATGGCAAATGGGTGGATTTATTTTGAAGGAATATTTATATTTTGATTAATATGTATTTGTTTTCTGTTAAGAAGTGTCTGAATTGTTACTCAGACGTATTAGTATGTGTTTGAACTTGGTTATCCTTAGACTCTTAGTTAGTTGTTACCACTATGCTGATGGAGTTGCTAATGGTGCTTTTTTGTCGAACTATTGTATCCTTTTCTTTTTGTGGAGGTTTTTGAAGTATGCACAAGTAGTAAAATTTTCTCTAAAAGGAAGTTATATGTACTGTTTTTTTTTTTGTATTAAGGTATTGGTTTTTTGATAAAAAGTATTGGTGTTTCAAAAATGAAAAGTATTTTTTTTGTTTGTGAAATATGAAAGCACAAAAGTTTTAAACTGTGATTGTTCATCAAATTAGGACATTTTTTAGTCCCCATTTGTTGTAAATCCTTGACAAAATATTTTGTATTGGTTTTTGTAAAACGATGTATTGGTTTACATGCTATGATGTATTGTTTTTTTTGTAATAAATGTACAGTTTTTGTTATGCCATCACAAAAGTTATGAACTGTGATTTTTATGTCCAGCAGTAAGTATTTTTTGTGCTTGTTTTATTTTTTTGGAGATTGGGGCAAATTTTAGTCCCAATTTTTTGTAAATCCTTGACAATATTTTGTATTGGTTTTTGTTAAACAATGTATTGATTTATGTGCTATGATGTATTGAGCTTTTGTAATAAATGTATGGTTTTTGTTATGACATCATAAAAGTTTTTCTATAATTAAGTAGTTTTTTATGCACTCTGTTTTTATTTTCCAAACATACTGCAAATATATAAACAAATACAATTGAACAGAAAATCAGTACGATTGAACAAAAAACCAATACCCTTGAACATAAAAGCCAATACCCTTATCAAATATAATTAGAAAATACCATAAAGCATTAAGATAACATTAAGATAACAGAAAATAAATCACAGTATCAAAGTACCAGTTTCTAATCCAGTCAATGTGAATACATCTATAAATATAAATATTCAACGACTACCATTATACTAAAATAATCGAGGATTGGGAGTTTTAGAACCAAACTCCTTTACTTGACTTGATCTACTTGACGTGTTACTGATGCTATTCTTCTTCTTGCTTTTCTCAAGATACGACTTATATCTTACTTTTCTCCCCTTTGTAATTGCCCTCGCAGGATCCAGAATAGAGATACATGAACTAGAAACACCAGTTTCTTCTTCATTTGAATTTGTTAGGGGCATCAATGCCTTTAATACTTCATTATCTCTTGTAAATCCGTCTTCAAGTATTTTCCTTGCTTCATTACTTTTCTGAGCTTTCAAGACAAGGTCATAATACTTTCTCATGAATCCACTTCTCCAAGCAATACAATCTCCAACAACATTGTCATATGGCTCAAGCCCTCCGTTACGTTTATCCCACAATTCTTCCTTGGCATACTTTGTCCATCTCTTCTTGATGTAGTAATCTGGGATTTTTTGCATTAAATGCATATGAAATATCCTCAAGGAGTGATGACACAATAATCCACACTCTTCAAACATTTTGCACAAGCAAGTTATAAATGCATTCACAGTAGAAAAGACCACATCATAGGCAGTGACACTGACACGCACGTATTTGTCACGATTTTTTGTATATTTGGCTAGTGTTTTAGTTAGATTTGTTGTTAATTTTGGGTATAAGTTGGATTGATTGAGCATATTTTTGTATTTATGTATCTCCGGCTTATTTTACCATATTTTATGTTTATTTTAGGTATTTTGAAGTTTTTCGGTGTTAAGGTGGACGAATGTGGGCCCGCGAGTGGAGTTTCAAAGAAATTGGGCCCTGATTTGGTATATTACAGCTGACACTGGGTCTGTCATCCACACTGGGTTACCCAGTGTCAATACCCAGTGTTAGAAATTCTGGCAGAATGATCCCTCCGATCGGACCGAGAGACTATCCGATCGGATGTAAGCGTTACAAACTCGGATTTTGTGGATATTTTCAGTTACGGGAACTCGCACGTGCGGTTCTTAGGGGGGAAGGGCTATTTGATGGCTACAAAAGGCCAAGAATTCAGCCACATCTAGGGACACGAAAAACACCATCCATAATCCATTCGGGAACCAATAATTCCTCGTCCGGTTCGTGACAAACCGGGCCGAGAAGACATTCTCGAACCTCTTGGGGATGACAACCCATGAGCGTTCTTGAATCGTTCTTCATTTTATCTTCCTTTTTCCAGATTTAAACTTTAGCTTTTCAGATTTTGGAGATTATAGATCATTAATCATTGCTCGGACGTTGGACGTAGACTAGTGTTAATTCGTGCAATTCTTAGTTTGAACATTGGCAATTTCCATTTCCATTAGTAAGCTTTTGATTTTCCTCTTGTTTTACTATTCCAATTGATGTTTCTCTTGAATATGTGTTGGATTGTGATGCTCTTATGATTGGTAGTTAAGTTTTACGTTGAATTATTGCACTTGATGGCGATGCTCTTGTGTTCAGTTTTATTATAATTTTTCATGGATATTAGTTGTTCACTATTGTTACTTTCTTGTTCAATCATGATTAATTCTTGTCTTGGGATTGTGATATTGGATTTGTCGATGTTTGGTAGTTAGGATGTACGGGTCTAGTGCTTGGAATCATTTAGAACCATCGCTTGGAATTGTCGGGCGTTTAATCTACACGTTGGGATTGACAACCCCAACTCGTAGACTAAGTGTTCGATAAAATACCCAAGTGGTCGTGGAGACGATTCCAAGGCCCTAGACCCCCATTTTATTAATCATTTAAAAAGGTTTTCAATTTCGTTTTAGAATTTGTTGTTAAAACTCTTTATAAACTTTCATTAAAGTTCTTGCATAGAGATTGACGCCCTCTTTGCAAGAATAGTTTTAAATCGCTAGTAGCATAAATCTTATTTCTTCGTTTTAGTTATTACGATTCTCATACCAAAATCTTTTTGTCCGAGTGTTTAGATTAGCCTTTTATTTTCTCATTCGTATAAACAAACACAAGAATAACTTCCAATTAGTCTTCCTCGAGAGATCGACTCGAGTTAAC
Source organism: Phtheirospermum japonicum (assembly GCA_014905375.1). NCBI lineage: Eukaryota > Viridiplantae > Streptophyta > Magnoliopsida > Lamiales > Orobanchaceae > Phtheirospermum > Phtheirospermum japonicum. The sequence goes on from BMAC01001243.1 coordinate 123,789, forward strand.
TTGCCAGTCTACAAGTGACCCCGTTCTCTTGCAGGCGAACTTAAACCCTTTCAAACGTAGACGTGTATTTGTTAATCGGAACTTAATTTTGAAAGGAACACAAAAGTTCAGCTCAGACACCATCATCATGCATAACATTATATAACATAATCCCATCCTCACAATGCAGCAATTTACATGAGGTAGGAAAAGACTTTAATAGTTTATCCTCAAACTCTTTAAAAATTGTCAGCTTATATACCTCTAAAGCATGCTTGAGGAATCCGCTTAATGGTATTGTTGAGTTAGGGATTGATTTTGAGCATTGAAATTCATGTTGTCTTTCAGTGTATCTCCAGCGTTCAAGAGCCTGCTTGAAAATGACATTATAAAACTCACTCAAAATTGTGGTTTTCTTCGCTTTGAATCCAATCGAGAAGTTGGAACTTTCACTTCTCTACGACGTTACTGCCCCAGCGGAGAAGAAATCCTTATTGAATGTAGTGCTCCATTTATCTCGTATAGTGTATAGACGTTGAAACCAACTATTATCTTGTAAGCTATAGTTGGATATCATAAAATTCCAACGATCTTCAATTCTAATTCATTTGAGAAACCTGACAAACACTTATCAAACAATTCATTGAAGACTTTATCACCTTTCAATTTTCTGAAACGATTCACCGCGTTTTGATACAAGTTTCACAAGCATAACCTATGTCTTGCTTTAGGAAAAACCTACATAAGACAACTAATAAAAACAATACATTACAGAAGAAAAACTAGTACATTAAATTAATAAAACAAATACATTAAGCAATGTTTTACAACAATACAACATATATTAAATCAGTAAACCAATACATCACATCATACAGACGAATACATCATATAGTAAAAACCGATACCATGTAGCATAAAATGTAGTACCGTACTAAAATAAAAAAAATTTAAAAATAACAGTATGTTACTAGGGGTGATACATTTTCTATTGCATTTGCATTTGCTAGATCCTGATCTGTAAACACTGTTACAGGCCTCCATGGATTTTGTAAAAACTTCGAGTAGCCACTCAAATGACTCTGTCTTCTCGTTCGATAAAAATGCACAGCCAAATATGACGTTCTTCCGATGATTATTTGCCCCAACAAATGGTGCACATATCAAATTATACTTGCTTATTTGGTATGTTGTGTCAAAAACAACTACATCTCCATATATCAGGTAGTCCTCCTTCATCATCGAGTCCCGCCAAGAAACATTGCATAATCTACCTTCATCATCCACTTTAAATCTGAAAAAGAACCCCGGGTCATCGACAGCCTGTTGGTTCAAAGTGTCATACAACGTCTGTGTATCCCCTGCTTCTATTGCACTCATTTTTAGCCGATTTACATAATTCAAATGATCCTTCTTCGTGTGACCAAGACATTGTTCTCCCCCTGCCTCTTCTGCCATATAATGATATGAGTCAGTCGCTCTCATTCCTGAAGAAATTATATTCTCAATAGCACTAGCCTTTTCCTTTGTTATCATTCTTTCTGATCGATGCAGGTAATTCCAATCCTTTCTAGTGAGGCTGTGATTGTGCACTATGTTGTGATCAAGAACTTCAAAGACACCCTGCTTATTTAATCTTGCTCTCAATGACGCTTTACAATCAGTTCTTGTTATATGATTCTGTTTTGTCAAACCGGAGGTGCTGGATCGCTTAATTCCTTGACAGGAACACACATAATTCTTTTCAATTATTATTTTATCATCATTCACCCTTGTTGTTGTTTTTCGAATGTTAAAACCAACTTGACATGCATGGCCACAATACAACTCATAGATGTCTTCAAAACTCTTTCTCTTTACACCAATAAGAGAACCACTTAAATTTGTGGTATCACCTAAATACAAAAAATGGAAAATAAGATATTATCACATAAGATGACTTCGATTATTTTTTAGAAATAAAATCAAACCAATCAGAATAGTTTCATACCTTCATCATTCAACAAGATATTATTTATCGATTCATTATCAATGTTACTTCCACCTTCTTCATCTAGAATCATGAATTATCACAGCCCCTGAATTGAATAATAAAATTAATTCCCAAAAAAGTAAATATCATGCAATCAGAATAGCAATACATTGAACCAAAAAACCAATACATTACATTCCAAAAACTAATAAAATAATGGAATAATAACTCATAGTTTCAGACAAGACCCCTGATATTTTACTGTGAATATGTCGACATAACACAACAAAAAAACCAAGTACAGTGCAGTCAGAATACCAATACATCATAGTTATAAGACCAATACTATATTACCTTCGTCTACATTGGATTTTTCTCCCATGTATAGTCCCAAATCACCCATCTCGTCTTCAATCTCCTTTTGTAGTTTGTAAAATTCTTCAAAACCTACGAACAGTTACAAAAATTCCTAGAATTAGGTCGAAACCAAATTGATACAATTAGGTCAAAATCAAATTGATTGTTGAAGATTACCTGGTAATTAAAGGTTATTCTACGACGAGGGGCTGGCGGTGGCGGAGAAGAGAAACGGCGGATGAAGATGGAGACGGAGATGCTTGATGGAGATGCAAATTCGCGGCGGTTCGGAGATGGGATATGCGTCGATGGAGATAAAAATTCACGGTGGTTTGGAGATTCTTGAGATTCACCGATGGAGATGCAGGCGGTGGTTTGGAGATGGTGGTTGGAGATGGGAGATGCAGTCGATGGGTTTGTGTCGCGGTGGGTTTCTGTTCATGGGTATTGCGTTTCTGAAATGTTCAAGAGTCCAGCCTAAATATTTGACTTAATTTCATTTAAATACTCTAATTAAAATGGATACGGGTTTAACCCAGTCTAACGGGAGCGACCCGTTAATCTGGACTAACAGGAGTCCAGCCCATTTTTAAATTGCCCAACTTTGGATCAACTAATTATTACAGTGATAAATGGGATGACCTAATAATTCAGTTAGGTTAATAATTAAAATTAAGGGGGATAAAAAAGTCACATCACGTTTAGGTTCTAAAAGATTGATATTGGACCCTTTATTTATTTATGATATTTACAAGTTAATGGCATAAGTTGTATATTTATTAGCAATATTCATTATTTTCTAACGTTTTCAAAAAACCCAAAAAACTAGTCAATCTCATAAGTTTTTTTATTGGCTAAAACATTCGATCACACTGCAAATCATATACTAGTATTCATTGAATTTTGATAAAAAAAACTAATGAATATTTTATTAGAATACAATTTGTAAATTCGTAGGACTTATGACTGTTGAAATAAGTATCAGTAAACAGATGTTACTTTCAGTGTTACAAATATCGAAACTAACATCAAACAGATTATCAGAAAATTATGCAGCGGAATAAATATTAAAAAGTGAACACAGTAATTTAAATTTCGTTCGTAAGTTAAAATAATCATGAACTTGGGTATACAAACCCGAAAATTATATTACTTTTCTTTATTCAAGATCAACACAAAAATATAAAGTAATATATGAAAAACACTAGTATCAACACTTGATACTAAAATACTTGTCACTAAGCTTGTGATGATCTTCTCTGTTGGTTACGCAACTTCAAAAATATCTATGTAGAATCGTGGCTTCAAGTCGTCTACTTGCTCGTGTTCTTCTTTGATTGCGTCGTCTTGCTTGCTACGCCTCCTTCTCAAAGCCGTGTCAAAGTATTATAAAAAAGGTGTCCTTCTCCTCTGTACTTGTCTTGTCTTAAATAGACAAGACTCCTATACTTGGTAAACAAGTAAAACAAGTTCTAAACAGAAACTAAGAAACTAAAAAAAGTCTTAAACACAATCTAGAAAATAAATCTAGAGTCCTAATTTATTCTGAGCCCAAAAAAGGCAACAACTAAAAAATAAGAATTTGCCAAGAATAAAATTCTCAACAATCCCCCCTTCTGTCTTTTTGGACAAAATAACCTAGATGCGCAATAAAAGTTCAAAGGACTAAAAACTCCCCCTAAACAAATACTCATTTTTTTTTTCAAAAAACAAACAGCAAATCAATCAATGGCTCTAACTCCTTATCGCCATCCTCGTCCACTCGCGTCTTCTACATCTTCTCCCCATTTTTGTTTTGAAAGCAAAAGGACCCCAACAAACGAGTCACGAAGCGCCTGGAGCTGTGCAACATGAGCTTGCACTACTGGAGTAGAAAACTGGACGATGTTAGAACTGATGTTGACATCACCAGAACCAACACGAACTTTCTGGGCAGCTTTAGAGCTTTTCTTCTTTAGAACTGTGAAGTAGTTATACTCAGTCACCAGCTAAGTCATGTTGTACAGAGTTAAAGGGCGGTCGGCCACCAATGGATGAGAAGAACCTTCACATTCACAGAGAAAAACTTGAAGACAGTGAACGGGGGATCAGAGGCACTTGATTCACCTTTGAGTGGATTTTTCTTATCATCCATACGCACTGTCTGTTTCAGGAGAGGAGTAGCTGACTTGGATAACCGTGTCTTTGCTGGGTGATGGAGAGTTCAACATCCTGCAATAGATTGAAAACAACTACAAGGACAAGATCGGGTGTCGTAGGTGATTCGAACTTTTTCGCACCTATTTTTATTTAAAGTTGTCAATTATAAAATGTTCCCCCGCAAGAGTACGAGATCACTTGTAGGTGTGTAAGTTGACTCGTGTCGATTTCAAAGGAAAACTAGATTCGAAAGTTCGTCTTGTGTTTATTTTTCACGAATAAGAAAATAAGAAAAATACTCTAAACACACGGTCGAGATTTGGCTTAATTATTTTAAGAATTAAAGATTAATTAAACTAAGAGCAATTAAATTAAATCTAAGGATTAATTAAATTATGACCTAATTAATTAAATCTAGAGGTTATCTGAACTATGAATTAATTAACTAAAACTAAAAATTAATTTTAACTATGAGCAATTAAGTCTAGAAATTATTTATTCTAAGAGAAATTTGATTAAAAGATTTTTAAGCTATTTAAGAAAACTAGGGTTTTAGAGTTTTGATTCATCTCCACGATCTATTGGGAAGACCCAATTGATGGTTTTAAATGAATCTAGACTCTAGATCCATAAGATCTAACCAACAATTATCAACATAATCATCATTTCAACTCCACACAATTAAAATCACAATTCGTCATGGAAGCAAAAATAGGATTTTGAAAATCAATTATTCTAAGAGAATTAATTTAAACTCATGAAAGCAAGCAAATTAAATTAAAGAGCAAAAAAAATAAGTACTTACTAATTAACGAAGACGAATTGACAGCGTTTGGTTGAAGAAATCTTGAATCTAAATTACCTAAGAACTAATCAAATTGATCTAAAAACTAGAAATTTAAAACTACGAAATATGAAAGAAAGAAAATAAAGAACACTATTGGGTTGTCATCCCCAAGAGGTTCGAGAGTTGGGAGAGAGTTTTCGTGTGTGCTAAGCGTTGCTCCTTTTATAGGATTTGGTGGTCTCCTTTCCTATCACCAAATCCTTCTTCAAAGAGGTATCTTGATTTTATTTCTTTTTTTATTCCAAAGACTCTAATAATAATAATTATCTTCTAACTCTTCAAATGAAATGTCTTCTCCCCTTGACCAAGTCTCCCTAACTATTGTTAATATAGTAGGAGCTTTTTTAAAAACGTGTTGGAGCCGGGCTTGTTCATTTTCTGAGTCGAAAGCTCTTATTTTCCGAATTTGCGAACGCACTGGGTAACCCAGTGTCGGTGGATGTACCCAGTGTCGGCCAACCAGTGCAGCAAGTGTCGGCCAGGGTAGGCAGCAGTGTCGGCCAACCAGTGCAGCAAGTGTCGGCCAGCGTGAGCAGCAGTGTCGGCCATAAACTTGGACACTGGGTATCCCAGAGGCATCCTGGTACCCAGTGTCAGCTGTAATACTTCAAATCGAGGACCGTTTTCGCTAAAACTTCACTCATAGGCCCTCTCTAGATTATGTCCAAACCAAACATCTTTAAAATACCTAAAATAAATATAAAATTAATTAATTATAATTAAAATACGATAAAATAAGTTGGAGATAAGAAAACACAAAAATGTGCTCAATCTATCCAACTTTCACCGAAATCAATAATAAAAACGAACTAAAATACTAACTAAAATCAAGATAAATCCGTGTTAATCAACTATCCCACGCTTTATTGGTTTGTTCGTTCTCGAACAAACGATAATTCCAAAGTATAACAAGAAAGAAAATAAGCTCAAGCAATGAGTCGTGTCGTGCTACATACATAATTTTGAAAATATAGATACATGTCACGCAACCTCAAATACTCCACCCTTATTACGTTGTCGCTTCAAAATTCATGCATCCTCATAAAGGGTAATATATATGGGTGTACGCTCAAAAGAACTCAAATATTTTCTGCATAGGACGTGTATACACTCAAATCATACAAATACAAGCACTAAAAATCAAATCACTTCTCATCGCAAATTAAGTGTGTAACCAACAAAGAATCGGGAAAGGTCTTTGCGGGTTGTAATGTAGGCTCTTTGGACGGGTATGGAATATATAAGTCGTGTGGCTAAATAACTCACTCAACCTAATCTAATCACGAAGCAAAGTGCTTCACCTCGTTCAAAAAAAAAAACTTCACCAAACACTCATAACATAGCCTTTACACTTAGGCTATTTCTCAACTCGAAACTCTAAACCGACTTTTGCTCGAACCACTTAAATAATATAGAAGCTTATAATATGATTTTTCTTACAACACAACTCTTGCCTTTTAAACATTAGGCTTTAATAAAATTAACAACAAAACACAAGCCTTTATTAGCGTAGGCAATGACTCAACACGATTCACCATCCTTCTTTTAATTTTTTTTCTCTTTTTTTTAATATATTTTATCCCCCTTTTATTATTTTTTATGTTTTTTTTTCTTTTATTATTATTATTATTTTATTTTTCTTAAGGATGGTGATCCTTTATTACAAACTTTTCTCAAAAATCCCTGATAAATACTCCAAAACACAAATACCCAACAAAAGTAACTAACTCCCACCCCACGCTTTAATGGTTGTAGGAGTCGACTCAAAAATCACTCATGGCTAATGGAAATTGATTATTTGGCTATGAGGGGTTCATTCGGAATTTATAGTGGCTAAAATATATGGATATGACCGGAATAAGGTTTTTTCTGTGCCTTAATGTCATGTTCAAAGCTAACTACATACAGCGATTTCAAAGAGATCTCAAAATAGAACTCACTCAAGTACATGTAAAGATGATAAACACTCATGCTACTCACAGGCTTTTGCGTGGAAATTTTTGAATTGACGCTGCTTTTAAGGTTTTGCGAAATCAATTGCATCCAAGTACCATTTTACAATATATAGATAATAATTTTAAAAAAATTTATGCACTTATACACGCTCAAAAGATAAGAACCTCAAATCAAACATAGTTAGCTTTGACAGGCAAGCCAGACAAACACAATTTAGCGCACAAGTAGTAATCAATCACGTAAAATATTATCTACTACAAATCACGAGTTTTTTTTAAATTGCACAAATTTTCAAATATAAATCACAACTCAACCATCCCCCCTCTAAAAACTCGACAATCCCCTGATTGCCATAAACGAATATAAGATAATAAAATCAAGGGAGAAGGGAATAAGAAAACGTCCCTGAAAATAGTCGAGCTTCTCCAAAAAGCTATGTGCAACCATCATTCGCCTCAAATCGTGTGATCGAAAATGTCTTGAATAGAACCTATAAAACAAAATAAATAGCAAAAACAAACTAATAAACAAAAACTGATAAGTTTTGGGAATTTTTGATTTTTCGATTTATTTTGTTTTTATAGGTTTTATTCAAGACATTTTTGATCACACGATTCGAGGCGAATGATGGTTGCACATAGCCTTTTGGAGAAGTTCGACTATTTCCAGGGACGTTTTCTTATTCCCTTTCTCCCTTACTTTTATTTTCTATATTCGTTTATGGCAATCAGGGGATTGTCGAGTTTTATATGAAATATTAAATGAATCGGTTGAGTTTTGATTTATATTTGAAAATTTGTGCAATTTAAAAAAAATTCGTGATTTGTAGTAAATAATATTTTACGTGATTGATTATTATTTCTGCCCTAAATTGTGTTTGTTTGGCTTGCTTGTCAAAGTTAACTAAGTGTTATTTGAGGTTCTTGTCTTTTGAGCGTGTTAATCAGTAGGCAGTAAAATTGAGAGAGAAAAAGATTTAAAAAAACTTAACTTCCTAAATTGGATAAAAAGTATGCGGTAGAAGTAGGAAGAGGATAAAAAAGTAAAGCTAAAAAATAACTCCCCCACTATCACAACCACTTCTTTTAAAACCCAAGATTTTTCTTTCCTTAAAAACAAGCTTACTCTTTCTCAAAATAAGACACACGATCTCTATGCTTAAATAACCCACCATCTCTTATTTAGAGAATAAAATTCACAAATCTCAACTTCAAATTAATTCGAAATAGAGTTAGATTTTTATAAACCATCACCATAGTTGAACAAATTCTTTGCAAAGCATCACCCCCCAAATTAACCCCTTATTACATGTCCAATCCTCCGATCATAACGCCACTGAAACACTTGGTTAGAAAGATTCAAAACAAGATTAAGAGAATTCAAGAAAGGCACAAGTACAAGCAACAGAACACACAGCAAAAAGGCATCTTTTCAAAGTATGAATGTCCTACTTGATGCCTAAAAATCATGACCGAAAAAGATAAAAAAAATATTCAACAATTTATTTAGGTGACATGATCAGTGTTGCTTTTTATGTGATGACATTATAACCAACATTGCTTCAGTGAAGTCAATAAAAACAGACCCCTTAACCCAAGTTAATGACTACGTCAAAATCACTCAAGAGGGTGAAATTTAAAAATTGGATCTTTTTAATCTAGATTTTTTCATCTTTTTATAGATTTGAAGATGAATTATCTTAGCAATTGCTTTTAACACCCCTTGTTTTTGGACCTGGGAGAAAACCAGTTTATGCGGGAAAGTTCCACAATCACCTACTTGAAGAGGTTAGTCTTTTTGTCAACATTTTTTATTACAACACATGATTTTTCAGCACATTAATCAGGCTCAATGCATTTAGGATATGTATGAAAAATAAAATAAAAAATACATGCAAAATATACAGATGTCACGACTGATGACCGTTTTAGGTGTCATGACATCAAAACTAACATCGACTTAAACAATGCACACACCGAGAACTCTTCTCAAACGAGAGAAGGTCTCTAAATTTAATGCATTTTTGAAGATGTCAGCAAGCTGATTGTCTGTTCCTATATTCTCAAGACTAACAATCTTCCTCTCAACCAAGTCTTGAATAAAGTGGTACCTTATGTCAATGTGTTTGATTCGAGAGTGTAGGATCGAATTTTTTGAGATATCAATGGCACTAGAATTATCACAAAGTACAGTCAAAATTCGACTATGTAGACCGTAGTTCTCTATCATTTGATTCATCCATAGCAACTGTGTACAAGCACTTCCAGCTGAAATATACTCAGTTTTAGCTGTAGAAAGAGTAATGCAATTTTTTTTTTTTGCTAAACCATGAGATAAGATTATTACCCAAGAAAAAACAACCCCCTGTAATGTTAGGATTTGAAGTAATATGATGAAAAGAGAAGCAATAAAAATGACACAAGAAATTGTTTACCCAGTTCGTCACAGAGAGATTCTGACTACGTCTGGGGGCGCTGCCAAGCCAGGAGTTTGTACTATAATAATTTTGAGATAGAGTTATAATTACACAGCCAGGCTATTTATAACAAGAAAACCCTAGTTATAATTTTAAAGAGGGCTTGGATGTACAGTACTTCACGCTCCACAACCCAACATGTAATACTCTTTCTATCCACAACATCCCCACTCCAATCCAATTCCGTATATCCTACTTGTTCAGTACTTGTTCTTTAGAATACCGAACACTCAAATCACTAGAACCAGCTACATATTTAATGATTCGTTTAACCGCTTTCAATTTTGACTCTTTAGAATTTGATTGTTACATAACACATAGACACACACTGTACATGATATCAGGTCTGCTAGCAGTTAAGTACAAAGACTTCCTATCATGCTCCTATATATGGTGTTAACAACATTAATACCAACATCATCTCTAGTGAATTGGTCCAACTCTTCTTGCATGGACTTTATCCAAAACTCACCTTTAAGAGCATTCTCTACACGCTTGGAATCTGTTTTGGCAAGAAACAAACCTTACCATCTCTTTGAAATTTATTTGTCGCTTTCTTATACTTCTTTCATCGAGATCTCCAATGATTTGGCTTATAGGATAATTTCTCTGAATTCTCGAGGGAATATCCCTTTTATGTAAGTCGATCTGACCAGCTGGATCTTCCTTATCTGAATCTGAAACTGATTCTGGAGCAGTCTGGATTGGTGTTACTTCTGGTGACATGTCATCGGAACCCTCACCACCTGCATCTTCAGTTTCTAAACCTGCAGTCCCATCTACACCAATAGTAACATTTTCTTGAGAATTCTAATCATAAACCAGATCATCATCCTCAACCGGTCTAAAACCACTAATCATATCATCAAACTTGACATTTACTGACTCAATCATGCAACGCGTTCTAAGATTAAATAATCTATATGCATGACTACTTCGAGAGTATCCCATGAAAACACATTTACACTCTTTGACTCAAGTTTTAAAAGATTATTTCTATCATTTAGCACATACCAAATGTACCCAAAAATATGAAAGTAACTCAAATTTGGCTTTTTACCCAACAATAATTCATAGGGAGTAACACAAGACCCTGATCTAAAATACACCCTATTAATTATATGACATGCAGTGCTCATAGCTTCAGCCCAAAATCTCTTAGCAATGCAATTTGAAATGAGTATAGTCCTAGTCATCTCTGTAAGAGCTCTATTTTTATGTTCAACTATCCCATTTTGTTGGAGAGTGATGGGTGAAGAAAATTCACGAGTTAAACCAGTTTTAGAACAATAGTTTGAAAAAGAAGTATTTTCAAATTCTTTCCCATAATCAGATCTTATTCTACCTATTTTTACATCAAAACGAACGCTTAAATTTTTTGCAAGTTTTTAACTGCTTCAAAAGTCTCAAAATTTTCTTTTAGGAACTCAACCCATGTAAACCTATATCCAAAATTACAAGAACATACATTTTTCCTCCAAGGCTTTCTACTTCGAGTGGTCCTATAAGATCCATATGAATAAGTTCGAAACAGTTCGATGTGGTGAGACTTTGCACAGTTTGATGTGGTACCCTGACTTGCTTCCCCTTTTGACATGCTTCGCAGATGGGAATGATCTTGGTGTTAATCTTAGGCAGCTCATTCACAGCTTCCTTCTTGGTCAACCGTTCCAACATCTTGTAATTGGCATGCCCGAACTTTTGATGCCACATCTCGACATCACTCAGATGGGACAGTTTGCAGAACACGTCGCCATTAATTTGGTAGCAATTGTCGGAGTTCCTGTGCCGGTAAGGATGCAAGTTTTGTTCTCGTCATAAACTTCACATTTTTCATGAGTAAAAATAAAACTAAAACTACCATCACACACAATTTGCCGTTAATCCTTCAACAAGTAACACGTTCTCAAGCTTTGAAATACCAGGAACATGAAGAGTTCCTTGGCCAATGATCTGGCCATTTGCACCTCCACCATACTTCACTTTTCCACCTTGAAATTTGACAATATTTGACAGAAGATCTTCTGAGTCAGTCATGTGTTTGGAGCATCCACTATCGAAGTACCAGGTTCCGAGAATGCAAGATTTCAGAGAGGAATAGATCATGTGACATTTGATCTCATTCTTTTTCACACATACTTATTTGAGCTTGGTGTTGGTTTTGGTGTTAGTAACACGAAAACTGTCATGGAACTCGGCAGACATCTTTGTCCTCTGAAACTGATTTCTCTTGCCAGCAACTTTCCAGCATAAGGGTCAAATGTGACCAGGTTCACCACAGTGATGACACACATATTGTCTTCTTCTCCTCTTGTGGCGTTTGGTCGACATCTATTTTGATCTCGATTATGACGTTTGTTGATTGGGCTTGTATCCGATTCCGTATCTTGAGAGTTCTGAGAATGTCACATCCAGAATTTCGTCAAGCTTTGCTTTGCCCTTGTTGAGATTTGTGATGGTTCCTTGAACCTTCTTCAATTCAGTTGTCACTTGTTCTAGTTCAGCATCCCTTTTGGTGAGTGATGACTCCAATTGGACAATTATATTCAGCTGAGCATCCTTTTCCTTAGTAAGTTTGTCCACCTCGATCATAAGATCCTTGACTTTGAGTACTTAATTTTCCCAACTAGCAAATAAATGTTCATACTCAATGCTTAGCTTCTCGTACTCGTCAAGAGATTCATCAACCTCTGCATCCAAACACTTCCTCCTTAGAGTATCTACAGTATCCTACAAAATAAGGATCAGTACTTAGTACGCCAAGTAACCCGCTCTGATACCAATTGTAAATTCGTAGGACCTATGGTTGTTGAAATAAGTATCAGTAAACAGATGTTACTTTCAGTGTTACAAACACCGAAACTAACATCAAACAGATTATCAGAAAATAAGGCAGCGGAATAAATATTAAAAAGTGAACACAGCAATTTAAATTTCGTTCGTAAGTAAAAATACTTACGAACTTGGGTATACAAATCCGAAAACTATATTACTTTTTTTGTTCAAGATCAACACAAAAATATAAAGTAATATATGAAAAACACTAGTATCAACACTTGATACTAAAATACTTGTTTCCAAACTTGTGATGGTCTTCTCCGTTGGTTACGCAATTTCAAAGTTCTCCGTGTAGAATCGTGGTTTCAAGTCGTCTACTTGCTTGTGTTCTTCTTTGCTTGCATCGTCTTGCTTGCTGCGTCTCCTTCTCAAAGCCGTGTCAAAGTATTATAAAAAATGTGTCCTTCTCTTACGTCCTTATCTTGTTTTAAATAGACAAGACTCTTATACTTGGTAAACAAGTAAAACAAGTGCTAAATATAAACTAGGAATTAAATAAAGTTCTAAACATAATCTAGGAAACAAATCTAAAGTCCTAATTTATTTTGAGCCCAATAAAGACAAACAACTAAAAAAAAAAATTTGCCAAGAATAAAATTTTGAACATAATTAAACTTCTAATTAGAAATGAACATTCAATTGAAGGAAAAAAGATCTGTACAAAGACTCTTTGCAATCGAAAAATGAGGTGTAAATAACATATCTAGCGAAATCTAGGAGAGATGTTGAAGAACTCAGACAAATGGCTTGAATACAATCATGACGCGGATCATGATCTCGTTGAAAGGACTCGATCTTTTTATAAATTAAGTGTTATTTTAATTTTTTTTATTATTTTATTTCAGTTTTTATCTTCATTTATTTTATAATATTTTTTATGGTAATAACATAATTAAAAGAAAAAAAAGAAATTAAATATGAATATTTTTAGTTGATTGAATGTGTATTGGTTAAATATCTATATTTCTTAATTTTGACCAAAAATTCTAGAATGACAATTAGAACATTTTTAATGTGACAATGTGAGTTCCTAATGGCATTGCAAATACAATATTATTATTTAGAAATTTTCTCCAATGTTAAATGTGAATTGTATAAAATACTTAACTACTATTGGTGGAGAGGAGAGAAAAATAAGTTAATTAATATTAATAGGTCAATAAATAAGATAAATTGTTAAATAAATAATGTCTATCGTACTATTTAGATGTAGACGGTGTACCTAGAAATTATATACATTTTTTCCTGCATATATAAAAATCTTGAGCTTATGTTTAAAATTTTTACTCAAATTGATATCCCGTCGGAGATGCATAAATACGTAAGTCATGCATTTTAATAGGAACAAAATATTTCCAAATGTAAAATACTTTTGAACGCACAGCGCGCAGCCAGCCAGCAGGATTGAAAACCAAATTGGCCTTCCATTCCATGCTAGATCACAATTTTGATTGTCGTTTGACTCACTTTTTAGGCAGAACCGAACCTCCTGCGGCACACCCTACAAGACCCAACCTACCTAAATCCAACATCTATCTCTCGCCCATTCCCATCCAGGGCAGGTCTTTTTATCAAACACTTCACCTACCTGCACTTTTCTTGCCCAAAATATAAATTAGTACCAAATCACACAGCTAACACTATTCAATCATTCTCTCTCTTCTCAGTGTTGTTTTTACGAATCTCCTTTTCTCTACTTCTCTTTCTTGTTTTTCTTATGGCGGACGCCGACCTCAAAACCCCACCGAAAGTTGACGGCAACACTCTGGTGGCCATGTGCCTTGCACGCGCCGGCGTCGACAAAATGTTCGGAGTGGTGGGCATTCCCGTCACCTCACTTGCCAACCGAGCGGTGGCCTTCGGCGTCCGGTTCATCGCCTTCCACAACGAGCAGTCGGCTGGATACGCCGCCTCCGCCTACGGCTACCTCACGCGCCGCCCCGGCGTCCTCCTCACCGTCTCCGGCCCGGGATGCGTCCACGGGCTCGCCGGACTATCCAACGCCGCCGCCAACGCCTGGCCCATGGTCATGATCTCCGGCTCCTCCGATCAGAGCTTCACCGGCCGTGGAGACTTCCAGGAGCTCGATCAAATTGCCGCCGTCAAACCCTTCTCCAAATTCTCCGCCAAAGCTGCCGACATTACTCAAATTCCCAATTCAGTCTTCAGCGTCATCGATCGGGCCGTGGCGGGCCGGCCCGGAGGGACGTATATGGACCTCCCCTCCGATGTCCTCCACCAGACCATTGACGAATCGGAGGCCGAAAGACTGATAACCGAAGCCCTAAATTCCAAAAACAAATACTTGATCGAGAAGCCGAGGATCAATCATTCCCAAATTCAGAAGGCTGTGGAGCTATTGCGAACTGCAGAGAGGCCATTGATTGTTTTCGGAAAAGGGGCAGCTCACGCCAGAGCTGAAAATGAGCTAACCAAATTAGTTGAAAGCACCGGAATTCCATTTTTGCCCACTCCAATGGGAAAAGGGTTATTGCCGGATACACACGAATTGGCCGCCACAGCCGCAAGATCACTGGCGATTGGGAAATGTGATGTGGCATTAGTAGTTGGCGCGAGGCTTAATTGGCTGTTGCATTTCGGGGAGCCACCTAAGTGGTCGAAAGATGTGAAATTCATACTTGTCGATGTGTCTAAGGATGAAATTGAGTTGAGAAACCCGTGTTTGGGTATAGTTGGGGACGCGAAAGATGTGGTTGGGATGATACATAAGGAGATTAAGGACGACCCATTTTGTTTCGGAAAAACGCATCCTTGGGTCGAGTCGATCAAGAATAAGGCAAGGGATAACATGGCAAGAATGGAGGTCCAGCTGGCGAAGGACGTGGTCCCGTTTAATTTCTTGACGCCGATGAGAATTATAAGGGACGCAATCTTAGGGGTGGGTAGCCCGGCGCCTGTGCTGGTTTCGGAAGGAGCGAACACGATGGATGTTGGCCGAGCGGTGCTTGTTCAGACGGAGCCGAGGACTAGGTTGGACGCTGGGACTTGGGGGACGATGGGGATTGGTCTCGGGTATTGCATTGCTGCTGCTGTGGCGGAGCCTGATAGGCTGGTGGTGGCAGTTGAAGGGGACTCTGGATTTGGGTTCAGTGCTATGGAAGTTGAGGTATGTTTGATTTTTCAGCTTATGCATATGAGAACGTAAATATGTGTATTGAGCTGATTAGGTCGTTCTTCTTCTTATTCTTCTTCTTGAAGAGCCTGAATTTGAAATTGAAGCAGCCTATGTTTCCTAGTGTTTATATATATTTGTCTGAACAAAAGAGTGATGTTTCCTTTTATCTTGGTGAAGGGAATTTGTATATTTCCAAAGTCTCGTTTGTCTATGGACATTAAGCTTAACTCCTGGAGGGCAATGTTGTTAGCTTTAGCAGTCATTGCACTCTGGCAACAAGGATTTATCTTCCCTTTCCATTGAGGATTAGCCAAAAGTGGAGCATTAGCCTTAATTATGTACACAAGTGTAGTTTCCCAAGTGTACATGTATTAAACCTCTAACAGGTCAACAATATGCTCTGAAGTGTTTTGGGACTCTATTTTCTGGAAGTTCACCAGGCTGTGTTTGGTTGAGGGTTCTTGATAGAGTCAAGGGTTTACGAATAAAGAATATATTAATTAAAATAAAAGAAAAGAAACAAACAGGTGAACCTGCCCCAAGTGCAGAGCGCCGATTTCCGCAGGAAGTGAACCTCCTGCCCATGTAGATAATCTGCCCTATTTTCTATGATCTCTCGATACCTTAAAAGACTGCTACCCTATTACTTAAATAGATAAATAACCCTAACCAACGGGCCTAAAACCCACTAATTATTTGAATAAGCATAATTAAAAAACATAATTAAATTAAATATGAAAAATCGATCTCTATCAGTTCTCGAAACCCAGATTTGGATTTTCATTTTGAGAAACCAAGGTTTTAAAATTTTTATTCTAAACCATACCCATTTACCTACTTAATTTAAAGTTTTAAAAAACAAAACATTTCTTTTTTTAATTAACTTTCCAAATATGTACTTATAATCTTATACTTACAATTTAGGTGTTAAATTGTAGATCATGGAGAGGGGATTAATTTGATATATTATTCATTTAAAATAGATAAGAAACGAAAAGTTCATGTCAATTTGAATTTTGTAGTGTAAAAAAAAAACAAAAAAAAAACAGACATAATCTTACTGTAACATTATAAAACTTTAAACAAACAAGGATTTTACTATTCATTTGGATTTTCCAAATCCAAGTCGAGGACTTTATAAACCTCAAAAAATCTCTTCTATACTGAGCCTAGGTAATTCATTGGTCAGGTCAGTACTGTAACTTATGCAATGTCTGCTTTTATTGGCTTTTGTAGACATTGGTTCGATATCAGTTGCCTGTTGTGGTCATAGTCTTCAACAATGGTGGCGTTTACGGTGGTGATAGGAGAAACCCAGAAGAAATCACCGGGCCCCACAAAGATGATCCCGCACCTACATCTTTTGTTCCCGATGCGTCTTATCACCTTCTCCTCGAAGCATTTGGAGGGAAAGGCTATCTTGCTGCGACTCCAGATGAGCTAAAATCTGCACTCGCAGAGTCCTTTTCTGCAAAGAAGCCTACCGTCATAAACGTAACTATCGATCCGTATGCTGGTGCAGAGAGTGGCAGACTGCAGCACAAAAACTGAGCCTCTGGTGAAGTTACGTGATCAAGTTCACGGATGTTATATTGCATATATATTGGTATTTGCAAATATGTCTGCTAGGAGTGCCTTTATAATTCATGTCCATTTATGAAGTATCATCATTGAAAATTAATGTACAATCCAAGTTGGGTAAAAGAGATGTAACGATACCGAACTGAGTTATAAGGCTTTTATCTTTCTGTTAAGCTGATCAGTCAGAACGGGGTTATATATATCGATGCTGGTGATTGCCTTTATATGTATTAGTTAATTGGAGAATGCTTTGCCCCTTATGTAACGGTGCAAATGGTTAGAGCACCTCAAGAATATTGAAGCCGTAAGAAGAATGCTTGGTATAAATAACTCACTCATCGGGAGAAGGGGTGCCTCCTCACAAAGGGGTTCGTAGTGACCAGGCCCAATTCCATCATTCCGAGAAAGAAGAGATGAACGGGGCAGTTGTACCAAAAACACATGTCTCTGCAAAGTCGTAAAAATGCTGGTTTTAAAAATGAGTGATTGCCCTTCTCTGTCCCGTACTGTTAAAGGTGTTGATCCGGTTTTGGTTAACCGGAAAATTGCCGGTTCCGGTTAACCGTTGACCGGCGGTTTCGGTTAGAACCAAAACCATGAATCGGTTTCCGGCGGTTCGGTTTCGGCTCCGGAAAATCTTAAACCGTGACAGTTTTCGGTTAAAAACCACCGGTTTTCGGTTTTTTGAAAAAAATAATAATAAAAAAAATTCAACGGTCGAGATCAACTTAAAAAAACCAACCTGGCGCCGGTTTTCAAACCGTACCCGAAGCGGTACAAATCGAAACCGGTTTTTGTCCGGTTTGGTTACGGTTTAGGTTTTTCCGGTTAAAAAAACCGGCGATTTGTAACCTCTGGTTAAATAATCATCTGGTTTTAACCAGATTTGCATGTATACTTATTGTCCAACCTGAGAACGGACATCTACGTTCGTGTCAATAATTGACGATTACACAATTCGAACCCTGCCGCAAGTGATCTTTTCTTAACATCTAACATGTTGGGGACTAGATAGAAATGAGAACTCGAACAATTTCTTTGTTTTCAATGCCTCCTAATTTCGCCAAAATAATCACTTCAACAACCTTCATATACATTCATTCTACCCGATTATTGTGTTTGAAGCATACGTAGTGGTGTTTGGTTTGCACCAAGTTGTTCATTTTTGGCATGTTAAAACATTAATGCAGATTGCAGAATCACAGAGTTTTAAAAACTGGACGCATCACCCAACTCAGCAATCAGCATCATACATAGAACACCGTTTTGAAACTTCAGAGAAGAAGAATGACTTGAGGCAAGTTATTTGACAAACATGCAATTGTTTTACTGGAAAATAAATATTACTTTAGAAAAAGTATTACATAATCTCTAACAAATTCTTTTATAAAAAGATAAAATAAACCTAGTTTTCTCTTTAATTTAGCGTCTCTTTTTTATTCCTCTTAATTGTAATTTTAAGAAGTATAAAATGAGATCTATATAGATTTTAGAAATAAAAATAAAAAAGATTCATTCTCCACTATTTCCAAAATATAGCAAGCAATCTCCACTGTTTACAAATAAAAATATAGCAAATATTTCCAAAATAATGTAGCAAGCAATATCCACTATTTTAACCTACATTCATTCTCTCTTTGCCTTGAAGAAATAGAAAAGATTCACCAGAGGTTCCTGAAAAAATAAATAACTTTCCCGAAACTCCTAAGCTCGTTTATCGTGCTCTGTTGCCACATTTTATCCAGTTGGGCTCTAATATATAAGTTGCATATGGAAAGCAATGGTGCAGCCATTGCTATATGTGTGTGTTTGTGTTTTATATCAAATTAGCACTGTCGTGCAAAAATTCAAGATTGGCTTTCTCAGTCGATGCCTTTTATGCGATGGGCCCGTTTTTTCGACTGGCGATACCTTCTGCTGTGATGGTTTGGTATTGTATTCTATCTCATTTTTCTCTTTCCATCATTTTCTGGGATAAGATAACTGCAAAAACGACGTCTGATGTTTTAGCCGTGTTACGAAAAATTGTGGTTTTCTTTCAAAATTACAATACTTGCTTAAGTTGTTAGAACACCCACTTGAGGTTTGTTTGGTAGGCTAAAACTTACGAGTGCCTTTTGTAATTAATCCTAACTTGTTGTTCCTCTCTGCTATATTGAACTATTTTTCCATCCCTGGCTTATGTAGCCTTAAATGGTGGGCACTCGAAGTGCTTATTTTGCTGTCTGGTCTTTTACCGAATCCAATACTTGAAACATCGGTTCTATCAATATGGTACGCATAAATACACTCTTAAATGGAGCTATCGAATGTTTCGGGCTGGGCCGAGATATCCTTTGGGCCGTTGTTTTTGGATATTAAGCCCGACCTATGATTGAAAAAAATTAAAAATAAGGCCAGTCCGACCTGATTCTATCACCGGGCCGGTCATGCTAGGCTGGTTTTGACAGCTCAACTCTTCATAATTATCATGATTATCACCAGAAATATAATTAATCTGAATCTTATGTGACATTAATCAGCCTAACGATTTCAACATTGCACTTCACTCTTCCATACGGACTTGGAGCTGCAGCGAGGTTTCTCGTTTTATCTTTGCAATAATATTCCATATCATATCCGTAATTGGGGTAATACTTATATTTTTAGTTCATTATGTTTTAGCACGCGCGTTTGAAATGAATTAGGCGCCGGGAATCCAGAAAAGGCCCGAATGGTAGTTTGGACCGTGGTATTTCTTGCTGTCGCAGGAACTATTACCATAAGCGTAATCCTCTTCAGCTGTCGCAACATCTTGGGCCGGGCTTATAGCCTACAAGCCGTAATATCTGGTTAGTTGTTACAACTAATAAACAATTTAATAAATTTTGGTCCAAATACGAATCGATGTGATTTGTTTTTTCTTTTTTGCTCCTATGCGTCAGGAATCGCGAGAGGGAGTGGTTGGCAACATATTGGTGCCTATGTAAACTTAGGGGCATTTTATTTTGTTGGGATTCCAGTGGCTGTTGTGCTTGGATTTGTTGTGCACTTAAAGGCAAAGGGATTTTGGATTGGAATATTGATTGGTTCAGCATTACAATCGGCTGTTCTCTTAATCATAACAGGCTTTACAGATTGGAAAAAACAGGTCAAGTCAAGTTTTGGACTTTTTTCCCTGGTTTTTTCTTGGCCCTGTTTCATTACTTGTTTAAGATACCAGAAAAATGATCAACTTACAACATTTTGACTACTTTGAAAACATTATTGCCACATGTACATTTTTTTTTCTTTTGCTTAATAGAAGTTTTGGTCTTGTAACTATCTGGGGCTAGCAATTTGGTTCCCTTTTATTTTTTTATTTTTTTTGTATGATTCTTGTTGTATATTCTTACTTGTGCAGTTTTGGTCCCGAGTTAGTGTTCAGTATATGTTTTATTCCCAAAATATCCTTGGATGCAAAATACCCAAAATACTTTTGTGGTCATCCATAAATAAAAGGACAAAAACTGCTATTTTGAGTAAGGGCAAATCCGTCAAATTGTTGGGCTAGAATTGTTAAAACTGAGAGTTATAGAACTAAAATTGCAATTGAGCCTTGTTTTTTATTTTCCTTTCACTTGATATGGTTGGTGAAGTTGATATGTCGTTGTTGATTCTTTCAGGCAATGAAAGCAAGGGAAAGGGTAACTGAGAGGGCTGAAGGACAATTTGAGAAATGTTTGGCAGTGTGAAATTGGTTTTAACCATTTAGGCTATACACCAAACAACGATAATTATAAATTATTTACAACAATTTAGATGATTCCCGGTTGTGCCAAATCATATATGGCTTGTTTCCTTAGTAAGTACTCTCACCGTATCTTTTTAATTGTTCTTTTATAGTTTTTGTTCAAAATTAAAGAATATAAGTATTTAATCAATACATTTTCAATTAATTAATTATTTTTAGTTTGTTAAAATATCTATTGAAATAAAACTAAAATAAGGTAGAAAATTTATAAACTAATCTTTAATTTATAACGAAATTGTGTCTATAAAATAACAATTAATAACACTTGATTTGAGGACAACTGGCTAGTATGTTAAAAAGTTGCAATAAAAATAAAATTAGAGTACTTGAGGTTTGAAAGTCTGATGGAGGCATGTCATTGCGGGACCGTTTGTCCTTGTCCTTTTGTTTTTGTTTTTCATCATGTGGCCGCAGCTTAATGAGAATACGAGTCAAAAGTATGTATATTGCTTGGGGGCCAAGTTTATGAAAAATGATTAAAGTTGGTGTTTAATGGGTTGGGACTGTGGGTTAGGTACAAGGAAATAGTTAATTAGCAATGATTGGGTTTTGTTTCTAATTACATCTTTAATCCTTATTTAATAAATATGACTGTATCAAAATCCACTCAATGCTAGCTAATAACCTTATCAATCTAAGTCGACTAAAAGTTATTACGACTGTTAATAAATTCTGAATAACAACATGTTAATAAATCGGTAATGTTGAGTTATATTACATTAAATAGTAAACTTTAATAAATGTGCACTTGAAATCAAAAAATAGACTTATTATATTTAAGCTTAATCATTATATAAATAATTATATCATCGTTCAAGTATAGGCCCACAATAATAGCCTAAAACCATTCCAATTAGACAACACGTGCAATACAAATAGGGCAACTACATATAAACTTGCTAAATCAATCTTGTTCGAAGAGATTTGCTTGCTACTTTAGCCTGACTAATTTGTCATACTCCAATTAGATTTGACAAAAGCTCAAAAGATTGGGTGGGCCAAAATTCACTTGGTCTATATTTTGGCTTAATCCAAGTAAAACTGTCAATTTTATGCCTGAATCATGAATTAAATCATGTTGGATCAGTTAAGTTGATTGAGTTTCGAAAATAGTAAAAATTCAAACGGGTCATATCCTATGATAGGGAAAAAGTTGGTACTAGCCTAAATTTTGTTCTTTACGAAAATGGACCCAAACACACACAGTGATTACTCGCGGTGAAAAAGACGGAAAAAAAGACTGCATTGACGAGTCCTTTCAAAACAAATCTTGTGAGGCGGCTCAAGCTCAAGTGGTAACCCTTTTTAAAGCGCACCGCACCGCACCGCCTGCCAAAACTAATCTTCGACACCAGGCGGCGCGACGCGATGGAATCTGAAGAGCCCCTCCTCGTTCCTGAAAGCGAGGAAATTAGCCCCAGAGATTGCGCGCCAACAAAATGGGAGGGATTTGTCACAGAACTGAACAAGATGAGCTACATAGCCATGCCGATGGTGGTTGTGTCGGTGTCACAGTACCTTTTGCGGGCCGTGTCGATGATGATGTTGGGCCATCTCGGCGAGCTTGCTCTTTCCAGCGCCTCCATTGCCACCTCTCTCACAAATGTCACCGGATTTAGTCTCCTTGTAAGGACCTTTTGTTGTTTTGTTTATGTTTTCTTGATTTCTGCTGCAGGAATGTATGCGTGATTTGTATTATTTTCTCGTGCATTTAATGCCTGTTATGTGTTTGATGAATGCCCCGTGTTGTTTTATGAAGAAAATGCTTCAAAATATACTTTAGCGTTCCAAAAATTCTCATCAATGATGGTTTTTTCATTTACATTACATTTTTATTTTTTTTTGTCTTTTTTGACTTTTATCCTACAATAAAAAAATTAATAATAATAATGGATATTGGTTAGCACCAAAGGTTTGTAAGAATTAGGTGGCGATAAATGATGGAAGGACATTAGGCGGACTGATTTTAGAAAAAATGAAGATGGGAAATAAAAATTAGAAAAAAGGAAAAAAAGAAAAAGGTTTAATATAGCCTTGTACTGGGCTACTTCAATTATGGTAGCTATAATTAATAAGGTCAGTTAGTAGTTATGATGTATTAAGTTATTTAGCATCAGTTAATGACTGGGATAGTATTATTTGGTTAGATATTAGGTGTATTATGACTTTTTTCCTTTGTTTGCCAATGTTACGATCTTTTATTCATTGCGTCACATATAAATATTCAGATCTTTATTAATATATTTGAATCTCTCAAGCAGTCTGGAATGGCTAGTGCATTGGAGACGCTGTGTGGACAGGCCTACGGAGCACAACACTATAAGAAAGTCGGAACTCTCACAAACGGGTCCATAATATGGCTTTGCCTCGCGTGTTTACCTGTATGTGTTTTATGGGTTTACACAGACGAGCTTTTGATATTAATCGGCCAAGATCCCGTCATCTCTGCAGAAGCTGGCAAGTTTTCGATTTGGATGATCCCTTCACTGTTCCCATACGCCGTTCTTCAGTCCTTGAATCGTTATTTGCAGACTCAGAGCTTAATATATCCTATGCTCGTTAGTTCTTTAGCTTCTCTCTGTATCCATTTTCCTCTTTCATGGGCTTTTATATTCAAGTTAGAACTTGGGAATGCTGGGGCGGCAATTTCAATTTGTATCTCGTATTGGTTGAATGTGATCTTCTTAGGGATTTATGTGAAGTGTTCTTCGGCCTGTAAGAAAACTCTTGCTCCCTTCTCGAAGGATGTGTTACTTACAGCGGGAGAGTTCTTCAAATTTGCTATTCCATCTGCTGTTATGGTTTGGTAATTTACTCGTAACTTTTAGCTATAATTACCAAAATAATAAATGACACTGAAGTTTTGGCTAATTACAAAAGAACCCAAAGGGTTTTGAAATTTTTAAATAAACCTCAATGGGTTTTTGTGATTTCCAAAATCTTTATTTTTTTCTTTTTTGTCCCAAACCTCAGGGGTTCTTTTGTAATTAACTCATAACTTTCAAATTACTATGTATATGTTGTTGTTTTATTAGTTTTTTATA
This sequence comes from Phtheirospermum japonicum, assembly GCA_014905375.1. NCBI lineage: Eukaryota > Viridiplantae > Streptophyta > Magnoliopsida > Lamiales > Orobanchaceae > Phtheirospermum > Phtheirospermum japonicum. The sequence continues at coordinate 147,886 of BMAC01001243.1, forward strand.
TTGTTGTTTGAATCTCCCGTATTGTGAGATTTGCAGTTTGGAGTGGTGGACATTTGAAATAGTCATATTGCTTAGTGGACTATTGCCGAATCCAGCGCTAGAGACATCGGTGTTGTCCATATGGTATGCCTCCTTTTCGATTAATTTTCCTGGACTTGAAATTTCGAACATGTTTAACTTGGTGTTCTTGATTTCGTGAGCAGCTTAACAATTACCACGTTGCACTACCTCATACCATATTCTTTTGGTGCTGCCGCAAGGTTGATCAATCTCAAACTTTTTTGCCATGCATAATTACGTGATTTATTATGTCTATGAGCTAAATGAGTTGTTATCCTGTAGCACTCGGGTTTCGAATGAACTTGGAGCTGGGAAACCACAGGCAGCTCGACTAGTTGTCATTGTTGTGCTGCTTTTGGGAGCTGCGGAATTTGTTCTTGCGAGCGCTGTTATTTTCTTCTGTCGCTATATATTGGGATATTCTTTTAGCAACGAGAAGAGGGTCGTCTATTATGTTAAAGAAATGGCTCCTTTTCTTTGCATCTCCATTGTCGTGGATAGTCTGCAAGCAGTCCTTTCAGGTGAATTTTGGGAAAATATCTGATTCCATACCCAAAGTAATGTATACTTTTAAAGTCAGTACCCTATGTTTAGCAAGTATCACTTTCATTACCCAAAGTTTAATAGATGCATCAAATTCAGTTCCTGTCCTCGTTTTAGCATTAGTTTCTAACGGAACCTGTGAAAATTGGAGGAAAAAATGATCAGGCGGAATTTTAAATTCGGAATTTATCATTTTATTTTATTTTTTTCCTGTGATTTTGTCTTTTGTGTCTCATGAGTTTTATCTGCAACATTACCTAATGTCACTTTTCTACTGACAAGTACAAAAATAAACTGATATGGGTTTAGAGTATATTTTTAATAACATAATATTGTTCGTGTTCTTTTGGTGTAGGAATCGCTAGAGGTAGTGGGTGGCAGCACATAGGGGCGTATGTTAATCTCGGGGCTTATTACCTTGTGGGTATTCCTACATCATTATGTCTGGGATTCGTTTTGAACTTGAAAGGGGAGGGTCTGTGGAGTGGATTGGTAGCTGGAGCAACGGTACAATCTATATTGCTTGGTGTAGTAACATTTCGCACCGATTGGGACAAACAGGTACAAATTCCCAGTAAGATTAAGTTTGAGTAGGATTAAGTTTGATGAAACAACGCTTTTTTACTTGATCTTTCTTTAACCAAGCTGATGAAATGTTAAGCCAGACTCTAAATCTGTTTTGATGTCAGGCAATAGAAGCAAGACGAAGGGTATTTGATGAGAAACCCTCTACACATGACGAGTTGATTTGAAAGAACAAAATGCATATTTTGATTCTCGTTAGTAGGAAAGGGGCTCGTGGTCTCGTTTAACTTGGTGACCGTGTCGTACCATATGTATCAATAAGATCAATACGACTAGATGTATTGAGTAGTCATTAGTTTGACCCCACGAAAATTGACTTTTGGAGGAGGGACGTCGGAAGATGAGGTGCCCCGACCTGAGTATTTACAAGTTGGAGACTGAAATGATCTGTGTGTCTTAGGGAAATGTGTTTCTATGTAATCGATTTTATGGTGTAACATGAAGTGATTGAAACTTGAGTTAGATGGGCAAGATTTTACTAAATCGAGTTTTCTTGTGGCTTCTCATGACAGAAGATCGGTTTCACCAGTGTAACAAATTAAAACCTTTTTCATTTCACTCCTTTCTATTTTTGGTAGGATAGTGCAAAATAATTATTTGGAAAACCGAGAATATATTTTGATATTGTGATTGGATATAAGATGAAAACTTTTTGTTTAACTCCTTTCATGTTTGATCTTGCAATTTTTTCTTAAACAACGACACTTGTTCCACTCAAGAAATCGATGCAACTCCCATCAATCAATTGAAAGTCGATGCAACTCCCTTCGAGCAATCGGTCCGCCACCGCCTTGTGGTGCCTCTCATACATACTTTTCCGGGTCCCTCATGCAACGGTCTGATTCTAACTTACGACAATACCACCGAAGCAAAATGGAACGCATTAACCAGGGATTTCCACAAGTTGCCCCAACCCGATAGTGATTTACAGAGCGGGCGAAAATGGATATGGAGCAGGGTTTGGTTACGATTACGCCACCGATGACTACAAAGTTGTCCGGATAAAAGGGACACCCGGGATAAGTATTCGCTGGACTCTAGTTTACTGCCTCAAGTTGGGTTTTTGGAGAGCGACGAGTAAGGATTATACGGATGGTTCTTTGTTTCTAGGTTTGGGTGATTATCTGAATAGTGCATTGCACTTTACAACGACTAAAGGGATAGTTGTGTTTGATCTTGGGACCGAAGACTACAGACCGTTATTAATGCCACAGCCTAGTTCCCTTCTCCCGGGATGCACGGATGACAATTTGAGTGCTTTGAGGTGATGCTTAGTATACTGTCATTACGACTACAAGATAATGTGCCTTATAGGATGGATGATGAAAGATTACAATCATGGAATAACAAGAGTCTAGGTCTTGGATGGAGTGGTCTCGATTGGTTGTAAGGACTATAACGTGGGTCTCATGAAGCCTGTGGCTTACTTGGAGAGCAAAAGAATGATCCTTTTGCAGCAGTACTATGGTGAGAGTTTATATTGGATTGATACTGAGAATAAGTCGGCGAAGAGGGTCATTGTTGATGGACTCTCTAAGTTTTCTTCTGGTCAATTTTGTCCGGGAAGCCTTTTGAGACTTGACAATAGTAGTAGTGGGAGTAGTGGCTTGGGTAAGCGAACAACATCAGGAGTGAAGAGGGAGAGGGGGAGCGCTGATCATAAGAGGTAAAACTAACTACTTGTTGTGCAACAAATGACAATAAACTTATACTACTGTTGCACTCGCACGTGTATGTGTATGTAAACTACTTATTTTTTAATCTGATGATTGAAGATGTGTTTATATAAGGACTTCTCTTTGTGTACAAGATGGGCTGCTTCGAGATGCCAGAGAACGTGTTCGACAAAATGCTCCAGAGAAGAGTGGTTCCTGATCCCTACAGTATCAAGTCGATGGCCGCAATGTACTGTATTTTTGTTAATAAGTCTTTAAAACTTTGTTTAAGTCTACATATGTGTATTGCTGTTATTTCTTATTTTTATCTTTTTTTTTGAAATCCTAATGAAATTGGGAACATGACTTGATTAGTCGACTGATGAATGAGAATTTGATTTTGATTATTTGTCTTTGCAGATTAAAGATGCTACCAGGACAAGCATTTTGTCAGAACTTTTATACATCAACTTATTTGGGACTTCTCCTTGTTATTACATCTACTTCATTAATGCAGTTGATAGATTCTTGAGGCTGTCTTACAATCGGTTCTCTCAAGCAGTACTTGTTATTTGATGAAATCAGAGTCTGAGAGTGGTGATGTTGCAGATGGAAAATGGAGACTTCGGTGCTCGACACTCAGCCAGGGTGGATAGACGACGATTATTTGGTGGAGATGCTTCGTTGGATTTTAATGGTGTCTTAGATTCAAATGATCATTCTAAGGAACCATTTGGAAAATTCAGAGTGGGTTGTAGTTTCTGCTACAATGGAAGATCAGAGTGGGATTAGTTTCTGCTACAATGGAAGATTGGTTGGAGTTTAACTATATTCCTACTTGATCCTTTTTTTTTTTTTTTTTTTTTTGTGTTTGGCATAAATTTTCAGCGCTGGTCGATGGGTAATAATGAGTTGCCACGAGGTTTAAGCACTACAGTTTATGTGATCATCTTTTAATGTGTTGTAAATGTTTAGATTAGACGCTTGGGGTGATTAAGGTTATGCCGTTTGAGACTAATCTTTGTAGTGACAATCAAAAGTTGCCCTTGTAGATATATATCCTAGTGAATTAATTTGGTCGTTTATGTGTAAAAAGAGATGACTGAATGTATAAATACATACGTTTACGTTTATGGACATTCTGTTGTGATCTTAAAAGATGTTAACTTATAATTTAGGAAACTTTTGAATAAAAGTTATGTAGATGCTACTCCTGTGTATGAGTGCATTGTGTAAAATGTGTACCGTAGATTTGCATACAATACACACTTGAGTGTGATTTTATATGCGGTTTATTCTGTAAGATTTCTATTAGAATATTTATACTTAGTTTAACACCCGTGTATTACACGGGATTTATAAAAAATTAAATATAAAAAATATTTATGAAAATTACAAAGTTTTAAATTTAAAATAAAAAATTAAAAAGATGTGTTTTCAATCCGTGCTCTGTTCAATTTATTAATTATTATAATTATTAATTATATTATATTTTGGGAAGTTTTACGGTGCCGTGAAGATACCATACCTGACATTTTCTCACATATTATCAACCATTGGATCAATTTAAAGTTATAAATATTAAAAGATGGATGGATGTAAATGCACGTAGGGTGGGAGGCATGGTACCGTGAAGGCACCGTAGTCATTTCCTATATTTTAATGTTTAAATTAAATTCATTAATAATTATATTTACATACTTATAAAATTAAAAAGATGTCACATTTTCAACCCGTCTCTAATCTATATTAATTAATTATTATTAACTCATTTTATGTTTTTATGTTTAGATTGATTTTGTTAATAATTATAGTTACATACTTTGAAAAATTCAAAAGGTGTCATACTTTCAAACCTTCTCGCATTGTATCATTATCTAATAAATAATAATTAATTATTATATAATTTATTTTTTAATATTTAAATTGAATTCATTACTAATATTTAGTTAGATACTCCGATGATTGCAAATATATCATAATTTACCTATACAAATATTTAAAAACTTCAAAAAAAATTATTTCAACTTTTTTTATAAATACAATTTATTTAATATTTTCATATATATATATATATTATATATATAATATATATATATATATATATATAATATATATATATTGTAATTAAAACTATTTCATATGTAATTTATCTTTTAATTAAAATAATTAATTTAGATTCTTTCTACTAATTATATATGACTTATTTATATTTTTATATTAGGAATATAAAAGAAAATTATTGAATTAGACAAAATAAAATAAATAAAAACTGTTAAATTAGGTTAAATATGATAAAAAGAAAATATTAAATTAGGCAAGATACAATAAAAAAAATATTAAATTATGTATATATTAGGCTCGGATGACACATAAGCAACTGAAGCACCAAAAGTATTTATTATCCAAGCGAAGCATACGAAGCAGACAAATAAATTAAGAAGATTTTGCATTAATATATACCTGTTTAACACACGTGTATTACACGGGACTTATCAAAAAATAAATATAAATAATATTTGTGATAATTACAAAATTTGAAATCTAAGATAAAAAATTAAAATAATGTATTCTAACACGTGCCTTGTACATGTCTAATCTATTTATTAATTATTATAAATATTAAATAATTTTATATTTGATGTTTAAATTAAATTCATTAATAATCTTAGTTACATACTTACAAAGTTCAAAAAGGCGTCACATTCTAAACCCGTGTCTATTATCTAATTTATTAATTATTATTATTAAATCATTTTATATATTAATATTTAGAATAAACTCATTAATAATTATTAGTTACATATTTTGAGATATTCAACAGATATCATGCTCTAAACCCGTGTCGCATTTTACTGGTGTCTATACTTATTAATTATTAGTATATAATTTGATATTTTTATATTTAGATTGAATACATTACTAATATTTAGTTATATACTTAGATTATTGTAAATAACTCATATTTTACCTATATGAAATATTTGAAACTCCAAAAATAAAATTATTTTAAATTATAATATCAATAAAATTATTTAATTATTTTCATAATAAAGTTTTTTTTGTAATTAAAATTATTTCATATGTAGTTTGTCTTTTAATTAAAACAACTAATTTAGATCTTATCTACTAATTATATATGACTTATTTATATTTTTATATTAGGAGAATCAAAGAAAAGTATTGAATGAGGAAAAATATAATAAAAGAGTTAAATTAGGCAAGATTCAATAAAAAGAAATATATTAAATTAGGTAAATATTAGGCTCGGATGACACATAAGCAAACGAAGCACCAGAATTTATTAACAAAGCATACGAAGCAGACACAAAAATTGGAAGGATTTGCATTAATATATATGAGTTATTATTATATTATTTTTAATATGGGTAACCTTGTAATTGTATATTTATAGTTGAATTATTTGATATTATGTATAATTAGTTAGAGTATTTGACAAAAATATTTTTTTCTAAATAGTATTTGACAATTACCCCAAAAAACTAAGCATTGTACAATAATGTTAGGGTTATTTGAATAAGATACCCTTGAAATTTAATATTACTTCAAAATACCATAATTAACTATATTTCAAAGTTACATATATCATCCCCTTATCCCAGCAAGAATTTCTGAAATAAGGTACGATGAATTCCATAGCTAATTTATAGCAAAAACACTTGACAACAAATTAGTATACAAAAATTAGTTACGTACAAAATGATTATAGCATAAACTATGCAGCAAGTTTGAGAAAGGTCATAGCTATTCAATAAGAAAATTCTACCATCTACAGTCTATTAATATGTGAGTTAGGCTCATACTTTAATTAGGCTATTTATTTTTGGTAGTTTTAATAATTATATTATTGATTTTTGATTATGTTTCTTACGCAGCCTGGAGTCTTCAATTTATATTGTTAAGGACTCATATATTAATTATATTATTTATTTTAGGTAGTATTAATAATTATATTATTGATGTTATTATAATATGAAAAGGTAATCTGAATTTTAGATTGTTTTATTAGATTATGTTTCTTTTTTTTAATTTTATATTATTAGAATTTTATTTTAGGTTGTTTTATTAAAGGTAAGACTCTTATTATTAAGCTATTTATTTTAGGTAGTTTAGATAATTAAAAGGTAAGAAATATACTATTAGAAAAATAAATCCTATTTTTTTATAATTTATAAATATATAATAAAAAAAATTAGGCTCAAATGACACGTAAGCAACCGAAGTACCAAAATTCTTTATTTGTCAAACGAAGCATGCGAAGCAGATACATAGGTTAGGAGGATTTTACATTAATATATAGGGTAGATTATTATTATTATTTTGTACGAAAGTATTACACATTGTGGTAAAAGTATCACAAATTTAGGTAAAAGTTATAGTCAAAGTATCAAATGATCATATATTTTATTTTTAATATCTGGTTCCTTTTTTAAATATATTATTAAAATAGTACACATGAGTGTTATTTACAAAAAGTAAAATTAAATCCAGTCAACTCTGAAAATTAAAATCAAATTTAGATAATTTGAGTGATGTAATTATTAAATTACAAACGTATTATAAATGAGGTTAAAAGTAACAGAATATCAAGCGACAATATCACTCAAAAATATAAAAGTTTTGTCATTATAAAAAAAATATATTAGTATTTTACTGAGGGGAAAAACCCTCGATAATTACACTACAAAAAACCCGACCGTACTGACGAGGATGCTGACGGCTTAAAAGCCGTCAGCAATACCGATGGCTTCCCTGGAGGATTACGTTTCTGAAGGATTTCCTAATGGCCTAGGCCGCAAGAAACAATTCCCGTCAGTAATCCGCCAGGGAAAGTGCGGGAATTTATCCCGCTTAACTATCCTGACGGCCTTACCCGTCAGGATATAATTTTTTTTTTAAAAACACACGAATATATATCCTGACGATCTTGCCCGTCAGCGTATAAGTAGTGGTAATCCTGATGGCCTTGGCCGTCAGAATGTTAACCTAAAAAGCGCCCCGTAATTCTTTCCCCGCCTCCATTCTATCACTCTTGAACCAAAAAAAAAAAAAAAACACTCCAACGGCCAAAAGCCTGCCCCCCGTCGCCGCCCAGCCTCCGTCGGTGCCCAGCCAGCAGTCCGCCGCCCAGCCGTCCGTCCGCAGCCCAAAGGTTGCCGCCGCCCTCACCCGTCCGTCCGCAACCCAACGGCCAAAAGCCTGCCCCCCGTCGCCGACTAGTTGCCGCCGCCATCTGCTGTCCGTCCGCCGCCGCCTCCACAGGCACGTAATTGATTTAGTTTTTATTTGTGTTTAATTATGTTTGATTAGAGATTGAATTAGGGTTTTTAATTTTTTTTACTTTTTATTTTAGTTTCAGTTTTTCATTTGTTAGTATGAATGTAGGTGTTTTTTTAATTTTAATTTTAAATTTAAAAAATATATTCAAATTTTAAAGTATTTTTAATAAAAATAAAAATTACTAATTAAAATTATATCATTATTTTTAGTTTTACTTGAAAAATCTATTTTAAAATTCTATCATCATTTCTTTTAAATAAAAATCTATTTTTTAAATCAAATTTGGGATTTAAATACTTTTAATTTAAAAAAGAGTTAATTTATCATTTTGTTTTTATTTGATTTCAAAATAAATTTATAGTTTTTAAAATAATTTTAAATTAAATTAAAATTCTATTTTTATTTTCTAGTTAAATTAATTTAAAATTCTATTTTTGATTTAAAATTCTGTTTTTAATTTAAAATTATGTTTTAATCTAAAAAAAATAAATTTATACATTGAAACAGTGTTTTTAAATTGAAATTTGATTTCATTTAGGGGTGTAATCGTAAATAATTTTGAATTTAGGTTAAATTTGTAAATTTTAAGGAAAATATGTACACAATGTATATAATTAGATAGTTATAGGTTTATATAGTAAATAATTAGTAAAATAGTGTTTCATTGTATTAACTTAGATTGTTAGGGTCTGCTTTTAAATTAGATAAATTTGGGGGTAAATTAGTAAATAATTAGGAAGATAGGATTTTATTGTATCCAATTATAACGTTTGATATGTAATTAATTATATTGTGATATATGTATGCACCCATTATATTGTATATATATTGTTCATGCATGGGGGCCGTGGTGATCGGCCGGGGTTTAATTTTATTTATATATATTATTGTCATTGGTGTTGTTGGTTGTATACTGTCGGATGTTGACGTGGGTTACGGAGCCGGCCGGGAGGTGTTGTCCCTCCAATAGCGGGTTTTCGATTTTTTTTAAAAACGTGATAGGGTGTAACGTGGTTTTATTTAAATTTTCAAAATATTTTTTAAAAATGTGACGGTGGTAATTGCTTATTTGGAACCTTGGCGAAGTGACGAGATTCATATTGTTGTAGAGAAACAATTATATATAGATCACTCGTTTGAGAATTAATATCAAATATAAAATTTTAAAATTAAATTTCGAATTATTCCAATATTCATTAGACCCGTTTGAGATTTAGTATCAAATATAGAGTTTTGATACTATATTTCTAATTGTCCCATTTTTGGACAGTTTGAAAATGTGACTTGTAGTATGGTTATCTTATGTGTATGTTTTTGTGTTTTTTTTTTTTGAAATTTCGATTTCTGCATCTCTTTAATTGTTCTCGGGTGCACTGAAATATACGTGTACTACGAGAACTGAGGGGAGATGCTGCCGAAATTCTGAATCTAAGAAAAGTGCATATTTTAAGATAATACATACTACTAAATGTCACGTTCTTGAATGGAATAAAAGCCTTACCAATTATAACTCGAATTAATCATTCTTCTCATAATGCTGCCGAAATTTTACCACCTTCTTTTCCGGCCATTGATTCTAGAATCACGAATAACATTCAAAAATCTTAGGATGGTTGCTGATCTTAGTTGGATGTACAAATGGAATATTGTCGGATTTCTAAATCCGGCATTCGTAGCCGGTGTAGATAGTTTCGTAAAATTTGCACTCACGCATGATTCTGCAGAGAGGGACAGTGATAAAGTGAAATGCCCTTGTCCACGAACTAAGTGTAGGAACTCTAGTTATGGGTCTATCGATGAGAGAAAATGTCACCTCGGTACCAAAGGGTTCAATCCTGATTACTACATTTAGACTCATCACGGAGAAACAAATCTCGTTTCATCGCCTGCGGATATTGAAGTCGAGGGATCATCATCAAATGCGTACGTCGATATGGTGCAAGATGTTGCTGGTCCCAATTTCGACATAAATGATATTAAGTTAGAGGAATCACCTAGTCCTGAGGCAAAGAAATTTTTTGATATTCTGCAAGATGCAAAAAAACCTTTGTATCCCGATTGTGAGAAACACAATCGGTTGTCTTTAATTGCCCGTCTTATGAGTTTGAAATCGGAGCATGGCATTTCTCGGAAATATTATGATTAATTTATTAATTTAATCAAAGAGATCGTGCCAGAAGACAAAAATGTTGCAAATAATTTCTATGAAAGTAAGAAGTTGTTGAGAGGTATGGGGTTACCGGTAGAGAAGATAGATTGTTGCGTGAAGAACTGCATGGTTTATTGGAATGATGATTTGAATCTGGATAAGTGAAAGTTTTGTGATCATACATGGTTCCAACCCGCGAAGAAGGGACAAGCTAAACGGCGCAAGTCCAACTTAGTTCCGTACAAGAGGATGTTTTACTTTCCCCTAACGGCCCGCCTGCAGAGGTTGTACGCATCTTAATCAATGGCAAAAGATATGCGGTGGGATTAATTAAATATTTATTTTTTGTTAATTAAATTAATTATTTATTTTGCCTAATCGTATTTCTTTTGTAGGGATTGGTGTGGTGGGACAGAGGTATATACGATGGGAATGTCATCAAGACGACATTCTATATAGCGATGCGGGATTCTTATAACAGTCGTATATACGAGTGGAAGAAGGCGTATCGATTAAATGAGACGATACCTTCCTGCGTAGGGGAGACGACCGAAATAGATGGTTGGTGGAGTTTCAGAGGCCTTAGGAGGTAGAGAAGCCTGAGAAGGCCAGGCGCAACAGATTGAGCGAGCCCGGAGGCCCTGTGATTGGTATAGCGAAGCAACGAGGCGGGTCTAAGCCGGCAAATCGACAAGCCGCCGAGATTGTAAGTCGATAGTAATTTTATATTTTAAGTAACATATATAATTTTATATTTTAATTTATTATATTAAATATTATAAATGTATCTTTATATACAGGCTGCTCAGACGGTACACAACCTAGTAACTAAGACCTTCTCCTGAAGTATCATCGAAATCCCGACGGCACATTTACGGATTCCTAAACCCAGAGGATAGTTGTAAGTCTATATTATATATATATATATATATATATATATATATATATATATATATATATATATATATATATATATGATATTTAGTATAAAATTTGATAAAAGTTGTTTAGTAATAATAGTTGAAAATCTTGATATCAGGAGGACTATGAGAGGGCTTTGGAGCAGAGGCGTGCTGCGTCGTCTGATGATAGCAACACTCAGGTAGACCCGAACGAGGTTTATTTACAGGTTGTCGGGAATAAGAAGGGTCGACGCTATGGCCTTGGATGCTTCGGAAAGACTCAAAAGGACTGCAGTACTTCTTCCAACTTCACTGGCGATGTTCGTCAGCTTCAGATGCAGCACCAGTCCCAGCACACGCAGCTTGAGCCAGCCAACCAGGAGATTTAGCAGATCTACCAGGAGCAGGCGCTGGAGATTCAACGAATACGCGAGGAGCATGAGCATTCTCAGTTGGCGCTCCATCAGCAGATTGATGCCGCTGTTGCCATGGCCATGTCTCGTTAGCCTTCTACTCAACCTCCCCCTGATCCGGCATTCGATGGTGGTGATAGTTAGATGGATGGATAATTTAGAATTTTTTTATACATTCGATGAATGAATTGATTTTTAATTGTTGGATAATTTGTTTTGATTTTTAATGAGTGGATAATCTATTTTGGATTATCTAAAATTATATTTGTTTATTATTTTTTTAATTTAAATATTAATTAATATATCAAAAAATTAAATAATATTTTCATTCCCTTACTGACGGCCTACTAACGGGTGGGCCATCAGTATATTTCAGGAATTTCTGACGGTCATTACCCGCAAGAAATACTGACAGGCACATACCCGCCAGAACTGCTGACGGACAAACCCGTCAGGATGGCGTCAGATATTCCTAGCAGCTAAACCCGTCAGGAATACTGACGGCCATTTCCTGGCGGGTTTGGCCGTTAAGAAAGCCGTCAGCAGTTCTGGCGGGAACATTTTCCGTCAGGATACTACAATCTTGACCACGGTAATGCTGACAGCTAATATCCGTCAGGAAGCCGTCAGTATTCCATATACTGACGGCTTTCTGACAAATTTGGCCGTCAGCATAGCCGAGAATTTTTGTAATGTTACATAAAAGCACTCGATAATCAGTTTACCGAGAAAAGAACTGAGGGCATTTTTCCCTCGAAAAAATCCTTCTCGGTAAAGTTTTCCGAGAGAATTACCGAGGGTACATTTCTTCGATAAGATTACGGGGCCTTGAATCTGATTGCCTTCGGAAAAATCACGGGGAGGCTGGGCCCTTAGAAAGTGAAGATATAAGAAAATATCAATTTCGTCAATGGAATGACGAAAAACTGGTGGGAGATGAAATTCTCTACCTACGTACAATATGCGCATTATTGTACCAATACTAATACACTTGACCAAATATTACTTTCTCAAAATTGTTATCTTGATTTAACTCAAGAAAGCGCAATGTCACTGGAATGGAATCAAAATGTAATTTGATACCTAAAAGAAAATATTGACTCGAGTTTATTTTTCCCATTCATAAATATAATTGGGATTGCAGATGTTCTTGTAATCCCTATAGAAAATGTTGAGTTTACTTCCTACTGTGAAACACCAAATATTATCGTTGATGTTGGTTACTCATTCGATCCATGTAAAGAGATCATTATCATACATGTAGTAATCCGTGAGTATATACGATAAATGTTATGATCTTTCATATATCTGATGATAGTGGCTTGAACTTTATCACTGAAGAAAATGTGATAATACGAGTAATATCACCACAACTCTTCTACAACCAAAAACTATGCACTTTCTCAAGAATCAAGAAAATTGAGGAAGTGGAGACTTCCAAAGTTCTCTTGATAGATGTACATATCAAAGTGAGGTGTACACTTTAGGGGGAGTCTCAACATAGGTGTGTTGTACTCTTTTTCCTTAGACCAGAAGGAAAAACACAATTAGTGCGCCTTCGTCAATAAATAACTGATAAAAGACAATTTAGGTATTTGGTATCTTTATGTATTATGAAAACATGTAATTGATACCCTATATAAAAAGGGAGTTTTGATGACTAATAGAACTTTAATTTCTAGTATCTCTCCTTATTCTTTTCCTTTTATATAACCTTAATCATAGGGTTTTGAAAACTTTGGGCCACTTTGTGTTTTTTGGCCCCGCTTACAAAGCGGTATGCAGTGTTTCAACTTTCAACCCTGAAAACCGTTCATCTATCACTTCACAAAAAATGTCAGACGTACCGTCGGATGTAATCCGTGAAATACTCATCCGCCTCCCGGCCAAGTGCGTGTTCCGCTTCAGAAACGTCTGCAAAGCATGGCTCAACATCATCGACAACCAATCCTTTATCCAAACCTACACCGCCAACAACCCACACAACTCTCACTCCACCACCTCGTCATCCGAGACGTCATCCGCGACCGTCTTTATTCCCTATCTCTAGATTCCCTGAACCACGCTAATTTCTGTAACACTCGAGAAATCTGTTGGGTATAGTGCTGATGCACTTTGATTAGAATAGAGAGAATATAAGATAAGATTAATGTATTCTTGGATTGATTGATGAAAGTAGAATACATAGGTATTTATAAATATCTCTAATCATGAATCTAACATATTCATGAACCTACGTTAAAGTAGATACATGACTCTTAAACTAATACACCAATAGACAAATACATGTATGATAAAATTCATGAACTATAATTAATAATTAATAAGGCAATTTACTTTCAACAAAATCGACGTCACTCCCATCAAGCAATTGCTCGGCCGTGGCGTCCCCTCCATACACTCTTTGCCGGTTGCCTCCTGCAACGGCCTGATTCTGATTTACAAAAATACCACCGAAGTAATATGGAACCCGTTAACCGGAGATTTCCACAAGGTGCGCCCACCAGGTGATGATTTATGGAGAGTGTTTGAGAGCGGGTCTAACTGGATGTATTAGAGGGTTTGGTTACGATTATGCCACCGATGACTACAAAGTCGTGAGGATATATAAACAGGAACGAGCCGGAGTAATCGTGCGCAGGACTCTAGTGTACAGCCTTAGATTAGGTTTATGGAGGGCTACGAGTAAGGACTACACCGGTGATTTTTCAATTTGGGATTTAGGGATTTATATGAACGGCGCTTTGTGCAATGGGATATTTGTGTTTGATCTCGGGATCGAAGATTACGTACCAATATTGATTCCACGGCCTAATACCCTTCACTCTAGCGCTTCGTTTGAGAGATTAAATGTGTTGGGCGGACGCTTAGTTTACAGTAGCTATGACTACGGGACGAAGTGCTTAAGAGTGTGGACGATGAATGCTGGTTGTGAATCGTGGGTGGAGTGGTTCTCGATTGGGAGGATGTGTGCAGATCTCAAGCCTGTGGCGTATTTGGAGAGCAAAGGAATGGTCCTTTTGGAGCAGACTTATGATGCGAGATTGCTTTGGATTGATATGGCGAATAAGCGGGTGAAGCAGGTCACGTTTGATGAACTCGTTAAGTTTTCTTGTTATCAATTTTGTCCGGGAAGCCTTTTGAGACTTGGCAATGGTAACACAAGAGCAGGAGTGAAGAGGAAGACTGCGCAGGAAAGGTAAGACTGTTCATGTTATGTTCTTTTTGTGTGGAACGCGATACTAACCAAGTGTGTGTGTGTGTGTGTGTTTCTCTTTTGCAGATTGATGTGCCGTGTAGAATTAACGGGCAACTTTATAGAGGTAAAGCTACTTTTTGCTAGCGTTCTTATTTATGGTCATATTTGTGGTGAATTAAAAGGGTCTATAATCTAAAATGAAAGTTACAGCATATAGCCGGGAAGACTATGGTGTTCTGAGGGCGCCATAGCTATGTTTTTATATAATATATGAATTTTGCATATAAAGTCAAGAAAACTGAATTTTAGTTGGAAAATATCGGATACGAGGTGAGATTTTTCTTCTTCTTTAATTGCCTCTGTTATTTTATTGTTTTTATAGAATCAAATATTAAAAAATAAAAATAAAAATCTTGGTTTCAATTAATCTATACTACTTATTGAATGCCTCTGTTATAATATTTCTGTATTGGAGTCATATATATTTTGGTCTAAATTTGTTTAGAACTATCTTGGTGTTGGTGTGAGTTTAGTGCTTAACCGAAGTTGTTACGAATAAATAAAATGTTTAAAGTAATACAACTTCACTCCCAGATGTTTGTTTTCATTTTCGGCTTTCTTATTTTCACAATTAGTTAGATGCTACCATATTATAAGTATTGCTTTGTTAGTTTATGATACAAATAAGGAGTTCAGCTTGGTTACTACTACACTGAATATAGAATATTGTCATAAACAAAACCTGATTCGATTCTCAGCTACTTGTTAAATGATCAAGTGATATAATGGAAACTATTAATCACGGTGTGATTGGCTACAGAAAAGAGTGTACCCCTTGTGAACTATCACAGTGGGGCCAGTTCGGTGGACTTATGATTGGTCTCATCTCTGTAGCCAATCACACGGTGCCACATCGTGATAGTGTTAGGGGCGCCATTGAATTCTTGAGCATGTAGCATATTTGGACAACTTATACTTCAACTGCTCAAGAATATAATGTAAGAAGAAATGCAAAGCACCTATATAAAAGACATCAGGTGCGATCTTATGATATTAATGTGTGTATATTTTGTAAATTTTACGACATTTTTTACTAAATCTAACATATTCTTCTATTAAATATGAAATAACAATTGAAAAAAAGTTGGAAGTTTGTAATGAATTTGAAACCTACGCTACATCCAAACAAGAAATATGAATGAATGGATTTCAAATTTAAGGTAATTGAAATCCATTGACATTAAAATCCTTAAACTCCTTTGATCCAAAGTGAGCCTTAAGTTTTATTGGGTATTAGCATTTCGTGTTAAAATTACTTGCAAGCTTGTGTGAGAGCACACAAGATAAATATAGACTTGTGCTAATTATGTCTAGCATGATGCTGTTCTCGGTGCAGGTTGGCGACAGTTGTAGTTAAAGAGTGCGGTATGGCGTGGATTAGTTGTTGGTAGACTTATTATTTTTGGTGGAAATGCGACTTTCAATTAAGCTTCCTGGTCAGTTTAGACTTCCTCGTTTGCATTGATAATTACTTTAGTTATACAAAAGAATATTTCTTTCTACTTTGGCGTTAAATTTTGAATTTCAATCTATTTTCGTTGTCATTTTGATCGGAAGTTGAGTATTTTGAGTTTAATCAATGATTATTCTGTTCAAAAGTGAAGTTCATTTTGATAGCATCAATATATATACTAAAGTTGTTTCATGAGAACTATTATGAGAATATTTGTTTACATTTATTATCTGCTGCTATTGAAATATACGTATCCCTGCTTTGCTTTATTATTATGTGCTTTTTTTTAATGAAGACATTTTTCAAGCTCTGGTTTTTTCTAGTTTTATTTGTTTTTGTCAGCTCCAATAATCAATTAACTTTTGTTTTACTAGAAAAATTAAAGATACTGCGCACCTGAATTAGGCAATATGCAGCGAGGGAGTGGAAAACAACTTATTGCAGAAGTGTATGATTATTATCTGATGGACTTAACTAGTAATTTAAAGAAATAAAATGTCGGTAACCACTTTTGGTCTGCTTGTGTGGATGTTTGTGTTTGTGCTGGTCTTATGACACTGTTATATCACGTGATGGTATTACTTTTTCCGTTCCAAAGATAGCACTTTTTTTTGTCCCAAATTATAGTACATTTTCCTTACTTATTTTATACATTTATTTAAGTGCCCATTTTAATGGACCTTGGTATCAATAATGAATTATTAATATTAAAGGGAACTCCTACGGTGCCTTCACGGCATCATTACTCACTTAGTGGAGTGTATTTACAACCTTAGATCAATTTTAGGTTTTTTAGATTAAAAGATCGATGGTTGTAAATGCAAGAGGGGGTGGGGCCATGGTACCCTTAAAGGTACTGTAGAGTTTTTCAATATTAAAAGGGGTATAATTGAAAATTGTATGTAAAATTCATGTATGGAATCGTTTCCGTTTCCCATTTCTCAATTTCCAACTATTTCAAAAATTAGAATCATGTTTTTTTACGATTTTTCATTGAAAATTACCTTTTTCAATTTTCATTTTTCACATTAAAATATTTCAATTTTTCCAATTACATCTAATCTTTAAGGTTGTGGGACTCACTACTACCACCAATATCTACTTTAAATATTATTATTTTTAAATTATATTTATCTAGTAGGACCCACCATCTACAACTTTATTAATATTATATTATATATTCAAATTAAAATATTAAAAATGGACCCCACAACTAACAAATTTCAATTTATTATATAATAAAAAATTTATTACAAAAACACTCATCCAAACATAATCTCAATTTTTACACGAAAATCAATAAGTTTTCATTTATTACTTTTTTCACTAGAAATTAGAAATTGAGATGGAAACACATCCATACATCACCTTAATATTTCAGCCTTACTAACTAATTTTCTTGATCTTCATGAGTGAAAATGTGCTATATCTACAGGACGGATGGAACACTACTTTCAGGAATGTATGCTGCGACATTATTTTTTGCGAAAATAAAAAAACTATCTGTGCTGCTATTTTCAGTTAAACACAATGTCAATTATAAAATTAATATTTTTGCAGAAAAAATATGGGCGTCTTAAGTTTGTGCAAGTGACGTGACACATTTATTGGTGAGTCGGTGGGACCAATATGAAACTCACTAAGCTTCTTCATTGCATGGCTAATGTGTCCATATTAGAGTCAATCAAGATCACCAAGTATCACCAATTAGTTTGTGCCAAGTTAGATCGTGGCACGAGCTTTCTGGCATTCGCATGGTATATATTATTATTATTATTATACATTTTACGATAAAATTATAAATTGATTTATAAAGCAATTATTTGTTTCCCATTAATTTATATATATCATCACATATAATTAAAATTTTAAACTATAAAATAAAAAATTATATCTTAAAATAAAATAAAAAATAAAAAAACCTTAAATATACTGACGGTGATAGATTTCTTTTGAGTTCACTATTAGATGCATACGGGTTCATATAAGAAATTGAAAGACCCAATGATTGTTTCATCAAATCTTCTCTTTTCTTCTCGATTCCTTATTATTATTAGTTTTTTTTTTTTCTTCTTCTTTTTCTTTTAAAATCAAATTAGCATTCCCTGCATTTTTTTCTAAATTCTAAACCTAAATAATCCAAACCCACCTCCATTTTTCACCTCTTAATTTCTCCTCCGAAAATTGAGAAATGTCCGACAATATCCCCTCCGAAATCGTGAAATACTCCTCGATTGCCCGCCGACTCTCTCTTCCGGTTGAGATTTGTCTGGAAGGTGTGGTGCCACCTCCTCGACGACCCATCCTTAGTCAGATCCCACACCATCAATCAACTATCCTCCTCCAACAACACCATCCTTCTTATCAGAAACGAAATAGGGGCTCCCCTTTATCTCGCAGACTTGGACTCCATAGACTTCACTGAAAGCTGCCATCAACTGATCAACGCAATTCCTGTGAAGCAATTGATCCGCTTTCAGGCCCCTCGCTTACGTGATTTGCCGGTGACATCATGCAATGGTCTGGTTCTAATTCCCAGTGAGGACGTTAATAAGATTCTGATTCTCATAACCATGCTCGGTCGCGGCACTGAAGATTACATCAATTGGCACTACCGATGCTGCCCAAACCCTTAGCACTGCTAGGTTCTTCTTATGTGCATTTTAAATGCAAATGCAGTTGGTGGGTGTTTAACTATGAGTTACTACAATAACACATGTCGCCCATTTGATACGTGATGAAAGATTGTGGGGTGTGGATAAAGTTGTTAACGTTTAAGCTATTTTTCGATTACTATACTTTAGGGAGACCGCGACTTGCATCTTATTTGGAGAGCAAAAGACAGGTTGTTTTGCAGACTCAGAGGAGATTTTTGTGGTGTGATGTTGAGATCGATTTGGTGAAGGAGGTTAATATTCATGACCACGCAAGTATTCTTCTTCTCAAGTTTGTTCGGGAAGCTTCTATCTGCTCGGTGATGGTGGCGGTGTTAATCACTACAAAAAGAAAACTCGCAGATACCGACGACCATTTCCGTCGGTGAAACCCTCGTCGGTAATTCTGCTGAGGATGATATACACGATGGTGTGAAGTCCTTAATCAGTTCTCATGCCTGTTTTGAGTGAACATGTATGTTTTGAGTGAATCTTCGGGAGTGGATCATGTTAGTCTTACAGATGTTCCTGATCATGCTCCAACACCAGTTGAAATATTCCAAGCTCCAATTAATCCGGTGCAAAAACTTTTGACTCAGACTCTGATACGGATGATACTATAGCCTCGAGGTCTTCTCATCCTCTACATAAGGACATACCCTCAAGGATACAAAATGATCATCCCACCTGACAAATTATTGGAGCGCTGAACGAGAGAAGCAGTTGCAAAAAGTAAATTAACTTTAAGAAGATGGTAAAATGGCTATAATAGAAAACTCTTGTTTTGTGTCTTTTGTAGAGCCGAAAAGAGTGGAGGAAGCTCTCGAGGATGAGTTCTGGATTAATGCAGGAGGAGCTTAATTAGTTTGCTAAGAATGATGTGTGGTACTTGGTTCCTCGACCAAATCCTAATAATATTATTGGTACTAGAAGAATATTTTTAAAAATAAAATTGACGAGTTGGGAAACATTGTGCATAATAAAGCACGTCCAGTGGCTCAAGGATTAATGAGGTTGAAGGTGTTAATTTTAATGAAATGTTTGCCCTCATGGCAAGAATTGAGTCGATCTGGTTATTACTTGCTATTACTTGTGGTTTCGTGGAAGTGTATAAGCCCAAATCGTTGCTGGTATTACTCTTCACTAAATATATATAAAAAGTACTTTCTTCTATGTTTTTTTAAACGAGGAAGAATATGTTGAGCATCCTAGAGGTTTCTAAGATTCTCACTTTGGTATGATAGGATTACTCAACATTTACTTCAAATGAATCTTAAACATGGTGAATTTGACAAAACCTTATACATCATAAAAGGCAAACATGATACGTTGATTGCTCAAATATGTGTTGATGATATTGTTTTTAGGTCTACTGGTGATAAAATGCTTGAGGGTTTGTTTGGACTAGCATTCGTTGGGATTCTGAATTCTGGTATTCAGGGTCTTAGGGTATTCAGAATTCTTTGAATAGTAAGAATTCTTGTTTGTTATAGGATTTAGAATCCTTTACTTTTTACTGTAAATGTCAAACCATGTTTGAAAAATGGATGATAATGTATTATTATATTGTATTAATGTCAAATCATGTCTAAAAAGTAGGTGGTAGTGTATTTTTATATTGTATTTAGTAATGTTTAATTATTTAGTTGTAAGATATTGTTGTTTGAGTATTTGATTTTGAGATTTAGAATAAAAGAGTATTTGGTATTCCAAATCTTACCATTGAGATGAATATGGAAGGAGGATTGCCCTTCTTTTAGGGTTTTTAATTTAAGCAGTTTGATGATGGAACTTTTATGTCCCAAATTCGGTATGATAAAAACTTAGTTAAACGATTTGGTTTAGATCATGTTAAAATATGAAGAAACATATGGGATTGATTGTCTAAGAACAATGTTGATGAGGGTGATGATCACAGATTGTATAGAATTGTGATAGATACTTTGTTGTATTTAACTGCGAACTGACTCGATATCACGTATAACATTTGTCTTTGTATTCGTTATCAATCAGATCCCAAAGTCACTCATTTAAAATCCCTATAATGCATCATTAGATATGTTACTAGTACTAGTGATTTAATATTTTGGTATATTAAAGGACAATAACACTAATCTTATTAGGTATGTTGAATCAAATTGGGCAGATGATGTTGATGATAAGAAGAGCACGATTGAGGGTTATTTTTTATAGGAAATAACCTCATGTCTCGGTTTAGCAAAAAATAGAATTATTTGTCAACAAAGTTGTAGGTGGTGCGTGTGCTCAGCTACTTTGGATGAATCCAATGATCGAATACTACGGTCTACATAGTGGTGTTTTAACTATTCTTTGGGATATCTCAAGTGCGATTGGTATCTCAAAAATCCCAGTCCAACACTCTCGCACAAAATACATAGACATCAGACATCATTTTATCTAAGATATGGTCGAGATGAATGTTGTGAGCATTGAGCACATTGGGACTGAAAATCAGCTTGCCAACATAATCACCAAAGCAATAGACTTTGAGAGATTTTCTAGACTAAGAAAACTCTTGAATTATGTGTTGTTTAGTATTGTGTTACTAGAAAAGCTGTAACACCACTAGAAACATCTTATGCAATATGCTTTTTGCAACATGCATTTTTTTTTTTCATAACACATATAGAACTTGCATTATTCTCAATTACATGGGGTTGTTGTTTATAAAAATATGATGTAAAAAGGGTTTGAATATTTTGAAAGTAACAGTTGTAGGTTGTCTTTCGCATAAATAATTTTCTTTTTTTACTATTTAATTACAAAAACCTGAGGGAGCCAATTTCTACTCGAAAATCCTGAGGGGACACCTTTGCCTCTGGATTTCTCGAGGGAAAAATGGTCCTCTCGGTTTTTTAAATTAAAAATTAAAAATAAAAACGTATTTACCGATCAATTACTATTTGTAGTGGTTCTAAAACAAAGAAACCCACCTCGTGGTATCTTCACAAAAATAATGACGCTTCATTATTTACGTTTGGAATAAGTTAATCGCTCATATCGTAAATACTATTGATCAAATTACACAACACGCGTCAATACATTTGGTGATTATAATCTTGTAAAAGCCAGTTTAAAACCGTCTTAAATGCATAAAATCACAAACCCGAGGGGACCTTTGCCCTCGGGGGTTTTGAGGAAAGATTGGTCCCATTGATTTTTCTTTATTAAAAATAAATTAAAAAAAATGTATTTACCATTCAATTACTATTTATCGCGGTTTTAAAACAACGAAATCACTTCGTGGTATCTACACAAAAATAACAACGTTTCATTATTAACGTTTTCAATTAAATAAGTTGATCGCTCGTGTCGTGGATATTATTGATCAAATTACACGACACGTGTCAATACGTACATGTTCGATGATAATTATCTAATTAAAGTCAGTTCAAAAGTATCTTAAGTACGTAAAATCACATCATATGGCTTGTTTTCACGCATTTATATTTAAAAAAAATTTAATTCAAAACACCTGAGTGGACCAATTTTCCCTTAGAAAATCCTGAGTGGACACCTGTGCCCTCGGGATTTTTCGAGGGGAAATTTTTCTCGAGGGGAAATAGTGCTCTCGGGGTTTTTCAATGGGATTATGCACTCGGTATATTTGTCGTCAGAAATACTTCGGTATATGCCTTCGTAATAATGGCGACGAGCGTTGGCATCGTGTGTCTGAAGGTAACATTACCGAAGGTATTTTCCCTTGGTAAAATTCGCTCTAGGTATTACCCTCGGTAATTTCGAAAATATTTTTCCTCTAGAAAATGCCTTCGGTATTTTACTTTTTTATTTGTAGTGAAATTTTCGAATTTCGTAATGTTTTTTGAGATTTGTTAATCCCTAAAGCATTAATTAGAACATTGCACACCCCTAGTTTTTATTGGTATTTTTCAAAATTTAATTTTAAATAGAATTAAATATATTCTTAGGATTGTAGGAGGAGAGTGAAATGTACTTTCAAATTAGTTTGGGGAAGTAATGAAAAAAAACAAAAAAAAAACTGAGTATTTTTATTTATTTTCCTTCAAATCAAAAGAAACTAAATTTTATTTTCAAATATTCATGAGTTGTATAGATAACAAAAAACTCTTAAAAACAGAGTAAGGTGTCAAAAAATCACGAAAAGTAAATTGCAAAATACGCATAATTTGTACAGTAATATGCAAAAATGACGATTACAAAAAGGTTTTCCTTTTTACGAGAACTCCAAAATTTCCACGAAATCGCTAAAGTTTGGTGCAGCGGGTAAATTGGAAATAACGCATGTTCATTTGCTGCTTTATACGACAAAATGTAAAAAACGCATAATATGTGGACAGTTTTTTTTTTTGTTTTTTTCCATTCCTCTCCTTTTCTATTTTTTTTTTTTTATTTCTTCCTTCATGGCGGGAACACTCCCTCCAAAAAACCATAGTGGGGTGAAACTGAACACACTTTCGCGCCAAAAGTTATATTTCAGCCATTAGTATGGCGCTATCACAATCAAATCTATCTTCTAAACCCAAATCAAACCTTCTCACTTCTTAATTAATTCCTTCGAAACTGAAAAATGTCCGACAACATCCCCTCCGAAGTCTACCGTGAAATACTCCTCCGATTGCCCGCCGACTCTCTCTTCCGGTTCAGGAGTGTCTGCAAGGCGTGGCGCCACCTCATCGACAGCCCATCCTTTGTGAAATCCCACACCAACAAATCCAATCAACCTTCCTCCCCCAACAACACCCTTCTTATCAGAAACGAAACAGGGGCTCCCCTTTATCTCGTACACTTGGACTCCATAGACTTCACTGAAAGAGAGCGTCAACTGATCGACGCAATTCCTGTGAAGCAATTGATCCGCCCCCAGGTCCCTCGCTTACGCGATTTGCCGGTGACATCATGCAATGGTCTGATTCTGATTTCCAGCGAGGACGTTAAAAAGATTTGGGCGATTTGGAACCCGTTAACTCGAGAATGCCATAAATTGCCCCCAGCACCCGATGGTGATGGTAAGTTAACCTTACTCTCGGGTACAGGTCTCGGGTATGATTATGCTGATGATGATTACAGAGTTGTGAGGATAGATTGCGTAATCCGTGATGGATTAGGAATTGTTTACAGAACTCTTGTTTACAGCTTGAAATTGGGGTATTGGAGGAGGATTAAGGATTGGCCTTATGATTTTTGTTTTCGCCGTGAAGGGGTTTTTGTGAACGGCGCATTGCACTGGTATTCGAAGGATATGATAATTGTGCTTGATATTGGTACTGAAGACTACCGCCAGCTGGCACTGCCACCCCCCATAGCAACCATCAAAACAGGGTTCCCTTTTGATGTGCGATTAGATGCTACTGGTGGACGTTTAACTTTGACTTTATCCACGATAGATCGTTTCAGTGGATGGGTGATGAAAGACTACGGGGGAGCGTGGGTAAAATTGTTTGAGTTAGACCGGCGACATTGTGGTGATTATGCACACATGCGTAGGCGGCTTGTAGCTTATTTGGAGAGCAAAATGCAGGTTCTGTTGCAGCAAGATAGGGGTTTTATATGGTATGATATTGGGAATAATGATGTGAAGCAGGTTACTATTCATCGACTCACGCGTATCTCTTCTTCTCAAATTTGTCCGGGAAGCCTCTATCGACTCGATGATGGTGGTGGCAGTGCTGTTAGTGGAAATGTTGGCTTGAAGAAAAGGAAGAGGAAAAGAACAAAGAAGAAGAGGGCTAATACAAGGTCATCAAATTAAACTACTTCTCTTTTTGTGACGATTTATGAAGTTGATTAACTTCCATTTGGGCAGAATCTTTTTTAACTGCAAAATACAAACGGAAATGGGCCAATTTTATGGTATATTAAATCCCTTGATGATAAAGAATATTAGAGAGAGATGTTGCATGGCATATTTAGGAAATTACTTCATTGTTATATTATAGGTATTTTGGAATATTATTGTTGTCACATGTTGGAGAATCTCTGTTTAGCTATTGAGCATTTCCTTACAACTGAAAATTTATGTTTAGTGTCTTGTGAATATGTTAGGGCTGAGAGACATAATAATAATAATAATAATAATAATAATAATAATAATAATAATAATAATAATAATTCATTCAAGGATTAAAGTTTGTCTGTGATTTGCATGCAATGTATTGGTTAATGAAAAAGAATGTATGAAGAATATGTTATTAACGAATTGAAATTACTTTTCTTGCTGACGTGAACATGTTATGCAACTTATGCTTGTTGGATATCAATATTGCACGTTAAATATAGTCGTAAATTATAGAGGCAATCTTTTCCATCTAATGTTATCAGTATGTTGTTTCTCCTTGCAGGTTGAAGTTCTGTGTAAGATATTGCGATACTTGGTGTTGTTCAGATTACAGTTGTGTTTCTTCACCTTCACCTACACCTTCATGGTGTGAAGGTGAGGAATAAGACTTTGGTGGCACTTGTTATTTTGGGTTGCTGCCTTTTGCTTTAGTAAATGTATTTGTATCATGATATGTTAACTTCTTCTCTAGCTCAAACTATGTTTTTCATTTTTTATTTTTTTTTGAATGGTGTATTGTTAAGAAACTGATAGAATCTATGTTGGAATGAAGAGAGATATATGAAGAATATGCTAATAGTATTAACAAATGTGGTGATGAATGGAAATTAGTTTTGATGCTCTGAACAAGTTGTGTTTTGTGGATATCAATATTTCATGTTAACTTTAGTCGTAAATCGTTAAATTTAGTTTGTAAACTATAAAGGCAACCTTTAGCGTCTATTGTTATCAGGACTAGTATTGTACCCGTGCGTTGCACGATAATTTTTTATTTTATTTTATTTAAAATAAAAAGAATTATTTAAAATGTATTAAAATATTTAAATAAGTAATTGTATATATGTATACTTAAATTATATATATATCTTTGTGTGTATGTATATTTCGGTAAGAACCATCACTGGTTCTCACACCAGAGTTGGTTTTACCATAACTGCTCCCTATATATAAATCATCTAAATATTATTTAAAGATCGAATAGTATTCAAAATGATATAACCTAATTCATAAAAGGATTGCTATTAGATGAAATATACTTTACAAATTATGATAAGTTTCCTTATACACAACATTTGTAGTTTTGTTAACATGTTTATTCTCATCATCATCGACTAATATTTGTAAACCTATACGATTGGTCACCCTTGATATAGCAACGTATAACTGACCATGGCTGAAAACAGGCTTCTTCCCAACGTGAGAGAGATATTGTCCTTGAATTTTATTGATCATCATAGCATATGACACGATCAGAGGAAATTGTCATCGTTGGAACTTGAAAGAGAATCTCGAATTGGATGGTGTGACAGTCATTCTAAGGATTAACAACAATTCACTTGCATTGTTTCCTTGAGAAATATTAGTCTATACAATATAACCGTCAAGTAAACAACTAACATTACACAACACAAGGGAATGATCGATATTTCTCAACAACATGAGTGGAACTCTAATTTTTAGTTTTAGCTCATAGAGACAATCCATAATATTTAATGGTATTTAGAAACTATAGTGAGTAAACGTCCTACAATATGTCAATGTTTGAGTCAGATTTGCATGCATTATCAGAGTTAAGATATACTTCACGTTCCCCCTTTAATTTTATGCCATCATATATTTATTAATCAAATCGACGACATCAAGTGTTGGGAAAAGAATAGCCCGACCCTCCAAATAAGTGAAACATTCAACAGTTTTTCCAAATTGTGGATATGTACTCGCCACAATTGACAGAATATGGTCTCCATCATCTTGCAATAATAGATAACTTAGATRTCAATTTAAACGATACCATCATTTTGTCCTCCAACTATTACATCTCCTATACTATTTATCAAGTTGAAAACATTCTTTAACTTGATACAATTGGGATCTMCATTGTGATTTTGCAGCACCACATTCTTGGTCTACTTCAAAACTATGTAATGAGTCCATAAATGCGAATATTTGATCACTGTGTGAACTATGTCTGGTCTAGTACTTTTTGGAACAACCGATGAAAATCTCCACCAAAAATTATTATTTTGTTACCGAATGGAAGCTGTGTATTAGAATTATTTTGCAATGTCATCACGTTTTTCAATGTTTTGTCCAGAGTTTCAAAATAATGGTTATACATCATTGGAGTTTCGTCCCAAATAATGAGATGCGCATCCACCATTAATTTTGCAAGTGGAGTACCAGTAATGATCAAAATCTTAGTGGATATTAAAAGTAACCCTAAATCTAAAATGCCCATTTCTTCCTTTCGAAGAAGAATAAAAGTTATGTCATTAGATATTARATTAAGAAAACTTCCACTATTAGATTTAACATTTGTAAAAAGCATCCTCTGTATCTATAGATGAGAAATACACCACTCTTGGTTAAATATATTGCATCCATTACTTTATCAATTTTGGCGGAATATAGTAAATTCGTACTAATGAAAACAAATATACTTTTCTAGGTGTCCATTCTTTTATTTTTGAGTACTAATTTTTTTTAAAGGAAACTAAACATAATGCAAAATCATTATCATTATCATTATCATTATACAATACATTATACTCTTTTGGAATATAAAAACTCAAACACATGATAGATGGAGTTTTATACTGAATTTCATAAACTAATATTCACCACGTCGCTTTGCGTGGAAAAATATAATGACAATCATAATACATGTTGATCTCATCAATATTTTTATCCTCTACATCCTCACATTTGTTCTGATAGGGAACCTATAGTTATATTTATTACCCTATTTAAACAAATACTTTATAAATCTAAATTGGTTACACTATTAAGCATATAAATAAGCTACACAATTCAGTATAGAAAAAAATTATGTGAAACGACCTCTAGTGAACGCTAGTAAATGTCGTGGGCAAGACAA
>BMAC01001243.1:178685-205397 GCA_014905375.1 Phtheirospermum japonicum
TGCTAGTTGAGGGAACAAAAAATTTTGGTTTCCAATCGCTGCAAGAGTTCTACTAGTTTACCCTTATTACCAATTTTCTCCCTTTTATTTTTCTTTCTTCCAAATTTAATCCAGCCAAATGCATACTACGAGTTCTACTAGTTTACCCTTATTATCAATTTTCTTCCTTTTATTTTTTTTCTTCCAAATTTAATCCCCAAATGCATACTACACTGTTTTAGTATTATACTAGTCTTATTTTGAATTAATTATTCGTCAATTTTCATATTGATTCGAATAATTTCATATTAATTCATCAAATTTCACACTGAAAATAATCAAATTTATTTTCAATCAAAAATTCATATGTACATTAGATTCTATTTTATCTTCGATTTATTTCATTAAATTTCAATTTCATACCATTTAAGTATGAAATTCCCTTTCTATTTGGGCATAATGGAAATCATACTTACATCTATTAAATTCCATACTAACCCTTGTATAATTTCATATTAATAAATATTATTACATTTATGCTTTTTATTTTCTGCAAACCCACTGCTCAATCGAGTCTCACAATACACCCACTTCAATCCTTGATCAAAAGCGAGGCTGCCATATCCAAAAACCATCAACAGCACAACATGAACAAACAAGCCCAAACACCCAATTTTAGCATCATAAGTAGTGACTTTTGGGAGATTGTCACCACTAACCGAATGCTGTGAAAGAAACTATTACCGCCGTCACGAGCCTTCAAGAACCATAAAAAAGTTGTTATATCCACGTTTAACCACAACCATCTATCCCAATCACATTAAAAAAAAGAAAGAAAAAGGAAAAGGCGGCTCTAGTTTGTTGATGACCACCGCCGTCGCACCCCATGCCTCATGAAGAAACTAACAATGGAAAAATATCTTGGGTGAAACCTCTGTATTTCTTATTATTCTCATTATGGAAAACGCACTGTTTACAAAGAAGCCATACCCATTATATAGACGTAGAAAACATAACAAAATTCAAAGGCATCTAAAACGACATCGTTTGTACTTATTAGTAAAACGACACAGTTTTGCCATCCACCTATTTATATAATCAGAAATAGAAACATGTACTATGACTTCATGCTGAAGTCTCAGCATTACATGCTGCGACCTCAGCAACCTTATCTATGTCGCGACCTCAACCATGCTGAGACTTCAACCTCAGTGACCTCATACTGAGACGTCAACCTAAGCGGCCTCAGCGACCTAAGCGGCCTCATGTTTCATCACCTCACCTCTTTCAATCAGACAATCTCCTCTGACATAACAAAAGAAGTTCATTAGGTAGAGCAAAAATGAGCTCTTGCAATTGAGGTTAATAGCCCAAGATCCACCCTATCAACCCGTCCCCGCCGCGTCACCACCACGAGGCCTCAAGATCCGACCACCTCAATCCAAAAACAAGGCCAGATCGAACTGAAATTAAGTCTTTGATTAGACGCCATCTCCAGCGATGGGGTGCAAATGTGGCCGATTATGGATTTTAATGGTGGGCGGGACGAAGTGTCTTAATTAGGGTTTAATGGCGGGCGACAAATGAAGATAAATAGAAAAATGAAAGAGAAAAAGAAGATAATTGGATTAGTAATTTGTGATATAATGAGATTAGTTTTGACTTAATGTGAAGAAAATATTGTAGGTTATTATAAGAGAATTTAATTTTATATGTGTGTATCAAATGGACTTTTTTTTCTTTATATTTATATCTATCAATTATGTGTATATCAGTAAATTAACCTTCAATCACCTATTCCAATTACCTAATTTACCAAATAGTGATTTACAATCAGCTATCAAATATCAGTTATTACTACCAATTATCAGTTAGCTTCTTAGATCATTTTAACCAAGGAGACCCTAGAAGAATTATTATTTGAACTTATCAAGTTGACTTGTACTTTTGGAAATCTTTGGATCACACACACACACACACACACACACACACACACACATATATATATATATATATATATATATTATTTTTTGAAAGAGACGATATATTAATGTACTAAAAATCAGTCAATTCTGATTGAGAAACAAAATCCAGAGGTTAACTCCACGAGCTTACATCGACAGAACTAGATTTAGCCAAAAAAATAATAATAAAAAAACAAGATCATGAGCAACACAATATTATAACTGTTAGACCCAAGGAAATAAAAAAGGACAGGCCATTGCAAAGAAGTTCAACATCCTGAAAAAGGTGTGCGTTGTTATAAAAATTATTAGTTATAACTTCAAAATATTTGCAAATATATATTAAATAAAATAAAATATAAATATCACTTGAAATAAAATGAAATACAATAAAATATATAAAGTAGAATGAAAGGCTGGCCTGTAGGAGTCACACCACTTGACGCTGTTCTAAGATCGTGATGGCCTCCCTCCGTGCAGGTTTTGATAGCACACCAACTCCCCAAGATAAAACCCAAGAAGGTCACAATCGACGTCTTCTATTTTGTGCATGTTCTTAAGAAAACTAAAGAACAAGACCTTATCATGTTGCACAAAAATATTATAAAAGAATGCAAGATTTTGTTTGTATGCTTTTATGCTTGTGTGCTTGTGTGTTTGTGTGTTTATGTGTGCTTCACTGAACCCTAAGGTACTTATATTTATAGTGTTAAGATGCCATTTGAAAATCAAGAGTCAAATGCAAAATAGTGACCATTATGGGGGTGTTACAATGAAAATTGTCGTTTGAAGTTTTATAACTTCAATGTCATAAATATTCCCCACGAGGTTTAAAACTTCAAAATCTTATATACAAATATTATAATTGGGCAACTACATACTATGTAATGGGTGCAGGAGCCTTCCATCCTTGAGCCTACACTTAGTGTTGATGATTTCTATTTGAGGGAACCATAATGGACTACACCTTGAATTAGGACCCTTGATCAAATTTTCATACACCACACACATAGCATCGACATCAGTCTTTGTTCAAGCGGTTTAGCGCTATTAATGGCCATGTTCTCTAATCTTGATTCTCATGAGAGTCTCCAGGGTTCGCCCAAATCCATAGCCACGGCCACATGGAAACTCTCATTTAGGTGAAACCTCCAAGGGTATATGTGATTTATACTCTGCGGAATTCTCACCTCAGTTTTATTAAGGATCATAATCCATTCTAATATCATAACATAACATTATCACCATAGGGATAGGAAAGTTATCAATATTATAAAGTAGTGCTACATGAGCTACACAATATAAGTTGTTTCTATCCATTGAACCTTCTTCATGAGTTCTTCAATCACAAAGGTTGGGTTACTCCTGGAGGCACTACTGCAGAAAGGAGATTATCAAGTTGACTACAAGTTATACTCTGCGGAATTCTCACCTCAGTTTTATTAAGGATCATAATCCATTCTAATATCATAACATAACATTATCACCATAGGGATGAGAAAGTTATAAATATTATAAAGTAGTGCTACATGAGTTACGCAATATAAGTTGTTTCTATCCATTGAACCTTCTTCATGAGTTCTTCAATCACAAAGGTTTTTACGGCGGTTTTGGAATCGCCCTTAAATCCACCGCCGTAAATTTTTACGGTGGTTGTTCTAAAACCGCCGTAGAAAGTGAGGCTTTTTACGGCAGTTTTTCCTGAACCGCCGTAAAAAACAACGGCGGTGGATTCTATGGTGGTTCTTGAAAAATAACTTTTAGAAAGTCTGTTTCCAAAACTGACATTTTACGGCGGTTCATGAAAAATACCTTCTAGAAAGTAGTAAAACAATTAAAAAAAAAAGAAATTAAAGAAGGTGCACCTTTTCAAATCCACCGCAAAAACAATTATCAAGACAACAAAATAACCTAAAGTTAACAACAATAGAGTACAAAGAATGCCTTCTATTACACTTAGATAAATTCCTCAAAGGACATAAAAATATACACCATGAGACCTAATCTAACAAATCACCCTAACATAATAACCCAAAGTTAACAACAAAACAAGTTTACAATATATGTACCATCATCCAATACATCCACATCACTCATGGTCTTGAAGCAAAATCTTGGCTCTCTAATCTTTCGTCTACCCTTTATCTTCTTCATCTTCATCGCCGATACGCCTAAGTGATCATCTACTCCACTTCTCTTCATTGCCGATACGCCTAAGTTTAGGAAGGGAAGATAAAACTGCAGCATGACCACTCTTTAATCTTATTCTTGGATAAAATCAAAGCCTACAAGACGAGAACTTATTCGATGAGTAATATTACAAAACTAGCACATAAGGTATGTTCAATTTATAAAAATTCCTGAACTTACATATACATACAAAAATATCCGTAATCCTGCAGAACTATGAAAGTACCACATGATCCATAATAAAATAAAATTAAGGTGACATCACAACTGAAAGTTTTGCATATATAGATTTTATATTGATTTTTGGGATGCCATAAATGTCAATGCTGAAAAAGGCAAGCAATACCCTCTCAGAAGAAAATCCATAAGCACCTTAATAGAAAGTCACACATAAATTTCACCTTAAATTGGCCCAATCAAAAACTTGAATACAATAAATGATGCATACCACAAGCTTCACTGTTTGAGACTAGATTTAGTCTCACGGATGCATCTCAGAGCCACTATTATATCAAAGGATGCACTCTTCAATTATAGTTTATAAGCGAGCTTTTAAACTAGTTATTTTTTAATCAGATGACATGTTTATACCAACCAATACCCTAGAATAATAGGCATTAGGAGCTCAAAATCTGCACTTAAGTACACAATCATGTACAAGCTCTTATTCTGCACTTCAATACACAATATAAAAGATCATGCTGGTCTAAATATTAAAATAATAATAATAATAAGTGTGGATAAAAAAAATGAATTTTCAATAGAATGCCATTAATATGGGAGAAATCTAATACAATGAGAAAAAAATCAAGCAGGATGTAAAGAACTAATTTGCAATAGTATGTCACTAATATGGGAGAGATCTAATTCAATAAGAAAATATTGAAGTCGAGAAGAAAAGAATAATAATAATTTGCAAAAGTATCAATAAACTTTATCATGCAATATATATTGTGTGAATACACATACATATACATACATACATACATATATATATATACATACATACATACACACACACACACACACACACATATATATATATATATATATATATAGAGAGAGAGAGAGAGAGAGAAATGATAACCTCTGGAATCGATTGAAGCAGATTTTGGCTCAAGTCAAGAACCCTCAACTGTTGTAAAAGCTAATTCTCCATACGCCTGCCCGAATATGTAGAAAAAGTAAACAACTTTAACTAGCAACGAAAGCAAGTTATGCACCTATCTAACAAGCAGACCTCAGATAAAGTTCCTGCAGCTTTGGTAAGCTCAAAAACGCTGGGTTTTCTGGTAAAGAACCTGCGGCACCACTCAGATCCAGAATCTGAAGCTTGGGAGCAGCTTGAAAGCCATCTGAAGGGATCTGTTTAAAACAAAGTACGGGAGAGAAATAAGTACATTAATGAGGTGCAGTAGATGCAACAAATATAAACATAAATAAACGCACCTTTCTAAGTGGATTGCCATCCCATTTCAAGCACACAAGTTTAGGAAGGGAAGCCAAAACTGCAGCAGGCCACTCTTTAATCTTATTTTTGGATAAAATCAAAGCCTACAAGACGAGAACTTATTCGATGAGTAATATTACAAAACTAGCACATAATGGAATTAAGGGAAGAGTAAATGAAGCACATAAATAATAATATCACAATTTTAATATTCAAGATACTCCATCAAATCAATGATTTTCCAATTGAAACACAACAAAGTCATAAAGGTAATAAGTTGATATATACTTTATCTCAAGCACTGACCCCGATAACACTTTATTTCAAAGTTGTATCAAGAACTTACAAAACTATCCTCAGAAGACAAAAAAGAAACAAAATAAATGTGGATTGAATTAATTCTATTTCCTAATTGGCCACTCCATGCAATAGAAACTCAATAAAGAGCAGAACGTACGTTGCGCTGAAAAGTTCAAACAATTGGCAATTCAAATATTAAAATGAAGTATAACCAAGAAAAAAAAAAATTCTACCTTAACTGATACTGCATCACGCTCATTTTTTGGATCACATAATAATACCCAAATTCACCAAAATGAGCCTAATGTATGGCTAACTTTCAATTCACGAAAAATGCTAAACCAAATTCCGTCGAAACCAAACTCTAATAAATCAATTCTCATAATTTGGTTCAATGATTTCATAGAAAACGAAGTGACCAAACCAAACCGAACAAATATGGATAGTAATCAGATTTTTGTCTTTATAATTTTAAGAAAACAAACCAAAACAAATCGGAGTCGGCGGCGACGAGCGAGGCGGGGCTGCTGCGGCGAACATTCGGCAGAGGAACCTTCGATTCACAGGAGGATGAAGTACGAAGATTTGGAGCTTTATTCACGACATGGATTGTGTCGCGTGTATTTCTATGCCATGGATATCATCTCAACGATGCTGCCCTTCTCCCCATAAAACTAGGGTTCTCGAGAAGGGGGCTAAAGGTCAATATGTTCTGCTGGTCCTCGCACGGGGTGTACTCGCTGTACTTGGCGTCGCACGGCATGTATGATTTTGCGGAGGCGGCGCCGCCGTCTGCGGCGGAGTGGTGGCTGGCGAAGTCGAGTTTAGTGAAGGGTGTGAATTAGTGAAGGGTGGACCTACGGAAATTCGAAAGGAGATTAGTTTTTTTGATTTAATATTGATAGTTTTTTAGTTTAATATTTATTTATTTTTATGGTTTAATATTTAATGCAAATCGTTGGATGAGACATGGATCAACGGTTGAAACAACTTGCTTGAGAAAGAAAAGGATCGGTGACATGGCAGTCTATGGATTCTACGACGGTTGTAATGAAACCGCCGTGAGATGTCTATGGATTCTACGACGGTTTCTTAAGAACCGACGTTAATTAGTATAAGATTTACGAAAGGGGATAAATAGATGAAGAGGTTGACTTAATACTTACTAAATCTTTAATGTCGGTTCACAAGAAACCGCCGTTAAAATCAGCTGATATCCAATTTTAACATTGGTTTCCAAGGAACCGCCCCTAAAATGACCTTTTTAATGGCGGTTTTAGCCAAAACCGCCGTTAAAAGTATTTTTAAGACGGTTTTTAGTGAACCACCTTTAATTAACAGCCTTAGAAAGCTGTTTATGTAGTAGTGAGGTGACTCCTTGGAGGGCTTAAGACCACCCCCCTCGATGATTCAAAACACCTTTATTAGGTAGACCTTTGGTCAAATTATTTGCTAAAATTTTCTGAGATTTAACAAAGTCAAGAGATACCACATTTCTCTTCAACAAATATTTTATACTTTTATTTCTTGCTTGTAAGTGTCTATTCATTTTTTATTTGAATGTATTTGTTTCACAAGATCAATCAATCACACCTTTGTAATCACAATGAATAGAAATAGCAGGTAATGATTTTGAAATAAGTGGAATGTCAAGCCATAAATCTCGCAACCATTCAGCAGTTGTACAAGTAGTATCTAAAGCTTTTAATTCAGCTTCCATTGTACTTCTAGATATAACCGTTTGTTTCTTAGATCCCCATGTTATTGCTGCTTCACCTAACATAAAAACAAACCCTTCATTTCAGAATTATCAGTGATCCAATTAGCATCACTACATCCCTCAAGTACATCCGGAAAACCTTTATAATATAATGAGAAGTTTAAAGTTCCTCTAAGATACTTAAGTATTATTTCTAAAGCACTCGATGATCCTTGCTAGGATTATGTGTGTATCTACTATAAGTCTCCCCACTACATAAGAAGTCTCTAATCTTATCTATTTGTGAAATATAATAATGATCATATGATCTTAGAATACTTTAATTGAAATACAGGTTCTCCTAAATTTTTGTGTAAATGTTAGATCATAAGTAGTAGATACTGGTTTACAATCATAATAATTGAATTTTATCAAGAATATCTCAATAGAATAAGTTTGGTTTAATAATATGCTTTCTTCTAGTATTTTATTCTTCATACCCAATATTATATGTGCTTCTCCTAAGTCCTTCATCTCAAAGTTATCAGACAAATAAGTTTTCACATTTTTAATTAAACTCAAACTTGAACAAAAAATTTATGTCATCCACATATAAACACAATATCACATATTCACCATTTTCTTCTTACGTATATGCACTTATCATGTCATTTGATTGAAACCCAAAACTATGTATAACAACATTAAAATTCTCATGTCACTGTTTTAGTGCTTGTTTTAAATCGTATAAGGATTTGAGTAATTTACATATTTTATGCTCTTGTCCTCTCACCTTAAAACCTTAAAGTTGTTCCATATAAATTTTTGAGTTAATTATTTTTTGCCCTACAATTAACTATTGTACTTTTTTACAGTTTACCATACAAACTATTATTTGTGACAAATTTCCATACAAACTATGCGCGATTTACAGTTTGCCCCCTAAACTAGATTTTTTGTGATTTTGTGACCAAAACTAGATGACGTGGCACAAGCGGATTGCGCCACATCATCCGATTTTGATTACAAAACCACAAACATCTCGCTCCAGGGGGCAAATTGCAAATTGTGCATAGTTTGTATGGCGGTTTGTCACAAATAATAGTTTGTATGATAAGTTGTGAAAAACACAATAGTTTGGAAGGCAAAGAATAATTATCCCTAAATTTCTTCATCTAAATCCCCATTTAAAAAAGTGGTCTTCACATCCATTTGATGTATCATTAACTTATGAATAGAAGATAAAGCCAGTAAGACTCTAATACTTGAAATCTTAACAACTGCAAAATAAGTATCAAAATTATCTATTCCTTACCGTTGATTAAATCTTTTAGCCACTAGTCTTACTTTATATTTATCTATTGTACCATCACCTTTTAATTTCTTTTTAAAAATCCATTTGCACCCTATTGATTTACTACGTGCAGGTAAATCAGATAAAYCCCAAGTATTATTTTGAATTATAAAATTATATTCATCTTTGATACCTTCTTTACAAAAAGGTGCATCTATATAAGATATTGCTTCATCATAAGTTTGTGGATCTCCTTCAATTAAGAATGTAATAAAATCATCTCTGAAACTATTTCTATTTACTTTCCTTAATTCCACTAATGTTTATTCTTTATTTTCTAAATTTGCATGAGTAGAAAATTACCTCTAAAAGATTCAAGTTAGACTTACTAGGCGGCTAATGAGGAATTCTAGTTTTGAAAGGAAAAATATCCTCAAAATATGTAGTATCTCTAGCTTCAATAATTGTATTATTAAAAATCCCACTAACATTAGAATTAACAACTAAAAATCTATTTGCACTACTATTAAAAATAACATCTATAGTTTTAGGTCGTATCTTCTTTCTCTTAAACTCGGGTATTACTACTTTTGCTAGATATCCCCACACTTTAAGTAAATTCAGTCTTTAAGCCATATTTTTCCATAACTCATAAGGTTTTTTTATCATTATATTAACAATAACTCGATTTAAAACAAAGTAAAAGGATAAAATTTTTCCCCCTAGTTCTCAGGTGCTTCAGAATTTAACAACATTGCATTAACCATATCCATCAACGTCCTATTTTTCATTTCAACTACACCATTTGATTGAGGTGAATAAGGAGGTGTAAACTCATGTATTATACCATTATCTTCAGAAAATATTGATCAAGAAGTAGTGTGGAGGTAGGATAATAAATACCGGATAAAGTCACGGTCGCGTCGTTAAAAGTTCTTAAAAGGGACATCATACTATAATAATCATCCCACGCATTGGTAAGCAAAACGAAATCGACATCTTGATAAAAAAAAATGCACAGAATGCTTCTCCATATTCAAAATAATTATTAAGCAATTTATAAGTAGAGTTCTAACGATCTGGCACATCATATGAATTTTTTTTTGGATGCAAACCATTAATTCGATAAAACTTTTGCCATTTTTTTG
The DNA here is from genome assembly GCA_014905375.1 of Phtheirospermum japonicum. Taxonomy (NCBI): domain Eukaryota; kingdom Viridiplantae; phylum Streptophyta; class Magnoliopsida; order Lamiales; family Orobanchaceae; genus Phtheirospermum; species Phtheirospermum japonicum. The sequence goes on from BMAC01001243.1 coordinate 188,710, forward strand.
CAACCAAATCGTGTTTACGTATATGAAATATTGAACTCATAATCAGAGCAATTTTAGGTTTAAAAGTATTTAAACCATCTTGAACACATAAATTCAAAATATGACAAATACATCTAACATGAAAAAATTTACCGCCAATAGTGGGCTGACAAAAAGTTTTTAACAAATCTAAACTAGACGTATTAGCGTCTAGTTTGTTGTTACTATTTTGTTGTATTTTTTCAAATTCTTGGTTTAACAAAACAACAACTAGAAGTATTAGCAGTGTCATTATCAAATGAAATTGAAAAACTTTTGTTACCTAAATGATATTCAGACAAAATATTAGATATTCTGCGCGAAATATTCACCGCGGTATGCGAACTATTAAACTCTTTATATGCAATTAAACGTTTTTGTAAAGTTCACGAATTATCAATCAAATGGCATGTAATTCCCATATAATTATTATTATGATAGAAATTCGTCCAAATATCCGAACATATAGAGACACTTTGAGACAAACTATCAAATGTGGAAATCAAATTCAACTTATATTCACCAACCATTTTTTCAATATCGCGAGTAACTTTATTTCGTGAAATCCTAGTGCTAGATGGATTAAATGCACCCCTAGTATAATTTTCATAGTGACTACTATGCCCATGATTAAAAGGAAGATCCATAACGGAAATAAATTTTGCAAGAAATTTCCTATAACCACTTTTGCTATATTGAAATAAATTAGAACTCGTACCTTGGTCGCCGGTCCCGATGCCGGTGGTAGATGAAGATGAGAAGTTAATTTGTATTTGGGAGCTGTCAACGCCGTATTTGTCGGGATGCTTCTTCTCCATGTGGTAATTGAGCGACCCGTAGTCTCAATTATTTTTAGAACCGAAGGCGTAATGCTTATTGCAATAATTGTATTGCGTCCGATATTCACCGTTGACCGTCGTTCTTGTGAAATGCAATCGGAAGATGGGGGATTGATATTTTCTCAATTTCGATTGAGGCGGTGGCATATCACCCGCTTCCTCCTCATCTTCATCTAAATTGCCGGCGGCCGGCGGTTCGAATTCACCGGAGGTGGGTAAATCATCTTCGAAATTGGTTTGATTTTGCTCGACGAAGTTAATTTGATTATATAAGTTTTCAATTTCTTCCGCCGTCATCTCATAGGAAACATAATCTCCGGCAAAAAGATTCTCGTCGATCCTCGACCTCGACGAGAGAAGCTTGGAGTATTGGTATTGATATTACGAGAAGAGCTTGCCATAATAATATTATAAAAGTGAATCAAGTAAAACGAGATTAAGAAGAACAAGAATATTATTGATAGTATTTTTTGCACAAATTAGCAAATTGAAGCTTGAAAATATAAGAGAAGAAGAAAAAGAATAGTAGAGATGAATTGGTGTTGGAAAGTGAAATATTTATAGGTGTCAAAATGGATTTAAGAAAATAAAACAAAAAAAATAAATGAAAAACTAGCCGTTTAACCGCTAACGGCTATTTTATTTTAAAATCTCAACCGTTGATTCAACGGCTACTTGATCCCAGTCGTCGATTTCAAACGGGGTTTAAACGGGGCGGTTAAACCGCCGGAATTTTTATTTTTAAAAAGCTCTGGTTAACCGACGGTTACGGTTAGACGTTAACCCTAACCGTAACCTAACCATCGGTAGCCGGTTGACGGTTACAATTTTCACCGGAATTGACGGTCAACGATTAACCGTAACCGGTCAACCAATTACTAACCAAAACCGGATTAACACCCCTATTACAATAGTTAATACTACATATTATTTATTTATAGTATATGACATTTATTTATAAAAATGTGAATTTTAAATTGACTATGCATTCTAATAAACATGAGTTGAGCTCAAGTAATTATAAGTTCTGAGAATGCTCAGCGCGGGTCAAATTCATTTATTTTTTAACGATCCGGGCTTGGACTTTCAGAAGCCCGGCGAGCAGCCTTAATTTTGGTAGTTCCTTTTAGTTCTCCTCTTTCTATGTTCCTGGCGGGAACACTCCCCCCTAAAAATCACAGTAGAGTGAAAATTAACACACTTTGCGCCAAAGGAAAATCTCAGTAATCACTAATTGGCGGCTGTCATTATCAAACCTCTCTTATAAGTTATAGCCCCAAATCCAACCTTCTCACCTCTTAATTTCTCCTCCGAAAATTGAAAAATATCCGACAATATCCCCTCCGAAGTCTACCGTGAAATACTCCTCCGATTGCCCGCCGACTCTCTATTCCGCTCAAGGAGCGTCTGCAAGGCGTGGTGCCATCTCATCGACGACCCATCCTTTGTCAAATCCCACACCAACAATTCCAATCAACTCTCCTCTTCCAACAACACCCTCCTCATCAGAAACGAAACCGGCGCTCCCCTTTATCTCGTAAACTTGGACTCCATAGACTTCGCCGGATTTGGCCACCAGATGGTCGACGCAGTTCCTGTGAAGCAATTGATCCGCCCTGGTGTCCCCCGCTTACGTGATTTGCCGGCAACATCATGCAATGGTCTGATTCTGATTTCCAGCGACGACATTAAGAAGATTTGGGCGATTTGGAACCCGTTAACCCGAGAGTGCCATCAGTTGCCCCCAGCACCCGATGCTGCCGGTAAGTTATCCCCAAGGCCGGCTACAGGGCTCGGGTATGATTATGACTCTGATGATTACAGAATTGTGAGGATAGATCGTTTAACCCGTGATGGAGTAACTGTTCACAGAACTCTTGTTTACAGCTTGAAATTGGGGTATTGGAGGAGGATTAAGGATTGCCCTTATGGTTTTTGGCATTGTCCTGAAGGGGTTTTTCTGAAGGGCGCATTGCACTGGGAATCCAGGGATGTGATATTTGTGCTCGATATTGGTACTGAAGACTACCGCCAGCTGGCATGCCACCCCCCATAGCAACCGCCGAAAGAGGGTTCTCTTTTGATGTGCGATTAGATGCTATTGGTGGATGTTTAAATTTGACTTTAGCTGATTACACGAAGGATCATTTCTATGGATGGGTGATGCAAGATTACGGGGGAGCTTGGGTAAATCTGTTTACGTTAGACCTGGAACCTTGTAATGTTTATGTAGGGATGCCGAGGCGGCTTGTAGCTTTTTTGGGCAGCAAAGGGCAGGTTCTTTTGCAGCAAGATAGCGATTTTATATGGTATGATGTTGAGAATGATGATTTGAAGCAGGTTACTATTCATGGTCTCACGGGTATCTCTTCTTCTCAAATTTGTCCGGGAAGCCTCTGTCGACTCGATGATGGTGCTGGCAGTGTTATTAGTGAAGATGTTGGCTTGAAAAAAAGGAAGAGGAAAAGCACAAGGAAGAGTGCTGATAAAAAGGTCATCATACTAAACCACTTTTCATTTTGTGATGATGTAAGAACTAGAAGGTCTATGGATTTAAAAATAAGGATCAGATTTACGATGTTGTTAACCAATGTTACCAACATCAGTTTATGAGCAGAATATAAATGTACAGCGGAAAATAATAATAAGAACACGATTAAACAAATTACTTGGGTGTACAAATCTGAAAACCATATTACTTTCTTTTAAGTTCAATACAAAATATAAAGTAATATATGAAAACTAAATATCAAGAAACTTGATACTAAATACTTGTTGCCGGAATGGCAAGATCTTCTCCGTCGGTCACGCAACTTCAAAAATCTTGTTTATCACGATCGTTGGCTCCAAGTAATTCTTCGTGTTCTTCTTTTCTTGTGCGTCTTGCGTCGTGCCTTGCGTCTCAAAACCCCGTGCTTAAAAGATCGATCCAAGGTTACTTCTTCTCCTGACTTTCTATTGTCTTAAATAGAAGAGTCCTAAAGTCCTAAACTTGGTAAATACCTAAAATCAAATACTAATCACAATTTAGAAATAATTAAAGTCTTGTACATAAACTAGCAAACACAATATATTCCTAAATCTAGTTTCCTAACTTATTTTGTGCCCAAGAAAAGGCAAACAACTAAATAAGGATTATTCCCAAGAATAATATCCTTAACAGATGATTTACGAAGTTAATTAACTTCCATTTGGGCAGGTTTTAAATTTTTTGTCTTGCAAAATGCGAACGGAATTGGGTCCATTTTTACGGTATATTAGATATCTTGATGATAAAGAAAGTTAGAATGATTTTGCGTGTCATATTTAGGAAACATGTTATTGTTATGTTTATTGGGTATCAACATCTTATTTTAAATTTAGTCATAAATTATAACTTTTGGCGTCTGATGTTATCAGTTCTCCTTGCAGGTTGAAGTTCTGTGTAAGAGATTGGGATACTTGGTGTTGTTCAGAATCCAATTGTCTTTCTTGGACTTCACCTCCGCGTGCATGGTATGAAATTGTGGAATAAAGCTTTGGTCGCACTTTTAATTTGGGTGGAACCAGTGGATGTTTGAAAGAAGAGTTCAAGTGCCTTTTGCTTTAGTAAATTTATTTGATTATGATATGTTAGCTTCTCTATCTCTAGCTGAGACTATGCCTTTTGTGATTTTCCGATTGATCACTCATTTAAACCTTTTTGATTTAGAGTTCAAGGTTTCAATTTATTTCAATGAACCTAGGGTCGTGGGTGGCCAGAAATTTTTTTCGATCATGCGCTGCCCGAATATAAATATTTTAGTAGGTTTTTTTCATATTCGCTGTACGAATTTCTTTTGTTATATCGTTATATTACTTGAACAAAAATACATATTTTTACGGTGAAATATCATAGTTAACCTAAATATACATGTTCAAAAAGTATGACATTTAACCTTTAAAATATGCATTTTTGTTTAAAAAATATGAATGTCTAATGGAAACCATCCGTATGCTTAGTGTACAACAATTTTAGCATATGTTTGTGTGTTTAAATCAAAATATACTAAATTACTAGTAACTAATAAAAAATTGATATATATTATGTGTTATATTGATAACTCTTGATTAATTTAACCACTTAAAAAAAATTGTCAGTACTTTATGCGATTCGAAAAATATTTTTGAGGTTGAAACATAAAATTTAACAACAGATTAGACAAACTAACCTCACATCCAACAATTTCAAAAAAATATACGTATAAAATATTCTATATTAATTACAAATATTAATGATTCGAATAAGAATTAAAGTATTAAAATTGCGTTTTGAAAGTAGATGTCGTGCAGTTTTTTTATAAAATAAATCACATTAATTATTGAATTGGTATCGATAAACTCTCATTTAATGTAGAAAGTTCTTCTTTATAATCAACCATCACTAATATAATTTATGAATTTTGAGCTAAAATAAATATAATAATCCCCCTATATTACTAATTGAATCCCCACTTTCATTTCCTGCTTCCACGTGGAGCATTCTATGATTTTCTTTTCCTCTGTCTCTATCTTTTTTTTTCTTTCTTTACACGTAATATACGCTAACTCACCCACCCAATATTATAAATGTGTTCAAGTTTTTTTTACCCACCCAATATTATGAGTGTGTTCATTTTTGTTTTTCTTTCCGTAATACGCACCTTTATATATATTCCTTATAGTGTATATATATTTTATTTTTCCTGTGTGTTTAAGTTTTTTTTTTTATTATTTTTTTTCTTTACACGTTTCCTTATGGTGTGTTTAAATTTTTTTTTTCTTTACACGTGATATGCTATCTCTGTCCACACCTATTTCATATATATCTATCCTTGTATTTCCCACTCCGTCTCTCTCATTTTCTCTCTTCCTATTTACTTTGACGTCTATCACTTTATCTCTCCTATTGTTTTGTATCACAATTTTAAAGAATTTTTTTTATTTAAAATTTTAGCTGACCAGTCTGTTTCTCTTATTTTCTTGTCGTCCCTCACTTTCTCTCTTCTATGGTTTTTTATCACAAATTTTATTTATTTAAAATTTAAACTTACCCACCCATGCACATGTTAATTCTTTTACACCAATTCTTTATTTACATTTTTTATTTATTTAAAATTTAAACTTACACATCCGATATTTCCATATAAATAGAAAATAATTTTGTTTTCTATATAAATAGAAACCATCCATCTATTAACTAATTATTTGATAATATTTTTTCATTTATATTATTTGATCTAACATACTCCCATCCAATATTATAAGTGTGTTAAGTAATTATTTACGCTAATTCATTGGTTTATATTATTTTATTGACCTGATCGATATTTCCATATAAATAGAACCCATATAAATAGAAAATAATTTTGTTTTCTATATAAATAGAAACCATCCATCTATTAACTAATTCTTTGATACTTTTTTTTCATTTATATTATTTGATCTAACATTCTGATCAGTTTGTCAATTTATTTCTAGATATTGTTACAAGATTTTAACATTTTATTACATATTATCATAATATTCTATAATAATTTTTGTTTTCTATTGTATTTTATAAATTGTAATTTTTGACTGATATCTTTATACTTTATTTGTTGAGATTACATATTAAGTTATATTTCGAGAAAAAATAATTATTTTATATTAAAAATAACTCACAAAAAATATAAAATTATTTTTAATTTTAAAATAACGTGTTTAAATAGCTCACGCAATACATAATGTTATTTACACTAAGCGATGTTGGGATAAAAAGCAACCTGCTTTGCATAATACGCGCTTTAAAACACTGGTTTTTACCTATACTAATATCTATCTTATTTATCTTCGTAAAAATCTTTCCTTATCATTCTTCTCTTACTCTTAAATGTCCCCAGATTTGACATATTAAATTTYGTTTTGATTTCTAATTATAATTCTTAATTCATGATCGATTTATCTGTATGATTGAACTGAGATGTCAAGTGGAGTTTTATAAGCTATCGAAAATGAGTTGTAATGATTGTTCAACATTTCGCAGAGGCAAATGGTACTCTTCCTCATTATTTGTATTTTATTTTTTAGTCATGAATTATAAATGAAATAAACTTCCGATTCTTTTTTATATAAATTATTTTTTGAATGTGGTTTTTTATTTTGACGAGATTTTCTAAAATTTTGAAAATGCACGATTGTTGTGTGTAATTTATAGTTTATTCTGTAGACCTTAAATAATTGTTTTAATAAAACTGATCTGTATTTTTAGAATTCATAATGGTACGTAATTCAATTTTTAAAATTTTACATCCTGCATTTGTCCCCATTATACTTTTTACCAGATTATAATGCTTATTTAAATTCTTATCACGTACAACTTTCTTGTTTCACAAATTAGCTACATAATTTTGAAGACGGAGCATATATTATTTGATTTATTAATATTATTTATAAGATGGAAATGCATAATATTTGAGATTTTTGGGATTATTTCAATGGATCTCAAATTGTATTCTGATATGATATTACGAGATGTTCTATGTACTTTCTACCAGATTATAGTGCTTATTTAAATTCTTATCACGTACAGCTTTCTTGTTTCACAAATTAGCTACATAATTTTGAAGACGGAGCATATGTTATTTGATTTATTAATATTATTTATAAGATGAAAATGCATAATATTTGAGATTTTTGGGATTATTTCAATGGATCTCAAATTGTATTTTGATATGATATTACGAGATGTTCTATGTTTTCAACTTTGTTCTTTTTTAACTTATTTCAAATATGTCGAAATTTCTTAATTATTTGCAAAATATGATTTTATTTTGAATAAAATCTGATGTATATTTTTATCAAATCTAACATATCCTCATCCTTATTTTTTTATTAATATCTTTCACATATAGTTTTAGAAAAAAGTCTATATAATTCTCTATTTGTTTTTATTTTTCACAATAAAATATTTGTATTTTTGAAATATTATTTGGTGTAGTATTAAAATTATATTTTATTATATTAACATTATACAAGTAAATAGATAAATACTCAATTTCGTCTATATCATCAATTTTTAAAAATTGACAACTTTATGCTTCAATGTCAAGAGTAAAAGTAGTATGTATAACAAAGACATTAGATATGTAAATAGAGTTAATAAGTTATTTTATAAAAAAAAAAAAGCGATGGGTAAATTAAATAATATATTTTTATTTATTATTATTTATTAATTCGTAAAACTTATGTATTTTTAATACACTCAATATTGTACATATTATATATATACCGTGTGTTAATACGGATATTACGCTAGTAGTAAAATAAATAATTGAACATGGCGGGAGCCCACCCCCTCCGCCCCTGTATGAACCATAAGTATTGTAAATAGACTTTTCATATATGCACCTCCCCAATTATTTCGGCCCGAATGAAAATTGACCCAGCCAAGTTTCTGTTGTTGACCCTACATCAGAATTGAAATATTCAAGAATGTCTGGTTCTGTCTTTCTGACATTAGTCTCACCACTCCGCCAGCAGCCAGCGTCTTGACTTGAGCATTTATTCTCCTAAAATTCATATCTTCAGATAAATCCAACCACCATTGAGGTGTCAAAATTCTCAGCATATAAAACTTGGGTTTTGTCGACACAAATGAAGTGGCATCTCGCATTCTGATCATCTAGTGTTCTGTTGATGGAATCACTAGAGCCATGTCTTGCGCGAAACCCAGGGTTTGTTCTCAGGGCAGTTTCTGGAGGAGCTGAGTAAAGTTAATCGTATTGCATTGCCCATCATACTGGGGAAAAAATTATAGTGGTCACTTTTTGGAAAAAGTATGCAATATTTGCTAACATCAAATCACGCTCATTAAGTTGGTCAATTCATTCAAAAATTGTAAAAAAACAAAAAACTGTTCGGTCTTTTCAACCTACATGCGTGATTCGGAATAATAATAGAAAAATTTTAAATCACGCCACATTAGCAAAAAATTTCTATCGGGTTTTTTAAAACTTTTTTTTTTTTTTTGATAAATTAACCAATTTAGTGAACATGATTTTGATGCTGCAATATTGATTTTGGGGCATTTGAGTGAACTGTCTATCCATCGCCTCTATTTAAGTTAGTCGTACACAGATAGGTATATGCACTTTAAATTTTAAATCATACTCTCTCCGTGTATTTTAGAAAAATTGTTGCATTCTATATGTTACTTTCACTTTACCAAGAAAAATTAAATATCAAATTTCTAATTTTCCTTCTTAAGTTTACATTATTACCACGACAAACGAATGGATAAAGGGAGAATCAGTTTTAACTTTTATGTCAAAACCAGAAATATCCGACTCCGACCCCTATGATGTTGGGCTGGGCCAGACTGCAATCTCCTAGGCCTGATAGGCTTGCCGATCGACCCAAGAAAATCTAACTATGTTTGTACGGTTATTATAATGTCCACACGAATGTATGTTGTACCGTACATTTAAAGATGAACACTTAATATAATGAATATGAACATTTAATATAATTAAAACGCATTACAAAAAAAAATCGAGATTGCCGACGACACAATCCATCGGTAAATGATTTACCGACGGATCTACGACATCGGTGACTTCGTTGTCGGTAATTGTAATTGCCGACGAAATATCAGGCCGTTGGCAAATGCCGAAGGCATTTCCGACGGGTACAACCACCGATAAGATACCGCCGAGAATCTTTTTTTTTTTTGAATTTACCGACGGACACCATGTCCGTCGATAATTAATTAATTAAACAAATAAATAATAATAATTTAATTTTACCAACGGATAACATGTCCGTCGGTAAATAAAAATAATTTTATTAGCACAACCAATTCCTCAATCGTCTTAGTAGCATCCGTTTTTTTTTTTTAATTCAAATCCTCGATCTCTAAACTCATTTTCACAATCATAGTTGCCTATTCTTGGCACTTGATCAGTTACCCGAGTATCAAATGAATAATAGTTCTCATGATTAATTAGAGATTCATAAATATGAAAAATTAAATTTAATAACAAATCTAGCGTTTGGCACACGGTTGAAAAATCTGATTATAACAATTTCATAATTTCATCCTGGAATTGTTGGACTTCTTATGATTAGTAGTGGTTGATATTCCTAAAGTATTGAGGTTTTTTTATATAATCATATATAATTATATTTCAACTAATTGTTCGGCCTCAACTCGTCGATGATTTTATTAGCCTCAGCCAATAATTTATTGATCGTCTTTTTAGAATACTTTTGTTTTAAAAACAAGGGTTAATTATTTTTGCCCCCCAAAATATTGCGTTTTTCACAATTTACCATACAAACTATTATTTGTGACAAAACGCCATACAAACTATGCGCGATTTGAACTTTGCCCCTGGACCGGAATATTTGTGGTTTTATAATCAAAATCGGATGATGGGGCACAACCCGATTGCGCCACGTCATCCGATTCCGATTGCGCCACGTCATCCGATTTTGATCACAAAACCACAAAAAAAAAGTGGTGTAAGGGGTAAAATGCAATTCGTGCATAGTTCTAATGGCGGTTTGTCGAAAAAAAAAATTGTATGGTAAACTGTAAAAATCGAAATAGTTTGGAGGGCAAAATTTTTTTTCCCTAAAAACAATTAGAAAAATGGAAATGTGAACATATTAATGCGAGTCATGGGGTACATGCAAAAAAGTAAATACCATGAAAAGGAAGCACAACAAGTGTTTTTCATGGTATTTATTTCCTTGTCTCTACCCCAGGACTTGCACTATTATGTTTACATTCACATTTTTCAGTTTAAAAAAAAAAGGCTTTTAAAAAGACGATCGATGAATTATTGACTGAGACTAATAAAATCATCGATGAGTTGATGTCGAACAATTAGTTGAAATGTAATTATAAATGATTATATAAAGAAACTTAAATACTTTAGAAATATCAGCTACTACTAATCATAAGAAGTCCAACAAAAGAACCAATATACCCCTTTTTCCATTTCACCCCAACTTTTCAACACCAAAAAAAATTATAGGATAAAATTCATGAAATTGTTATGATTAGATTCTTTCAATCATGTGCCAAATGCTCGATTTGTTATTCAATTTAGTTTGTCATGTTTATGAATCTCTAATTAATAATTAGAACTACTATTTGTTTGATGCTTGGGTAACTGATCAAGCGCCAAAATAGGGCACTATGATTGTAAAAATGAGTTTAGAGATCGAGAATTTGAATCACGAGCAATCGATGCTACTAAGACGATTGAGGAATTGGCAGTGCTAATAAAATTATAAGGTAAATATTAATTTGGTTATATTATTATTATTATTAATTTTATTTTTTATTATATCGTATTATTAATTTTATTTTTTTTGGTATGTGAAAACAAAGAATTTAGGATTAATTTTATGAATTATTGGAGGTTAGATTATATTTTACTTAAGTATGTTAAATTATTATTTTTGATTATATTATTATTATTATTATTATTATTATTATGAATTTAGTTATATTATTATTATTGTTATTATTATTAATTTGATTATATTATTCTTAATAATTTTAATTTTGGTTAAAGTTATTATTAATATTATTTTTTTGGTATGTGAAAATAAAGAATTTATGAGAATTGTTATGAATTATTGGAGGTTTGATTATATTTTACTTAAGTATGTTAAATTATTGTTTTGGTTATATTATTATTATTATTATTATTATTATTATTATTATTATTATTATTATTATTATTAATTTAGTTATATTATTATTATTAATTTGATCATATTATTATTATTAATTTTATTTTTGGTTATAATGTTATTATTAATTTTAACTTTTTTTTGAGCAAACTCTTTATTTTATACTAAATTTCAAACAGGCCTAAGGTACGTATTGTAAAAGGAAACAATTCAAACTTTAGTATCAAACTACATACTTGATACTAAATCGAATTAAACATCAAAATTAAATCAAACTCCCTATTGTTCTTACTATATTAATTATACAAAATTTAAAAACAATAATATCAATCGACAACAACGGCCAATCAATCACATGTACACATACCGATCACCATATTTCATTTCAAAACCACCAAACCCAACAATTTAAAACTTTTTAAAACCACCATCATGTTTTAAAAAGAATTTGAAAACCGTTATTGGAGGGACGAAACCTCCCGGCCGGCGCCGTACACCACGTCATTACTGACGTATACCCAACCAATCACAACAGCAATCAATCATAATATATATAACTAAAAACAATAACATACATTAAACACAACCTAATTAGCCCTAATTTTATACGAATATTTATAATCGAATCCAATTTATAAATAATTACAAATTAAACCCTAAATAAAACTTAATTGCATAAATGGACCCTAAACCTAAACTCATTCACAAATGCATAAATTAAGCATAAATTCCTAATTGAACCCCATTTCAATTTCTCAAAATCTATTTCTTAAATTCAAATCAAATTAAATTAAAACCCTAAAAAAATTATATTTGAATTAAAAGGCTAACATACCTTAATATATGATGTTGATGGTGCTTCGACGGCGCTCCGGCTCCGGCAGCAGCAGCGGCGGCGGCGGCGGCTCCTCTCGCGAGCCTTAATCCTATTTCTGGTTGTGGGGTGGTGAAATGAATCTGGCCCCTTAGGAGGGGCCTTTATATTAAGTCTACCGACGGACACGAATCCGTCGGTAGCAAAATCCAGCCATGCCTACGGACAATATTCTGTCGGTAAATGGAAACCGATATTGCCGATGGACATATTTTCGGCGGCAACAAATATCCAATTTTTTTTTTTTAAATATGGCTGACGGACAATTTCCGTCGGCATATTTGGCGGGATTTTTGCCGCCAATTTTCTGAGGTCTTGTCGACGGACACATACACCGACGGCAGGTTTCCGTCAGGAGTCCGTCGACAATTTGTGTTGTCGGGAAATTCGTCGGTAATGCCCGCTTTTTACCGACAGGTGGCTGCCTGTAGATAATATCCGTCGGCTTTTTCAGTTTTTTATAGTGATGTACATTTTTACGATTAATGGTATTATCGTTACGTGTTCATCTATATTATGAAATAATGTATATTTATCACATTGAGATTTATGACTTTTATCAAAAAAGACATAATTATTTTTATCACAACAAATATAAATATTTTATGTATGTTACGTGTTCATAAATATATATTTATCATAATAAAAATAATAATATATCACAACAAATATAAAAACTTATATTTACGAAAATAAATATTTATCACATTTATCATATATATTTCACCTGAATCTATAATAATATACAAAAAACTCTACAACACATTTATTTATTTTAAGGGTATCAAACCTTCAATTTTAAACGAATAGTTTGCTCCACATCATTTAGTATAAAATGCACACTAACTTTATCCATAAAGGTAATTAACATGCAATTATATTTTTAGATTATAAATAAAAAACATTAAAAAAGTTATAAACAATTAGTTAATAAATAAAATGAAAATGGCAACAAAAAACTATAATATTCTAATGATCAATTTTTTTAACGTTTTAAGATATATTTTATAATATTTTATAACATTTCTAAATTTTATTTTGAATATATTAAAAAAAATGTAGAATCTCAAATAAAAAGTATATTTATTAAACTAACCTTATATCTTTCCTGATATATTTTATATATTTATAATATTTGTGTAGGTTTTGCTTTATTTCTTATTATTTAGATTTTTGTAAATAATTATTTAAAAGTTAATTATAATTATTATATTTTTATCTAATCTTAAAATATTTGAAATTTATTTTATATTATTTAATAACATTTATAATTTTCTTCCAATACATTCATTTCAAGTTTTATTGGTTATTTATTTAAAATAGAATATATTTATTTTTTATTTTATTTAAAAAACTCCTTTTTTCTTAATTTATATCATAGTATAGTATTTCTATGTTTTATTTTATAAGTTGTTTAACATCTTTATGCATTAGTTCGCAATCAATGAATTAAATAAATGATATTGTGTGTGCGCGAAAAAAATTATGTGGCAGTTAAATATAGGACATATGAACAATTAAAAGTTTGTTTGAAAAAGTAAAAAGTTTTTGTTGCCAAGAATGTTAAAGAAAAGGTAAAAAAAGAAAAACAAAGAATAAAAAGAACAGGGAAAGTTCGGTTCCAAAATATTAGGATTAGGGTAAGGATTATGTACTTTAGTTTAGATGGTTATATTATGTTACTATACCAAATCTAAGATACCAAATCTAAGAGTCACGATTAAATCTTAGCATCTAAAATTGTAAAATAAAAAGAAGGCATGGTGGTCCACGGGGGTATCGTAGAAGCTCCCCGCATGTACATAATAACTTACCATGTTTTAAGCATAAGGCGGACATGGGCTCTAGAATACCTAACTGAAGGAACGATTTCTATCTTGATTCTTCTCTTTGGCCTGGTGGGCCAGTGTCAGCCCGGCCCAGTCCATGTGATTTTGTGTGTTTTAGTTGATTTTTATTGTAGTTTGTGTCAATTTTCTCTATATTGTATTTTCGTAGTTTTTATCGTCTTTTAATGTTTTTCGTGTTTTTTCTCTTATTTTGTGAATATTTATGTTAGTTTTTCTTCTTGGTCTTAGATCGATCAAGCGGGTCCATGGGCGTACTCGAGGACCACAATCGTCTCGAATTGACGAAACACGAATCGAACCCACGTGAAATGTTATCGTCGATCGACCAAGCATCGATGCCCGAAGCATGCTTTCCCGCACGTGTCGCCTGCAAGCATCGATCTACCAACCGAAAGTCTCCTGCCACCGTGGATCGACGCCCAATCGATGGTCCATTGACACGCGCTGTTTGGCCTGTCGTTGCCCGCCACCGACCGACGACCGAGACAATGTTGATCGACGACCCATCGACGCCGATTGATGCAAGGTCATTTCAGATATTTTTCACATTTTTGCCATATTGCCCAATTTTCACCTATATAATATTCCCACACTCTCATCTCTCATATAGAGTTTAGATAATCTTTTCACCCCCGAAAACCTCACCAAGCCTTGTCTTTTCTTAATTCTTTCTTCTTCAAGTTGTAAAACTCTTCATTTTCTATTTTCCTCACTACAAAAAAATCGAAAAAGCTACCAAAGATTACCGACGGGAAGCTACCCGTCAGTAAAAGTCAGGCATTCCCGACGGCTTTTCCAACGGCACTAATTGCCGAAGGACGTAGCCCCTCAGTATATTTATCCGTCGGCAAGTTCTCAGAAAGTTGACGGCAATATGGCCCGCACAATATGCCGACGGATTACGTTCATCTTCAAGTTTTTAAAAAATAAAAAACTAAATCTGATTTTATTTGCCGATGGAAAATAGGCCGTTGGCAACTCCGGTTTTTATTTACTGATGGATTCATTCCGTCGGCAACGCCGAATCTTTCTACCGGTGGATTTACATACGGAAATCTATATGTCGGTAAGCTTAATAAAACAGTGGCCTCCTGCGGACAGAATCACTCACAGATACAAACCAACAAAAAAAAGGCGAGAGCACCACTGACGATGAGAGAAGGGAGCACCGCGACACGCCGGAGCACCGTCACCGTCACATATTAAGGTATGTTAGCCTTTTAATTCAAATTTAATATTTTTTTAATTTAGGGTTTTAATTTAATTTGATTTGAAATTAGGAATTACGTTTTGAGAAATTTAATTGGGGGTTCAATTTAGGAATCTAGGCTTGATTTATGCAATTGTGAATGATTTTAGGTTTAAGGTCCATTTATGCAATTAAGCTTATTTTAGGGTTTAATTAATAATTATTTATAAATTAGATTCGATAATAAATATTTGAATAAAACTAGGGCTAATTAGGTCGTTAGTATTCATTTTGGGTTCATTTATGCATTTAGGATTTTAGGTTTTAATTTATAATTATTTATAAATTTGGCTCGATTATATACATTTGAATTAAATTAGGTTCGATTGTAATTAGGATTCAATTGTGCAACTATGTAATTATCTTTTAAAGTGTATGTGATGGGTGGCTTTTAAATGCCGTGATGATCGGTTATATTTAATGTATGTATCATTTTTGTGTTATATACATTATGATTGATTGATGTTGTGATTGGTTGGGTAGACGTTGGTGATGACGTGTTGTACGACGCCGGACGCGAGGTTTTGTCCCTCCAATAACGGTTTTCAAAATTATTTTAAAAAATGATGGTAGTTTTAAAAAGTTTTAAATTGTTGGGGATGGTGGTTTTGAAATGACGTGGTGATCGGTATGTGGATGTTGTGTTTAAGATATGTTATGGTTTGTTGATGTTGTATACATGTGATTGATTGGTTGATATTGTTACTTTTAAATCTTGTATGATTAATATAGTAAGAAATCTTCAATATACTTTTGAAGATTTGTGCTCATTTTTAGAAAATTTTCGATAAAACATATTTTGCATTAAAAAATCAAATAGAGATTAAAAAGCGAAAGAGGATAATAAGTTGATTTGTTGAAAAAAGGCACAATCGTATTTAATTAGAAATGTAGGTTTCGATTTTATTGAATTTAGGCATAATTTAGGTTATCGTATTACATTATCGAATATATATATATATATATATGTATTTACAATTATTTATGAATGATTATATTTATAATATATATATATATATAATATATATATATATATATATATATATATAATTTCTATTATGAAATTATGTATTTATAATTAATAATATATTTTCTGAATAATATGTATTTATTATTATTTATGAATAATTATATTTATAATATATATATATATATATATATATATATATATA
>BMAC01001243.1:207331-222777 GCA_014905375.1 Phtheirospermum japonicum
TATATATATATATATATATATATATATATATATATATATATGATGTATGTATATATATATATTATGATATAATATGTATGTATATAGTATATTGTACATGCATGGGAAGGCCGACGGTCTATTTGCGTTTGGTGGTTATTTTTGTGAGCAGTGAGCTTGCGCACGTCGTTTACTAAATTCTCAAGCCCGTCTTTGTACACTTCAACTAACTTATCATACCTCTAATTTCTTTTCAGCCTCAACTCATCGATACTTTTTTTAGTCTCAGTCAATTCCTCGATCGTCTTAACAACATTCGATTTCTCGTGATCAAGTTCTCGAACTCTAAAACTCATTTATAAAATCATCGTGGCCCTTATATATATAATATTTATTATAATATTATGTATTTATAATATCATTATTCATAAATATAATCTAAAATTATAAATATAATATAATTATTTATAAACTAATTTACATATCTAATATATATTTTTTATTTAAAAAATATAAAAATATTTTTGGACCATTTTTGATGAATTGACAAACTTAGCAGATGTGGTTGATGATGGTCAATGTCACGTACGTTTTTTGGAATGCGGCCAATATAATGGACAAAAAATGATTTCTTTCTCAGGTGTTTTTGTTCAATTAATGTTTAAAAATAAAGAAAAATGATAAAAAATTATTAAATCACGCCACGTCAGCAAAAAAGCCTGATCGGGATAATTTTGTACATTTTTTTTTGATGATTTTGCCAATTTCGTGTATATGTTTTGATAGTGGACAATATCTTGGTTCTAAATTGGAAAATGGACAACATAATAGACAAAAAAATAATTTTTCCATTAATGTTTAAAATAAATTCGTTAATAATTATTAATTACTTACTTTGAGATATTCAAAAGATGTTATACTCTCAACCCGTGTCGCATTGTACTGGTGTCTAATCAATGTTTATTAGGGTTTATTAAATAAATAATATAAATTTAATTATAAATTGAAAAAATAAAACAACTTTAAAAAAATTTAAAAAATTAGGTCGAGACGCTAGTGACAAACGTGTACCGCCCATTAAAATTAAATTAAAAAAAATTGAAAAATCGGGACACTAGTGGCAAACGCATCCCGGACCTTTTTAATAAAAAAAAACATTGGGGGGCGTCTTTAAAAAAAAAAGTTTTGGGAGGTCGGGACGCAGGTGTTAAGCGCATCCCGGATGAAATTTATATAAAAAAAAGTTCTGAACCGGGACGCATTTGACACAAACGTCCCGGGTGAAAATTAATTATCAAGCGTTAATTAAGTAAAATTAATTGTTCTTCCTAAATTGGATTCATTAAGGTCAACGACTAATACAATGAAATATAATCTTAATTTATATTCACATCTTAATTTAATTTAAAAGTCAAACGTTACCTAATAAATTTTTCAAAAATACTGAATATATATTACTTAAATTAGATTTAATTGCTATTTTTGCAATTAAATATTTTAAAAAACAAAAAATATTTTAAGTAATAGAACTTAAAAACGAAAAATATTTTAAGTAATTAAAATTACTTTATATAGATACATTCTACTTAAATCTATTATATATATATATATATATATATATTACTTAAAAAAATTGATTCCATATTTCTGCAATTAAATTTATATATCATTACTTAAAAAAAATCTATTTATTCTATTCCATATTCTACTTGAAATTCTATTGTAAGTAATATACTTAAAAATATTTAAGTAATAGATTTAAAAATGAAAAATATTTTAAGTGATTAAATATTACTTAATATATATACATTCTACTTAAATTTATTAGGTAATATATTAAATATTTTGCAATGGTATATTTTTATATTAATTAAGAGATTTAAAGGAAAGTATTGAATAAGGAATAATATAATAAAAGAATTAAATTAAGTAAGATACAATAAAAATAAAAGTATTAAATTAGGTAAATATTAGGCTCGGATGACACATAAGCAAACGAAGCACCAAAATTTTTAATTTGTCAAACGAAGCATACGAAGCAGACACATATGTTAGAAGGATTTTGCATTAATATATAGGGGTGATATATATATATATATATATATATATATATATATATATATATATATATATATATATATATATATATATAATTATGATCATGTGACAATCAAATCTATGTTTGGGAACTTTAGAAACCGATATATTACATTATATGTGATGTTAATTTAAATAATCCAAAATGCTATTTATATTTTCACATTGCTATTTTTATGTACACTTAATTTTTACTATTATCTTATTAGCATGTACATAATTCATAAATAGCATCACATCCTATGTAATATAGCAGGTTTTCTAGTTCCCACACAAGAATTGGTTTCCATGTGAACCCACCCCTATATATATATCTTTAAATAATAAAGATATTTTAATTTGTAAAATATATATTGGACACTCTTATATACTTTTGATATTAAGGACGTAGATGTTATAAATTTGTAAAATATTTATTTTTTAATGTGTTAGCTTTATTCTGATTATTAAATATTCCATTAACAATGAAATATTATCAAAATTAAAATTAATAATAATTACAAATTAACTAAAATGAGAAAAGAAAAATATAAATATTGGGTTAGATTTATTGTAATTATTAAATTTCTCATTAACTACATAATATTATATCAAATAAATTATTTACAATTTTTATAAATACCATAAATAATTAAGGAAGCCAAATTTTATTGGCCGGAATTTTTTTTCGACCGACAGTAGTAGCAGGGCACCAACAAGCTAGTTGTCCGACACCACCTTATTGCAATTTTTTTAAATTTATTTATTTTTAGGTGAAAAAAATTTCGTTTGTCGGTTGACGGTGGTGGCAGGCTGTCGACCTACTTATACCCAATTTTAAAAAATTATCAAGTTTTTTTTGGTGGTCGAGAACTTTTCAGGCCGGAAACGTGGAAGGTCGGCGTCAGTGGTACGGTAACCGACGGCTAAGCGGCCGCCCTCTCGTGCTTACTATTTATTTTTACTGTTATTTTTTAATATTATTTTTATTAAAACTTATAAAAAAAATTAAAAAATCTAGTATTGTATATTTTGTATATTTTTGTTTTTAATAATTTTTTATATTTTAATTAAATGAGTAATGGTATATTTATAGTTATATAATTAATATATTATATATTAAATCCAAAATAGGTATATAGCTATGTATAAATCTTTATACAAATGGAGTTTAATACTTTTGTATATGTAAAATAAAATTGATGGTATGGATTGAATTTGGACAAAATACAAGAATTAAAAAAGTAATTATCTACGTTGAATTCTGTAGAGAGATGTTACTTATAATAATTCCTGTAAAGGAAGAAAATAAAAGGTATAGGATGCAATAAATAAAACGAATTCTCAATGAAAACATAAGAAAAGTTAAAAAGGAACAAAAAAATAAAAACATAAAAAATTATAAAATCTTATCTCGGATAATAATATGCCTAAAAATTGGTCCATGGTCTAGGCGGGCATCTAATATAGGAGTCTCGCGAGGCGGGTCCTGGTCGGCGGTGAAGCCACAGAAAGGACAGTTGGTGGGTCTAGTGGCGGTGGTGCGCTCCCACTCGGAAAACCATTCGTCTTGCAGTCGTAAGACAGACAAGGCTCCATGCATAGCCGGCACCTATACATACTTCTCCTCGTACTCTGGATCATCTCCTATTGTTATGTTCAAGCCGGTCAATCAAATTTGATGGTCTGCCTAGGAAAAATAAATCAAACTTATATAAAGAAACCGAAATTCAATAAAATAAACGGTACAAATCACAATGGAAGACTAAACCTATCATATTTCACTTCATAGTTATCCTTTCCATATTTTTGTAAGAAAAAAAAAAGGGAAAATTTAAGACTCAGAAAACTTGTTGAGTTCTCTATTATCATACTCTTGGTCAGAGTGCGGAGAAGCAAATAAGAAAAGAAAAAAATTAGTAAAAAAGACTCATATTTCTTTTATCGGCCAAGATAACACGTTGTGGATGATCACATACTATAAAAAAACTTACAGTTTACCGACATAAATCGATGTCACTAAATTTTACAATTACCGACATAATTAAAAGTATTTTTTTTTCTCAATGACAAATCACCAACAATTTTTCAGTTTACTAACAGAAAAATTGTCGGTATTCATACCACAAACACTCTTGCTTAATTTTTCTTGTAATGACAAGTAGTGAAAACAAGATGAAGGGCAACAAGGTGATGACAGAAGAATAGAGAGCACAAAGATTGAGATACAACCACAAACCCTCTTACTTAATTTGTATACTCATTATCTGTGCTCTCTCTCTTCTGTCAACTCATCACCATTACCACCTCATCCTATTATCTCAATCAAACAAACAAACACATAAATAAATAAAATATATCAACAATTTTTGCATGTATGTAAGTTGAGCTCAAGATGTGAATCTTTGAAAAACAACAATATTAGTAGCATCTATGTGGTAATTCTTGAACCATCGATCAACCCGTAGAAGAAAAGAAGGAGAAAAGGCTAAAGAGTAGAAGGGATTATAATGTAAGAGTGAGTTTGTATAAGTTTGAAGTTCTCACAGTACATCTATTTATAGTGCAAAACTGTGCCTGCATCAGTGCTTACAAGTTGCAACGCATTGTTCCTTTCTCACTAGCCCATGCCCACAACCCAAATTATTGCTCATTACAGGAAAAACCAAATTACCTACATAAAATTGTCTGTAAATGTGAATAGAACTTTAAATTGTAGGTAAAATTACTGCGATAAAATAATTGTCGATAATATTTATGTCGGTAAATTGAAAATTGTTAGTGATTTGTCGACAATTGGTCAGAATAATTTAATGGAAAAACATATTTTTTATCTGTCAGTATCTTAATGATAAAATAATTTATGTCCATAAACCGTAAGTTCTTTTGTAATGGCTAGAGTATAAAATTAAACTGCTTTTGGCTATTATTAGTATTAGGCAATTTTACTAGGAAAAATTATTGAAAATTAGCAACGAGAAAGTTCATCATCCTCCCTGATCACTATGAGTGTCGCATTTCTTTTATATATTGAGACCATAATTGCTAATATTAACAAAAAAATTAATCATATTAACGGCGAAATGATCGTTTATCGTCGTTAAATGTTAGTGGGAAATTTATAATTCGTGACTAAATTTTGAACTGTCCCTATTTCTCATTTTTCTTGCAGCTCCAATGAGAAAATTCAAGTTTTTTTGATGACCCGACGATTTTAGTCATATAGTTATCACTTTTGATCACCCCAAATGCACAATTCTGACGTGTCCGTCGAAAATTAAAGGGGAATCCCACATGCCCCTAAAACATTTTACTATAACTTGGTCTCACTAGCCCAATCATTTGAGTGTGATTAAATTTTCTATTTCATCCGCACGCATCGTTTTATCAATCGTATTTTATAAATTTTCTTTATCTCATTTTATTCGTTATATTTATATTTTTAATAGATAATTAATATTACCTTTTAATTTTTCAATAAAAATTAAATATTACTTTTCTTACCATTTCACACTTGTACTTCTTTAAAAATAAATGATATTATACATTTGGTACATATAATTATAATACTAAAATAATTTTATTAATTGCATAAAATTGTCAATCACATACATACAACGAGACAAATGAAATATGATTAAGTGGCAAAGGCACAATTTTAATCAAATGATTGACTATTGACAGTTTAAACTGACACAATCTTTGCAAAAAATATATCTCATGTGATTATTTTCAATCCATACTATTTGAGAGACTCGATTAGATTTGTGAGAGCCCGAATAATATAGTATATGAAAATAAGAACAAGGTTTCCGACCAGCAGAATTAGGAATAAAGAATTTTATAAGTATTTTGGTGAGAACAGAATAACTTCTTTTGTGGAGCTGCAAGCTTGTAAATCGAGAGAAATGGTACGACCACATATTCCAGCTATCTAATTCTTAATTTATCATTATCGCTAGGCGATGTCCACGTCTCAATTATTATTTTTTAAAATTCAAATTCAATAGAAAAAAAACTCAACGCGGAAGCATGTGAGCAGAATAAAATACCATCAGAATGAACACAAAAAAAATAGATATAATTTATGAGATTAATATTTGGTATCTGGTAATGGCAAAAGGACACCTGAGTGATTAGTTTGTATCTATGACTTCAATTTTTAATCGTGAAATTTAAATTAATTACTTATTATATTTTGTCAATCAGGAAGTTATGATCCACGTATAAGTAAAACCTTCAACCTAAAACTCGAACTTTAAATGACAAATTAAACTCTAATCATAAAATTCTAAATTTTATAATGGAAAAATAAATAAAAATTAAATCTTAAACTCTGATAACTATATATATATATATATATGATTATATATATGAACTATAGCATGAAAGTTAAGATATAAATTTCTATTTAATTCACAGTAAATACAAAAATTACTCTAGTATGTTCTTACATATCATATGTATATAGATACACCATCTATTATTAGCACTTGTCGAAAAACCTCTCTTTTCTAAAAACAATTATCAGGAATAAGCGGACATTTATTTATTGTTATAGATATTTATTATTTTATATTGTTTTTTTTTTCTTAACTTTCGATTTGCGTTTTCTTATATAGATGTGTGTATATATATTTGTTTTGTTTTTGGTATTGTATTTTTTTATATGTTTATATGGGTAAATTAATATTGAAGTTAACTATCAAAATATTTTTGGAAATCAATTATGAGATCTGAAATCCCAACCAAACAATCCCTTAAACTTGCCAATTTTGCCATGACCAAGTCTGAGGCAACAAGCATGAATGCGCCACAAATAGGCAGCACGATTGGCAGAAGTTGCTAATGCACATGCAATTTATGATTTGCCATCAGATTTCGGGACTGTCATCAGGACCAGTGGTGGACCACAATAAACAACCTGTCTGTTCTGTTCTGTGCCCAAAATTAATTTCCAGAATACTTCAAGATTTTCTAGGAAACTCAATTTAATACAAAATTAATGAACTGCGATATTCGTTGAACAGTGATAAACGCGATTGTTAAATGTCGATCTCAAAAATAAATTAGAAAGTGCATTGAATCCAAAGTTGCTCAATCTAATCATTATTTCTCATTATGATTAGGTAATTATAAAAACTAACCTTCACCAATTTTGTTTAATTACAAGAAACATTCGCTTAATTTTCAAATTTACAAACACCCTCCTCCGGAGGTTTAAATTTCCATACAAACCCCTTCTCTTGAGACGACGCTACATAAATCACAGAAGGTATTTGTATGTAATTTTAAAGGAAATCCGAGTTCCCTTAGTGGTAGTTTTTGTAATTGACGGTTATCATTATTGCGTACTACTATTGAATATGAAAATTTTAGAGACAACAGATACTAAAATAAATAAAATACAGTTTAAATGTTAGTCGAGATGTTGGAATATCAATACTTATATTCAGTAAAATGAACAATGGAAATGATAGAACACAGGAATTATAAAAAAAAAGTGTATTTATTTTACAAAATATACTAAAATAATAAAGCACCTAGTAATACATGAAAAACTCCTGAACGAGTAGATCATTTAACTCACCGTAGAGTCATTTGTAAAATTTTCAAGTTGAACACACACAACGTTGAAGATGACTTGCACAATAAACGATAACTTCTCGTACTCCTTGATTATATGATTTGTATTCTCTCAAAAAGCGAATAGAATAAAGTCCAAAGCCTTCGATATTTATACACAAATATGTATTCTCATCATTTAGAAAAGTTCTAAAATATCAATAGAGAATCAATTAATATTTTGATATTTTAAGGAAAGAGATAATTATAAAAATACATTTTCCTACAAATAAAAGATTCTTCCCTAACTAAATTACTTAGACAACAAGATCTAACTACTAAATAATGAGAGTCATATTTAATAATTTAATAAATAAGTTTAAAAAGGAATATAATAAAAAATAAAACCTAACAAAATTAAATGAGAGAACGATAAGAATTAAAATTCCATCAATCTCCTTCTTTTGCCTTTTTTAAACAAAAACACTCCAATAGATCCCCTTAAGTTAAGAATACGGACTCGACTCTCCCAAAATATAAGAATCCTGCTATAGAGATATTAGTGATAAAATGAAAACTGAGCTACAAACACCAGAACCAATATAAGCAAAATAACTAATATAGTTAAAGTATAGTATGATCAAATACCAACATGAAACAAATAAGAAACTTAATATCCACAGGATAAGCCTCAATCACATCAACTGCATCATCGGCAGGTTCACTTGAACTAGTATATTCTCCTCCTTTTTGACCAGAATGTGAAAGAAGTATCGCCGTGTATAAATCTGCATAGCCATAAGCCTCGTAAGATGAGCCTGAGCACCCTGCATCTGCTTCTTAATTAGGATAAGATATGCCTGCACATCAGAACAATTAATAGCAACAAAGAAGAACTATGCATGAAAGCAAAAAGGCGAATGTTGGTGACCTGTCAGCAACACCCGTAGTAAAATCAGGTCGGGAAGAACCACCAGCTTTCCTAGATAAACAACACTTATTTCCCTCAAAATGCTTAAAGAATTAAGGTAAAATGCTCTTCGTCATATTAAGTGAGACTCTGAGCAGCTGGGAACTATGAAAAATCTTAGACCAACGAGTCACCCAATTAATAGATAAAAATCAGGCAACCTCATTCAAATCATCAATAGTCACTCCTCTTCATAACCCTCAGTTTTAAATAAACTTATTGATAACAGAAGGTGTAGAGGTATATACTTTCTCTCGAACAAATGTACCTCCAAATTTACCTGACTGCCCATAGGAAATAGAGGGGAGCATATTGGCATAGAACTGAATTACAACATCCCTCGGATTTGGCATGGCAATCTTCACAGTAGAAGTTAGACCCTTACGCTTAAAAAATTTATTTAGATTTTTCTTCTCAGAAAGGTTATAATTTACTCTTCTTTCGTTAATAAGTCGCGGTGTTGTAAGGTAGTAAATCGATTCCGAGCATCAAAAGAGTAAAAATGAGGAGAAAATTCAGAACTTATCTCAACTTCTTGACCAGAAGCACAAGTAGCTACAGCATGAGCAGCACTGTTATCTACATCCTCATCATTATCAATATTAGCATTATCATCCATCGGATCATCAAGATCATCCAGACTTAAACCAATATCTTCATCAGCTAAGTCCTCTGACTCTGTGCAACTTTTAAATGATGGAAAACTCTGACACCGTATTAAATCACACATAATCTTAAAGATCTCCTAAAGTTTGGAAAACTCCCTCGAAGTCGATTGCTTAGGTGAATATCGGCAAGCTAATTCTGTACCCCAATGTGCTCAATTCTCAAAACATTTCTCTCGACCAAATCTCAAATCAAATGATGTCTAATGTTTCTGTGTTTTGTGTGAGAGTGTTGTACTAGGTTTCTTGAGATACCAATAGCACTTGAGTTGTCACAAAGAACAGTTAAAAATCACTATATAGACTATAGTCCTCGATCATCTAATTCATCCAAAGTAACTAGGCACATGCACTTCTTGTAGCTACATATTCGGCTTCAACCGTTGACTAGGAAATAGAATTTTGCTTCTTAATATATCAAGATACAAGGTTATTCTCCAGAAAAAAAAAAAAAGCACCCAATAGTGCTTTTGTTATCATCTAAATCACCTACAAAACCTAAATCAATAAACCGAACCAGATTAGTGTTAGTGTCCTTAGTATACCAAAATCCTAAATACTAGTACTTACAACATATCTAATGGTGCATTTTAGGGATTTTAGATGAGTGAACTTGGAATCTGACGGATAACGAGCACAAAGGCACACACTATATATGATATCCGGTAGACTAGCTGTTAAATACTGCAGGTTACCTATCATAGACCTATACAAAGCTGATTTTCTATCCCAATGTGCTCAACACTCACAACATTTCTCTCGATAAAATCTCGTATCAAATGATTTCTAATGTATATGTGTTTTGTGTGAGAGTGTTGTACTGAATGTCTCTAATAGGCTGACATTTCATCAATGAAGTCAATGAATTGAAATTCCTTAACTACGTTAATGACAATGCCATTTTAAATTATATTTGAGGTTTTTGTCCTTGGGAGTAAAAGAACCTCCACTTAACAAAAAATATTTCATAAGATTACATTGATAATTGATTTGAATTAATAATGCTTCATACATTATAGGATGACTAGTGTCTTATGAATCACAAGATATTTATTTTGAACGCACCGAGATAAATGTCCTTTTCTTTGAAAGACAACCCACAATTGTATGAGACATTCAAACCCTTTTAACACCATATTTTGGAAAACAACAACCCCTTGTAGTTGAGAATAATGCGAGTTATATATGTGTTATGAAAGGAAATGAAAAGTTGCATGTTGTACGAAGTATGTTGTAGCTAATGTTACCAGTGTCACCGCAACATTTCTAGTAACACTGTATTCAGTCACACATAATCTGAGAGATTTCCTAAGTTTGGAAGAATTCCTCAAATTCTAATGCTTTGGTGAATATATTGGCAAGCTAATCTAATTTTCTAATATGCTCATTACTCACAAAATTTCTCTCAACCTATGCCAATTTTAAATGAGGTTCTAATTGACATGATTTCATTAAGTTTATATAACTAATCCAGATTTTAGATTCCTTAACATCAGATGAGTCATCGAGAGTTTTAACCTCATTTTATCTAGTTTTTCTTCACATTTAGTTAGGATGGCTTCAAGATGAGTGTTTTGTATGTAAATGTGGTGTTTGTCTAGTGTTTTTAATTAGGATTTTATGTTAATTTTAGTAGTTTTTAGTCGAGTTTTGTTAGGTTTTCACTTGTTTTCTCGTTTTGTTGTTCTTTTCGTGTTTCTTGTTGATTTTATACTTAAAATGGTTAATTGAGTTCAACTAATTTGTGGATGGGGGTTATTTGTGTTAGGTTTTGACAAGAAGGCAAAAAGAAGGTGAAAATTGGCCCTTGGCTCGAGCCAAGGCGAGTCCCGCGCACAGCTGCTCGGCGCCTGCCGAGAGCTGCCGGCAACGCCCGCCCAGTCCCGCGCGCGCCTGCCGAGCACTGCCGGCCACGCCCGCCCAGTCCCGCGCGTGCCTGCCGAGACCCAGCGCCGAAACTGCCGATGCCTGCCGACGCCTGCCGAGACCCAGCGCCGACGCTGCCGAGCATGTCCGCCCATGCCTGCCGACGCTGCCGGCCATGCCCGCACGTGTCCACCCACGCCTGCCAACAGTGACCGAGCCAACCTGCCCAGCGCCGAGCCATCTTGCCCATCTCCGAGCCACATTGCAATTTTGCCGAGCCAATCGAGCCCAACTCGACCCAAATGGTCTATTTTGACCATTTTGGGTCAAATTTGGTCAATGCATGGAAATCCAAGCTCTTATGTCATAATTGACCCATTTACCCCTAATTAACTTGTATAAATAGAACCTCTCTTTCATTTTGTAAAACACCTCTCATTTTCTCCCAACCAAGCTTGGGTTTGGGATTAAAAATCAAGCTTTTGGATTCTCTCTTTAATTTTAGTAAGTTTTCTTTTAGTTTCATGCTTTGTTCTTCATTTGTTTTATGCTTTTTGCCTTAGGTATTAGAAGTTGTGCTTGATCTTGTGAATTGGCTATGAATCCTAGTTGAGTGAGACATCTAGATCATAGATCAAGTCCTTGATTTGTTTAATTTCAAGTAATTTCATATGTTTCATGCTTGTTCTTCATTTTCATGCTTTTTGTCTTAGCACCTTGAATTCATGATGAAACATATGAATTGGCTATGGAATCTAGATGAGTGACACATCTAGGTCATAGATCGGCTCTTGGATCGTCTTGATTTTGAGTTTTTCACATGCTTTCTTTGCAATTTTATTTTTATGCTTTGTTTCATGCTTAATCCTAGATCTAGGCTTTGTTTCTTGTTATTTTTCTTAAAGTTTCAAACTTTCATGTCAACTTGCAATGCTCTTTCTATCCATGCTTTCAATTTTTGCTAATTTGCTTATTTAGGATTTTATGCATAGTTGTACCTTGTGCATGCATGCTTGTACTCGGTGAAACATTGCATTTTCTTGCTTATTTTCATTATTGCTTCGCATTTTCAATTAAGGCACACGACCGAGGCATCATACCAACTTGTCATTTCAATTCCTAGTGTAGTTTAGCTATTTTAATTATTTTATTTTCCTTTTCCTTTTATTTTCCAAGCTTGAAACACATTGAAACCTTCAACTCGAATCGAATTCCGATAATACCAAGCCATGAACCCGTTGATTCATTTCAACACCACTAAACTATGAAAACAATGAGTGATAACAGCCTGTTGTTCTGTATCAGAACAAGATGGTCTCTCATTCTCCTTAGTAAGATGTTTTACTTTATGCACTAGTTTGAACTAGATTTCATAAAATTCTTCATATGTAGTGGCAAAGTCTCCAATCACTACCAAAAACTCGCGAATATCGACGGAAAGCGTCCGTCGGTGAAACACTCGTTGGTAAAAAAATCACCAACAAAGGATTTTCTCCCCGTCGGTAAAATACCGACGGACCCCTTTTGGTCGGTATTTTCCGATGGATCTTGATTTTATTAATTTTACTTTTAAAAATTAAAATTAAAATTACCGACGGATTATAGTCCGTCGGTAAATAAAAAAATTTAAAAAAAAATCTTGAAGGGGTGTGGCGGCCAACTCACACCCCCAAGCCCAAGTCTCCCCCAAGCCCAACACCCATTAATCACAAATAATCCTCTAATATGTCGTTGGGGGGTTTCAAACACGCAACCTCTCGCGGTAAAAGTCTATCCATGACCGGATGGGCTAACTCGATTCCTGGTAAGTATTTGACATTATAAAATATATATACATACTTATGTTATATATATAAAAATAATATAAATATAATATGTCAACATATATAATATAGGAAAATTCTACAATACATTCTGATGAAGCATAAATAGGTCAGACCCGGATTGGGGTAGACCTGGATCTAGATGACCAAAGAGCTGAGGAGTAAGACCTGGATCCCAACCCAGGGGTTGTCCCGAGGTTAGTAAGAGCTGAACAGTAAGACCTGGATCCCAACCCAGGGGTTGTCCCGAGGTTAGTAAGAGCTGAACAGTAAGACCTGGATCCCAACCCAGGGGTGGTCCTGAGGTTAGTAAGAGTTGAGCAGTAAGACCTGGATCCCGCCAGACCTAACTTGGGGTAGATCTGACTCAAGTTAGTTAGAATAAGAAAAGGAGATATGGTGAGAACAGCTCGATCTCAAAGGAAGATCTGGTTAGGCCTCTTGAGAAAACAGGACATCAGGAAAAGATGGTCATATCTTGGGATCTCTCCTGACCTAACCATTTCAAAGAGAGATCACTACAGCTCGGAGATCATACTAAACTGACGAAAGTGCTCTACTGGAAAAGACCTGGGGCTAGAGTTGAGCCTGATGCTGATGTCGGAGTGATACAGAATAAGAAAGACCTGAAATAAGGAAGACCTGACTAGAGTCAAGTCTGATGTTGATACCGAGGTGGCGTAGAGGAAAGAAATAAGGAAGACCTGGAACGGGGAAGACCTGTTTTCCAGGCTCCCAGTAAAAAAGAGACAAGTGGGACCACTTGTCAGAATTTGTTACGTAACGGCCCGAGATTCGCGGCATGTGCTCCTAAGATCCCGGCTGGGGTCCCCATTAGTAGAAATTATAAATATCTCAACCCCAAGGCTGAGAGAGGTATGTCATTATTTGAGCATTCCTTCTTCTTTTCTTGTTAAACACCTCAAACGCTTACTGACTTAAGCATCGGAGAGGTTTCCACCGGAAAACCACCGGTGGTCCTTTCTAACTCATGTTTGTGGTGCAGGTCTGGGAGGTGTTCGTGTTTCAGGCGTCGTTCTGGACGTCGTTAATATTTTGGGTCGAAACAATTGGCGCCGTCTGTGGGAAGGCGATCAAGCTAAGACGTGAGGGTTTTCTATGGCTTCAGACGGTTTACGACGAAACTTGGTGGGAGAGCTTGGCAGAACTCCTAGCTCCGCTGCACCGTGGGGTATGCCAAAGTCAGCAGAAACGTCCACGGCGAGGCTCGAAGGAGGAGAGCCATCAGCGGCAGTGGGACCAGGCACCGTACCGCCCCCCTCTGGCGGATCAACGCTTGCCGCCGGTGGATAATTCAATGACGTCCTCCTCAGGTAGTTGTCTGAGCCCATCGGCAAGGCCGTGGAGACAGCTGTGGAGAAGAAGTTCGCAGAGATGTCAATGCCGTCGTCCGCCGCACGGCCAGATCGAACAGTTCCGCCGGCGGAAACTGAGCCACTGCGCGGCCAGCGCATGGATCGGACCCCTCTTCAGAACAGAGAAGAGCATTTCTCTACTTCTGACAGCGAGATCTCAAGCCAGGCAAATCCATGTCTGGCTGAGAAGATGCAGAGACTGCAGAAGGAGGTGCGGGAGTTTAAGAGGAAGATTACGGGCACAGGTATGGCGCCGGCACGGCGAGGAACTCCATTCATAGAGGAGGTCATGCGTGACAATGTGCCGGCCTCATACCGATCTCTAGGCTTTGAGTACAATGGGAACACTGATCCATGGGACCATCTGAGCCGA
Source organism: Phtheirospermum japonicum (assembly GCA_014905375.1). NCBI lineage: Eukaryota > Viridiplantae > Streptophyta > Magnoliopsida > Lamiales > Orobanchaceae > Phtheirospermum > Phtheirospermum japonicum. Next base: position 222,025 of record BMAC01001243.1, read on the forward strand.
TTTGAGATTGCAGCAGCTGTGCACAAATTTTTGGATGCGGTTATGTGTCGGGTCTTTCCGATGACCTTTACCAAATCAGCCCAGCTGTGGTTCAGCCAGCTACCGCCGCGATCCATTAGCAACTTTGATGAATTCAGTTCAGCCTTCCTGCATCAGTTCACAAGCTGCAGAAAATACCAGAAGATGCCACTGGAGTTATTCAGCCTTAAGCAGAAGGAGAATGAGAGTTTGCGTGCTTATATCAACAGGTTCACAACGGCGAAGCTAGAGGTGCCTTCTGCATCGGAAGAGCTCCTCGTAAATGCGCTAGCACAAGGCCTTCGATGGGGGGAGTTTTTCCAGTCGTTGGTAGTAAAGCCAGCTCTGAAATTCGGAGAGCTCTTGGAGAGATCTGAGAAGTACATTCACTTGGAGTAGGCCTTGAAAATCAAGGAAGGAGAGAAGAAAAGAGAGAGATATGACAAAGAAGAGAGAGTATCGATGAAGAAATCTAGGCCAGACCTGTCGGGAGGATGCCCTCGCTTCACTGAGGAACATAATGAGCTGCTGATTCAGGATGCTCTGGACTTCATTGAGGAAAAGAGGGAAAGAGCTGGATGACACACATCAAGGGGAGAATAAAAAATGATTTATGACAGATCTGTAATCAAGAGACATTTCCAGGTTGGAGACCTGGTCTTAAGAAGAGCTGATTTAGGGAAAACTAAAGGAAAGCTGGATTCGGCGTGGCAGGGACCACTCCGAGTCACCCAA
>BMAC01001244.1:0-34249 GCA_014905375.1 Phtheirospermum japonicum
TCCTCCAATACATCATCCACAACTACCAAATTCATACACAAATTGAACAATCTAAAATGCAAGCCAAGTTGAAAAACAATTCAATTCAATACATCCTCCACAACTAAAACAATTCAATTCATCCTCCACAACGAAAACAATTCAATCCAATTCATCATCCACAACTAAAACAATCCAAAATGGAACCAAAACTTCATAACAATCCAAAACAATTCACAATGAAACCTAAACTTCAAGAGTATACATCTACTATATACCCCAATCATCCATCATAAATGTCAATGAAATATCTCGACCATTGCTCTTGTATTTCTTTGATATTATCAACACTAAATGGTTGGTCACTAAACATCTGCAAATAATATTTAATATACGTATTTAGCAATAATGAAACTTAAAAAAAAAAAAAGAATTACAAAAATTCTTGCTATAAAATAAAATATTATAAATATTACCTCTTGCCAATTTTCCGTAATACCCACTCGAACAATAGTCCACATCCAAAGCATGACATAATAACCCGACTCCCAAACTTCATCTTGTTTATTACACTGTGAGATAAACATAAGGTTTCATTGAAATAAACCCTTCGATGATGTGTTTACGATCATAAAAATATAACCAAATATATTCAAAGAAACGTAATACATTACCTTTGGAAAAATCCAATCAAACCCCTTGCTTAGATTTACTCAACTGCGCACCACTCAACATCTTAAATGGGGTCACAACACTATGAAAAAAAATATATATATTATAACACATTATAATCTAATTGTTTTTTAGTTTGGTTGCATTTTAAATTAGCATTCAATTCAATTAATTTCGAGCGGGGGAAAAAAAAAAACTGGTAGAAAAAACAGGTCATCATTTAAAAAAAAAAATTAACATCGGTTCTTATCAACCGCCGTGAAATTACACAAAATTTACGGCGGTTCCTACAACCAATGTTAATGCTTATATTTAACGGCGGTTAACCAAACCGCCGCAAATATACAAATTTTACGGCGGTTTTAAAAACCGCCGTTAATATAAGATTTAAGCATCGGTTTGAAAAACCGCCGTCGAATCTGTTTATACAAGGGCGGTTAAAAACCGCCGTTCATTTACCTATTCAACGGCGGTTTAAAAACCGCCGTTAAACATAAGATTTAACATCGGTTGTAGGAACCGCCATCGATTCTGTTTATACAACGGCGGTTTAAAAACCGCCGTTAAAAAGCCTGAAAACCGCCGTTAATTTACCCTTTTCAACGGCAGTTTTTTAAAACCGCCGTTATTATTAACGGCGGTTGATACAAGGGCGGTTCAAAAACCGCCGTTAAACATGAAAAAAAAACCGCCGTTAAATTCTATTTCTGTAGTAGTAATATTTTTTGTGCAGCGAAGAAGATCATATGCCCGTTGATCGATTTCCCTATCAGTTATTTCATCTGAAACTATTTAGTTGTATAACTATATAATTATTCTCCTAACTTGAGCAAACATAAAAATGAAAAACAAAAACTAACCTTGTTTGGCAACATGCAAAAGAATGATGGTGTCCTGGCTTTGAACAGTGTGAGACAGAGCCAACTCTAAAGCCCCTTTAGCTTCAGGGCTAGAATCAACTACAACCATGACTCGATTCGCACATTCGAACTCGGGCAAGTAACTATTGAAGCTGAATTCATCGACTTCATGTGAAAACTTAGAATTTTCCTCTGCTTTAATGAAACCTGCTGTATCCTTGCATTGCCGAGAAGGTGAACGGACTCGAACATGAGAACGGGCACGGACACAAATGTGTGTTGCGACATGACTCCTGCACCAGCCCGGTATTCTGGTATTGGTTTAAGATCTTTCAGAAACCTCTTTGAACTGTGTGTTGTGTGTGTATTTCGCTCAACTTGCATGTCTCTGTGTATGGTTTTTATGTCAACTATTGAGCATCTTACTATTGAATTAAATGTTATAATTTCACTTGAACCCGCAATCAAACCTTTTTCACTTGTGATTTAATTCGCACGGGATGAAGAAATTTAAAATCTATATTTCTCATATTCATGTGATTTGATTTGATGGCAAAATATATTGATATATAATAATATAATATTCTATTAGTTAAGAATTCTATGTAGTTTTGCACTTGATATCCAAAATAAAATAAACACGCAAACTAATATAACCTCTGCATATTTAATTTCTCAAATTAGACGCGTCCCCAATCACACCAGCCAAGTCAAATTCTTACATTGAAAACATTATATTATTGTTTTCAACTCAATCATTATACCCTATAACATGTTTGCTATATTACAATCCTTACAATATACCACAAATTCCTTTCTAACTGCTGGTTAGTAATCAAAATCAAGGGCAAGTGATATGGCAAATGATTAGGTGGATTTTTGTTTATATTTTTGCGATGCAAAAAATATCTTAGTGCCAGGAACTGAAATAGAATAGACCATCATTATTATGCAATTAAATCCCATGTAAATTGGTTACTTCTAATGGTTTTGCTGCTTCACTATCTTCAGTTAAGCATCTTATTTACAGAAAATAAAGACAATGTATAGATTAATCTATATACATGAAAACATAAAAGGTTAAATAAGTGTTCGGAATTGACTCAAACTTTTTAGCACCCATTTTTAATAATTTAATTTAAAACACGTCAGTTTGCTCGCAAGAGTACGAGGTAATTGTAGGGTGATGAGTTTGACTCGAGTCGTATCTATCGAGGAAACAACTGTTCGGTCCTTCAGATGTTTTTCTCAATTTACGAACTAAAGTAAAATACATATACATTTGGGGTTTTAAAAGATTTTGAATTGATCATTATGAACTAAAGAAATAATTAAATTGAAGCTTTTTAAACTAATTACTCTAACTAGATTATCAACTACGAGCAATAATTAAACTATCAATGATACTCAACCATCGAACTTCGTCTATTACGCGCTGAACTCTTCCGGTTACTTAGCTGTATGGTGAAAATAACGAAATATCACCTATTTGCATCAGTTACGAATAAAATACGGTAAAATAAGTCAGAACTATAAAAATACAGAATTATGCTTAAATCGTCCAACTTATACCAAAAACAAATAGAAAAACGTACTAAAATACTAATAAAAATAAGGACAAATCTACTCTAATCAACTACCCCACGCTTTATTGGTTTATTTGTCCTTGAACAAACGATAAGTCAAAGTATAACTAGAATGAAAATAAGTTCATGCAATTAGTCATGCTATGCTACATATGTAATTTTGAAAATATAGGTACAAGTCACGCAACGTCAAACACTTGACCATTATTACATTGTCGCTTCAAAATAAAATCATGCTTCCTTACGAAAGGGTAATATATAGGGTGTACACTCAAAGCACTCAAGTATTTTATGCATGGGACGTGTATACACTCAAATCATACCATTTCAAGCACAGTAAACAAGCACAGAAAATCAATCTCTTCTCAATCGCAAATTAAGTGTGCTGTCAAAACTAAGAATCAGAAAAGGTCTTACGGGTTGTAGTGTAAGGCTCTTTGGACGGGTGTAGAATATATAAGTCGTGTGGCTAATTGCTCACTCAACCTAATCTAAACGAGAATCAAATTGCTTCACCTCGCTCAAAAAAATAAAAACCTCACTTAACACTCATAACGTAGCCTTTCAAACATAGGCTATTCCTCAACTCAAAACTCGTAAACCGACTGAATGCTCAAACCACTTAAGTAGAATCGAAGCTTAAAGCATGCTTCTTACACAACTCTCGCCTTCTAGTCATTAGGCTTCATAAAATAAACAATAAAATTCAAGCCTTTATAAGCGCGTAGGCAATTACTAACACAAGACCCAGCATCTTTCTCATCATTTTTTTCCCCCGTTTATTCTTTTTATGGGGTTTCTCTCTTTTTTTTTTATTATTTTTATTTTTATTTTTTATTTTTTTGATAGTGGTCCTTACTCACAAAAATAATTAATTCCTAATAACAATTCTAAAACTCAAATAACCAATAAAATACGGACTCCTACCCCACGCTTTATTGGGTTGTAGGGGTCATCTCAACAACACTCATGGCTAAAGGCATGGATTATTTGGCTATGATTGGCTCATTCGGAATTTATAGTGGCTAAAAATATATGGATATGGCCGGAATAGGGTTTTATATGCGCCTTAATGTCATGTTCAAAGTCAACTACACACAGCTGTATCAAAGAGATATCAAGACTGAAACTTATTCACGTACATGCAATGATGATAAACACTCAGGCTACTCACTGGCTTTTTTTTTTTCATGAAAATTTTTGAATTGACGCTGCCTTTAAGGTTTTGTGAAATCAATTTCGTCCAAGTACAATTTTACAATATATAATAATTTTAATGTCATGTTCAAAGTCAACTACACACAGCGGTATCAAAGAGATATGAAGACTGAAACTTATTCACGTACATGCAATGATGATAAACACTCAGGCTACTCGATGGCTTTTTTTTTTCCATGAAAATTTTTGAATTGACGCTGCCTTTAAGGTTTTGTGAAATCAATTTCGTCCAAGTACCATTTTACAATATAATAATTTTGATTATGCATTTATGCACGCTCAACGACGAAAACAAATAATCATACATGGTCAACTTCGACAGGCATGCCATAAAAACACAATTATCGCGTAGAAATAGCAATTAATCATGTTTAATCATATATTTATTAGATGCCAAGTATCAAATAAAATTATACAATAAATCAATACAAATCACACTCGACCACCCCCCTCTCTAAATATCCCGGCAATCTCCTGATTGCCACAAATACATCAAAATCAAAAAGAGGAAGGAAAAAGAAAACATCCCTGAAATAATAGTAGTCGAGCCGCTACTCGTCGATTTGTGTAATTAGCCACTTCTTCAACGTGCGCGATATGACTTGCCCTAAAAGAAAAAAATAAAACAAGCAAAAACAAAGAAAATATTTTTGGATTTTATGTTTTCCAATTTATTATTAATATATATATATATATATATATATATATATATATAATATATATAAACAATAAAAAAATAAAGATACGAGATTTAGAACTCGCGGGACTCATCATCCTCGTTGGGATTCTCGTCGACATCCATGCTAGGTGTGGGGTATGCCGCCTCAAATCCCTCCTTGAGCTTCTAAATGCGATCTCGCATCTTCTTCAAACTTCGACGGTTTTGGTCATGGTTCGCATCAATCTTCTCGTTGATTATTTGGAGCTTATCGAACATCTTCACTTGAAATTCCTGGTTTTCTTCGAAAAATTAGCTCCTATAAGGACTCGGGCCCGAAGTAGAACGGCGGGCTTGCTCCATATCCGCGTCGCCATCGTCGTCGTCATCGTGTAGGCGAGACGAAGATCCGCCTCTAGTCGACGACCTCACTCGGGGTGCCGGTGCAAGCGTAAGAGGTAATGAAGTGGTCCCGAGTGGGCTAAGTCCATTTTTGGCCGGACCGAACCCGAAGTGACGGAAGAGGCCGGTAATGTATGGCACAAATGAGAGAAGTGGCGACTTGCTTCCCGGAGTACCCTTAGTGACGTTGTAAAGTCCTAGCAAAATTAGCGGGTACAACCGAACTTGACGACCATCGACGAGGCATTGTAGAACATAAAGCTCGGCTTTGGTCGCGTAGGTGGCCTCGTTCTTGCATAAAATAATGTGCCCGAGGATCTTGTAAGCAACGTAAAGGGCGTCGTCTTGAATTTTCGAGCAAGGAAAACGCTTGCAATCGCCCGTATTTCCCCCTATGATCATCCCCCAAAAAGAGGCTAAATCGAAGCCTTGAACTCCAACCGGGTGGTCCCCTACGGTCGGGAAACCGAAAATGTGGCCAAAAATCTCCTCGTCTACACTAACGTCATTCCCTCCTAGTCGACAAGTGAACGTCTCGTCGTTCCGGATTTCCAAAGTGCAGAAAAACTCGAGCATAAGCTCTCTATATCCGGGAAGGTGCATTTGGGCGAAGTACCCACAACCAAGGCCATCTACATAACGCGAAAGTTTGGTGTGGTGTTCCGACCCATTCGAGGCCTCGTCTTCAAGTCCTTGGAAGTTCAAAATTCTATGCGTAGCGAAACCTCACTTGCAAATATTCTTGAACATGTCCCCTTCCTTTTTGTCAAAAATTGGGAACGGTGCTGCATACTTCCCCGAGATATCTTTACGTTTACCCGCTCGAGACATTATCAAACAATAGGAAAATGAACGGGATTGAAAAACCTTGAAAATAAAACTTTTTTGCTTCTTTGGGGAATTTCGTCGAACACTTGGCGTGCGTGTTCAACCAACTCAAAACTCAAACAATCCTTGCACCAAAAACTCCCAACACACAACCAAACAACAATATAATAGTTCCAAGATGGTTCAAGCGAAGTACCTCGTCGATTTCCAGTAGAAACGCAAGAGTTGCCTGGAATTGCCCGAATTTGCTTCAAATCCACCTAGCCCGTAATGGAGGTTTTGGCTTATAAGCAAGATAATGGATGGATGAGGTTGAGTTTTTGAAGTGTATGAATTTCTGGAATTTTTGAAAAACAAACGAAAAATTTTGAAAAAATAAGAACAAGAAAAATTTTGAAGAACAAGAAGAAGTTAGAAGTTAAAAGGTGGGAGAAAAGGGGGGTTTGGACGATTTTAAAATTGTTTTTCTGGGCTATCCCCGCGGGTCATACGCGAACGGGTCGGGTAGGCGGGCCAAAAACTGAATTAAAGCGCTTCTGGGCCGGGCGCGTGGCTCGCGTCGATGTTGTGTCGACTGACGCGAGCCCAATCAAAGCGTCAGAAGCTAAAACCTCGGCAGCTGCGTCGATGCCACGTCGACTGACGCGAGCCCAATCGACGTGTCAGAAGCTAAAACCTCGGCAGCTGCGTCGACGCGGGCGTAATTCTAGGCGACTTTTTCTTCGCTCGTTTGATCAATTCTCCTCGTCCGAGTTCTTCCATCTGTTCTAAACAAATAAAAACCAAAATGAAACAATTAATAAAATAAAAATAAAATACAAAAGGATACAAAATGCTCGGGTTGCCTCCCGAGAAGCGCAATTTTTAACGTCGCTTTCTCGATGCTATTTTGCTCGTTTAATTCCAAATGTACGGTGGATCTCCGGACTCCACCGAATTATGATTGCGACTCTCCTTCCTTTCATCATGATAAGGCCTTAGTCTATGCTTGTGAACTTGAAAGGTTAATTTCTCGGCCTCATCATACAATGTGTCTAAGCCGTACTCATCTAATTCTTTTATCGGGAGCGGTCCGCTCCATGTAACTCCAAAATCAGCTGGGTCATATTTAAGCTCGTGATTATACAGTACTAAATTCCCAACCTCAAACTGTAAGTTTTTAACTTTCTTCGTGTGAACCTCTTTTGATTTCTTCTTCACCCTTGCCCAATCGTCGAAATATGCCTCGCCCTTGTTCTTTTTGCGTGAAAATTTAAGGTTTTTGTTGGGGTCGAGGGAATCGTGACTTGGGTGACTTATTGGTGGTTTATGCGGTCGCTCCACATCGAAATCGTCTCCAAATTCTTCTATGATATCGCGCATCTCAATACCTAGTTACTCGATCAAGTCTTCCCCACTTAAGTGCATATGCTCCTCAAACTCATCGTACTTCTTGCTTTAATCGACTTGTTTATCCCCTCCCTCGGTAGAAAATCCGGCGGTGTCCCCGTCGCTCAGTTTGTTCAAAGTCGCAATTTCTCGTAACTCGTTTACGCATGAAGTAACGGGATCAACGAATGAATCATCCTCTTGCATGATGGGGGAGGGAGTGTTTTGAATATCACTTAAAGAAAACGTCACTGTTTCGCCAAAAACAATCATGGTAATCCTCCCTTTGTGAACATCGATTAGCGTATGGGAAGTAGACATAAACGGGCGTCCTAGTAAAATGGTATGCTCAGTACCTTCAGTCGGTACCTCGCCAATGTCCATAACCACAAAACCAACCGGAATTACGAGCTCTCCAACTTGTACTAAAACATCTTCGACTACTCCCAAGGGTCTTCGGGTTGAGCGATCGGCTAATTGTAGGCACATGGTTGTCGGCTTGAGTGGTCCAAGATCAAATGCTTGATAGAGTGAATATGGCAGTAAATTTATCCCCGCTCCAAGATCTAACATTCCTATCGCTTTTTGTCCATTGGCCAACATAAAAGTGATGCAGAAACTTCCAGGATCGCATTCCTTGGGTGGCAATGGCTTCTTAAAAATCGCGCTAATCTCCTTTGGTAATGGTACGTATTGATTCGTCGCCAAACATCTCTCTCTCTCGAAGCAAGTTCCTTAAAGAATTTTACGTAGGCGGGCATTGTTTTGATTACCTCCGAAAGTGGTAGGTTGATGTTGACATTCTTCAAAAGGTTGTATAGCTCCATGAACCTCTTGTTCTCTTTTGCCGGGCGCAACCGGCTTGGAAAAGGAACATCATCCTTAATTTGCGTCGTTGATTGCTTCGGCAGTGATGGTCCGTCTTTGCCAAGGGTGTTGTTCGGAATCGTCCCTTGAATGGAACCAGGCACGTATCTATTGGTGGATTTATGTATATTGTCTACTGGTTTAGAAACAAGTTCCTCATCTTGGTCCTCTATGCCATTGTCGATCTTCTTCCCACTGCGAAGGGCGTGAACCGCCGACGCTTGCTCTGGTTTACTTGGTAGCTTGTATTTCTCCTTATTTGACCTATCAATGTCAGTCGCTATTTGTCCCATAGTTCTTTCCATCCTATCCATGTTTTTAGCTAGATCATGCACAACACTAGAAATATGGTCAATTCCGCTCACCTTCTTTGAAAGTTCATCAATCTTTGCGTTCACCTTCGTAAGAACCTCTCTATTGCTAATCATCTCAGCCAATTAATTTTGCTGCCAAACCAACAGCTAATCATTTGGTTGAGTTGCATTAGACGCCTTCCCTTGCGTATAAAAATTATTTTGTGGCGGCGGCACTGGTGGTGCTTGTTCATATTGTGGTGGTGGATATTGTGGATCAGGTGGCATATGATTTGGATTTCCAGGGCCCCACTTGAAAAGAGGATTATTACGTTGCGGTGTGTACTTCTTTTGATTCGAATAATTTTGGATCGCGTTAACATCCTCATGCTGCTCAATGTTGTTTGGACACACATCCGCTGAATGCTGGGGAGATCCACACTGGTTACATGTTGCGGCCATCCTTTGTGCAGTGGCCTTATTAGCTCGCTCGGCTTTCCAAGCAGCTAATTTCTCATCAAATATCTCCTCACATTTTGCCTTCACTAACTTGCCGTCATATAAATCAGGATCAGGGATGGAAACTTCGTTAACCCTCATTTTACGAGGCCGAGAGTTGGTTTGTCTAGATTTTTTACTTTGCTTTTCCAACACCCGCCTTGCCCCGGTGGCTGTCAAATCTCCAAAATCTCCTCCCGCTGCTATCTCTACTTCTCCTTTCCCATGGTCCAATAAACCATCGAAGAAAAACTAGTTAGTTATCTCCGGAGAATAGTTGTGGTGGGGGCAAGCTTGCAAAAGCGTCTTGTAAAGGCTCCCACATTTCATGAAATAACTCTCCATCCAACTGTTCAAAGGTAGCAATCTGCCTCCAAAGATGCCCCGTAGTTTGGGCCGAATAATATTGATTTAAGAAGTTCTCGCTGATCATATCCCAATCAGTCAACGAGCCAGGCTCTAGTGATAGTAGCCATGACTTCGCCTTGTCCTTCAAGCTGTACGAGAAAAAAATCATTTGTACTTCCTCTTGGTGAAGGCCATGAACTACATCGCCCCACTTTATCAACAAAGTAGTTTAAAAATGCCAGGGGTCCTCATGGACGTTTTCGTGAAAAGTCGGGAGTAAGTTAAGTTGATGTGGTTTGATTTCGACTGCCCTTGCGGTAGGTCTAAGGACAATGGCGGACCTAAAAGGTACAACCTTGGGACGTGCTAAATTACGTTGTCTTGTTGCTCGATCTCCCCTTGGTTCCCTAACTCGGTCGTCAGCTCGCTCGTACTGGTCATCATGCGCGTAATGGTGCTCGCGCTCGTATCTCCTTCCGAAATTGTTTTGCTCGTAACCATGATCTTGATTCTCCAACCACTCGTTCACATGCCTTTGATTATTAACATAAGCATCACGCTGCAGAAAATTCTCATTCCTAAACGCCATGTTCTCGATGTTGTGTTGATGCATGACATTGTTGTTCACCTCCTCGTTTTGCCTTATGTTTGCCATGTTGGTTTGGTGATTGACTATGTTGTGCTGCTGGTTAACTCCTTCGTTTCTCCCCTCATCTCGTCTCACGTTCTCCATGTGTTGCTGACAATTAGCCCAATTGGCTCGGGGTTGTGGTTGTCCACGTAGAATTATTGGTTCACTACCATACCCATTTCGAATGGGGCGTGGTGGTGATCTCGGTGGTGAATCGCCGTTTCGAACCGAATGTGCTTCTAACATAATGTCGGGAACTTGATCTCAAGCAAAATCAGTTGATGTTGAGGAATTGTCCTCGGGAATAAAAACGGGTCTTGGTCTTGGCGGATTTGAACGGTGAATGTTGTCAGTGAATGTTACAAGGTCGCGTTGAAGTGATCGCCTTCCTTGCATAAACTCAACAAAACGTTAACGTACCAAATGGCAAAAACCAAGTGCGAAATATAAATAAAAATAAAAGTAAAAAGAATTTAAAGAATTAAAAAGAAAACAAAATGAAAAACATCTTAAATTCCTACTTGTTGCTTCCCCGAAAACGACGCCAGAATTTTGACTCAAACTTTTGTGCACACCTTTTTTAATAAATTAATTTAAAACACGTCAGTTTGCTCGCAAGAGTACGAGGTAACTGTAGGGTGATGAGTTTGACTCGAGTCGTATCTCTTGAGAAAACAACTGTTCGGTCCTTCAGATGTTTTTCTCAATTTACGAACTAAAGTAAAATACATATACATTTGGGGTTTTAAAAGATTTTGAATTGATCATTATGAACTAAAGCAATAATTAAATTGAAGCTTTTTAAACTAATTACTCTAACTAGATTATCAACTACGAGCAATAATTAAACTATCAATGATACGCAACCATAAATTAAACCTAATTAACAAATCTAAGATCATAAGCATAAGAAATTACCTCTAAGCAATGAATCATAAGAACCTAAGATTAACGAATAACTAAGCACAAATCAACTCGCATAAATAAACTAATTTAACCAATATCCAATATCCAAGCATAAACACGATTAAGCTAAATAAACTAGAATTAACTAAGAAATTAACTAAGCAATTAACTACGAAATTAACTAAGAGTTTAGAGTACTTATTGTAACTACGAAAAGCAATAAAAAGCTCCAGCTATTCCGGAGTTTGAACGTTGATCTTGGGCGAAGAATGAATCCCGAACTCGAATTCGATGTTTTGGACACGTTGTTCTTCGATCCTTGATTTCCGTCTTCAAATCTCGTTATGGGATGTGGGATTATTGTTATTATAAGCTAAAATACCCTAGGTGGTCGTGTCTCTGGGGTCTCTCTCCTTAAAAATCCGAAATATAGAGGGTTTATATAGAAATTGCAAGTCTTGGCGCACAAGAAACCCTAAAATCCGAATTCTGGGCCGTCGCGTCGACGTAGCGTCGACTGACACGCGCTGGTGCTGCCTAGGCGTGTGCATCGACTGGGCGAGTGCATTGACTGGGTGCGTCGACATCGACGCTTCAGCAAGTTGCGTCGACTGGGCGGGTGCGTCGACGTTGCGTCGACATCGGTGCGTCGACATCGACGCTTCAGCAAGTTGCATTGACGCTGCGTCGACTGACGCGGATCATGGCTCGCGTCAACGGTCGCGTCAGTCGACGCGACTGCGCATCTGCCTCCGTCTCTCTCTATCTTTTGCTACTCGTTTTGCCGGAAAGCTCGTTCTCCTATTCTTGAACATTGAACTTCATCTATTACGCGCTGAACTCTTCCGGTTACTTAGCTGAAAGGTGAAAACAATGAAATATCACCTATTTGCATCAATTACGAATAAAATACGGTAAAATAAGTCAGAACTATAAAAATACGGAATTATGCTTAAATCGTCCAACTTATACCAAAAACAAATAGAAAAACATACTAAAATACTAATAAAAATAAGGACAAATCTACTCTAGTTAGGAATAGATATATCACCTCAAAGCCACGGTAATATTTTCCATTTTCACTTAATGGGTTAAAAAAGTTATGAAAATATTACATTCACCCAATAAATTGGGGAAATTGAAAATATTCTACCACCCTAATCCTAATTAATGAATTTTCAACAGGTTGAAGGCCAGGACAAGAAAATTCAATAAAATGAAACAACTTGAGCTGATCTGACAAATCATCGCTCGTAAAACTACACCCAAAAAACTTAACTTTGCATATTTTCCTTACTCGAGCAACAAACCAACAGGAGACAAACAAAAAAAACTCAAATCAAAACTGAAAATCCCTTAAAAAATAAAATATGAAAACACTATTCACTGTCTTCAGGTAAAGTTGCAACTTCAATTTTAGAACCAATAAGGCAAAGCATTTACAATCAGGCAATACTAATTCCTCAATCAAGGGGCAACTCGAAATCACATCCCAAATCATATCACCTTCTAAATAAACTTAGCGTAAATAAAGGGATTTGAGTCTCGAACAATTTACCTTCTTCGCGCTCTCGATTTTGCAGCTCGACACAGATAATCGAGTTAAGGTTTTGGATGCGAGCTCCTCATGTAGCAAAATGAACACCAGAGTCGACGGAGAGATCTCGAAATTGAGATATGTGGCGCCATTTTCAATGGCTTTCGCGATTAATTCATTAGCGAGAGGATGGTTGTACTATTCCTAACCTTTCATCCGTAGCTTGAAACTGAGAAGAGAGGGATTAATTTATGTTCTAGTTTTTTTTTCTTTTTCGTGAAAGTGAGAAGAGAAGAAGAGAGGGCTGCTTTCTAATCAAAAAAAAAAATTCTTTTTATTTTTTTATTTATGACGTGGCGAATGCAGATCGTCGGATGAGACACCGATCAACGGCCCAAACTTTTTGCTTGAGCAAGACGAGGATCGGTGACATGGCAGACTACTTTCTACGGCGGTTCTAATAGAACCGCCGTTAAATGTCATCACATTCACTGCAGTTCTAATGGAACCGACGTTAAATCTAGCGAACTAATTAACGTCGGTTCTTAAGAAACCGCCGTGAATACCTGTTAATTCACGGCGGTTCTCAAATAACCACCGTAGAATGTGCGAGTTTTAAGGCGGTTCTGTTAAAGTCGCCGTTAAAATCAGTTGATATCCAATTTTAATGACATGTTTAGCCACAACTGCCGTTAAAAGTTTTTTTAAGGTGGTTTTTAGTGAACCGCCTTTAATTAACAGCCTTAGAAAGTTGTTTCTGTAGTAGTGATTACAGTACAAAAACATATACATTACAATACAGAAACTAATACATTATATAGTACCAGATCAGATGGCCTAAAGGGTCATGACCTGTTAATCTGGCCTAACATAAGTGTTTGCCAATATTTTGGCCTTTTTTTTTCTAAAAAGTGAAAATTGAGAAACTGGGTTACAAGGACTTGGACCCTTATGCGCCACTATTACCCAAGCCCAAAATTAATGAGTGATTATTAATTTTGTATTTGTTGCTGCTTCTAGGTTAAGCTTTGGATTTTGATTATTTACAGAATATTAGTTGGTTGATATTTTGAAAATGATGGCCATGCTCTCGTCCAAATTCCATAACATGTTGAAGAAGCTAAGTTTCAAGACAATCAATCATGGCCACATTGGAGACATCGAATACAAAAAGTTGGAGGAGTTCGAAAAAGACGAGAAGCGATGTTGTGCTGCACGAGGATATGTTCCCATATACTGTACTACTTGAGAATCTTGCTTTGTTTTGGTTTTAAAAATTCTTGTATATAAATCCCGAACCCCATAGAGATACTGTTGGGTATGCTCGACGTCCGGTACCCGCGGGTTTTCACAACAACGGAAGCTGTTTCAGTTCGTCTTGCTTTAGATATGGCCCGGACAGCAGCTTATTGTCCGTAATTAGCCACTCTTACTCTTTTGTCTTCAGCCCGCCCTTCGAACAGCCACAGCACAATCCTGTTCTCGGAAGCTGTCTCCACGTCCCGGACCGACAACAACTTGCAGCAGCGCTTGTCACCGACCAACGGAAACTAGATCGCCACACCTCACCTACTCGGATAATGTCCAGCAGGTACCTGTAACACGAGAAGCGGCAATCAATAGAAGAAAGAAGGGGGAAATGTAAAATAAATCAAAGACAAAAACTAAACCGATCAAATAATAAGAACGAGAAACCCCCTTTCCCATGAATTCTCCAAAACAGGGACATAGTGAAGATTTGAAAAGCCCGACTCAGATCTCAAATAAAAAACGACGCCCTTCTTTACACAGCAGTAAACCGTCTCCCAGAATCCCAAACCACCACCGGCAGCAGCTAGCACCCCTAGAACGATGACCAAAGGCGGCGCTCCAAAGATTCCCGTTGACCCAAACCCCAACACTACTCTCACATGAACCTTACTCTCGTGGTGATCAAGATATCTTCAGTAACATGGTTTGAATTTTCCGGCAAGGAAGGAAAACCTGAGAGAGAAGACCAAAGATAGAGAGAGAGAGAGCAGTCAAAGAGAGAGAGACAGAGGATTCAAAGTGAAGCTAGGGTTTCAGGCAAAGGGGTTATAAGGGGGAGATCAATATCCCATATTAAAACCCTAAGATGGGCGGCCAGTATTAGAAGGTAAGTGGATCCGGGCGGAGCGCAGACCCGGTTGGATTGGTTCGTGGCCTTGGGCTGCCAAATGATGGGCTCCAGTAATGGGACGGGATTAATTCAGGGACTTGACTTGGGCCATTATTATAACAATCTCGACCTTGGCCCAATACCGGTTTACTACTTAGGGTGGCCTTTGGATTTCATCATCGCCGTATGCCCCCTTTTTTTTCCACCTATTTGCCATCTCCAACGTACTTGTTCTCAACACAAAAGTGAGTAACAGAAAAACACAAATTTATAGCCAACAAAGTAGGCTCTAACAAACAACACTAACCCAAACATAGAGTCTAATCACAAGATTCAACATTCAGAGTTTCAAGAGAAGACTCAAATTTCTCAACGGGCAGACACCTTGTTCTCATATCAGCGGGATTCGATTCAGAAGGAATTTTTTCAAGAACAACTATACCTTTTTGCAACCACATCTCTGATAAATTGGTACTTCACATCAATGTGTTTAGTTTGATCATGAAAAATAGGATTCTTAGCCAATTGTATAGAGGACTGACTGTCAGAAAATACTACGACATCACCTTCAAGAATAAAAATTTCAGAAAGCAAACTTTTTAGCCATATGTCCTCTTTGAACGCCTCAGTAATCGCAACATATTCAGCTTCAGTAACAGACAAGGCAACCACACGTTGTAACTGTGATTTCCAACTAAAACACGAGCCACATAAGGTAAACACAAAAGACGTAGTCGATTTTCTATTGTCCCTATCATTAGCATTGTTAGAATCCACATATCCTTTCAAAACACAATTTTCAGACTTAGAAAATTTCAGACAAAGATTGAATAGCTTTTCAATGAATCTCACCAGGGTCAGACATATACCTACTCAAGCAACTCACAGAATAAGCAATATCAGGCCTAGTACTAATCATCAAATACATAACAGAATCTATAGCACTAGCATAAGGCACGTTTTTCATGTATTCAATATCTTCTTCATGAATGGGAGGAAATGACAAGCAAGAGGAACATTAACCGGTTCGGCATCCGACATAAAAAAATTACTCAAAATCTTCTCAACATACGAAATCTGATTCAGAAAGATAATCGAACATTTCCTATCTCTAACAATGTTCATGCCAAGAATCCTTTTTGCATCTCCTAAATATTTCATGTCAAATTTAGCACTTAGACAATTTTGCACATGATCCATAGACTTAATGCAAGAACTAATTAACAGCATGTCATCACCATATATCAACAGGAAAATAGGTACCTTAGCATCAACTTTAAAATACAAGCAAGTATAAAACGAACTTCTTCGAAATTTTAAAGAAAGCATGCACTCGTCAAATTTCTTGTTCCATTGTCTAGGAGATTGTTTTAAACCATACAAGGAATTATTAAGCAAACATACATGATCAGACTTCGATTTATCAACAAAACCATCAGGTTAACACATATATATTTTTTCATCCAAATCGCCATGCAAAAACGCAGTCTTAACGTCTATTTATTTTAATTCCCAATTAAAATAAGCAGATTACGCAAGCATTCTAATAGTAGTAAACTTCACAACAGGAGCAATGATTTCGGTATAATCTATCCCGTCCCTTTGAGTAAATCCTTTAGCAACTAAACGAGCTTTAAACCTAACAGACTCACATTCATCATTGACCTTAAACAACCATTTGCAATCAAAAACAGAGCAATTATCAGGTTTTGGCACAAGAATCCACGTATTTTTCACATGCAAATAATTCATTTCCTCATTCATCGCATTTAACCATTCAACAGAATGCACAGATTTCAAAGCATCGTTATAGGATTTAGGTTCACTACTATCAATCGAATCAAATACACTACAAGCAAAGGAAGCCATATGATAATCATTAAACTTAGAAGGTCGATTAACAACGTTTCTTCTAATCCTATCTCTAGAAAGTTGATAACCTTCTAAAGACTCATTTCCAGTCATATTATCAATAGGCACATCATGCACAGTAGTAGCATCAAAATTATCAGCAATTAAATCAGCATTTTCAGCAGGCAAATCAGGCGACTCATCATGTAAATCAGTTAAAGTTTAAGTATGCATATCATCAAAATTAATTAAACTAGGTGATTGCTCTACCTTACTCGGAGCCGTATCAGATTCACGAACATGCATAGGAACAGACAAACAAAGAAACTCAGATTCATTAAAAGTCACATCACGACTAATCACGACCTTAATACCGGGTTCACTCCTAGGCCACAATCTATACCCTTTGACACCCTCGGGATAACCTAGAAAAACACGTTTTTTTGACAGAGGTTCAAGTTTATCACCCTTTTGATGAACAAACGCAGCACAAAAAAAAACTTTTAAATTCAAAAAATCAATCACACGACCGGACCATACATGCTCAGGACACTAACCATTCAAAGGCACAGAGGGGGATCTATTTATCAAATAAGTAGCAGTTAAAACAGCTTCACCCCAAAACTTTTTAGAAAGACAGGAACATGCAAGCATACATCTAACTCTTTCAAGTAAAGTTCAATTCATATGTTCCGCAACCCCATTTTGTTGAGGAGTATACAGAACGATTTTGTGTTTTTGAATACTAGATGCAACACATAAATTATCAAATAAAGTGTTGCAAAATTCAAGTCCATTGTCCGTTCGAAGAATTTTGATTTTTTTACTAGTTTGGTTTTCAATTAAAGTTTTCTAAGACTTGATTTTTGATAGGGGGAAATGGGGAATTGCACTTTATGATGCTTTCCTAACACGCAAGAGTCACAAAACGGCATGCAAGACACTTTATCATTACCAAAACAGACAGATTTATGCAGAATATCAAGACCCTTACCACTCATATGACCTAACCGTTTATGCCACAAATTAGTTTTGTCCACAACAACATTTACAGAGTTGGCAACAGCATTAGACTCAGCAACACAAACATACAAATTGTTACGTTTTACAGCTTTGAAAATCACAAGAGACCCTTTCAAAATTTTCATCAAACCATTCCCCCAACGACCCTCAAATCCATCATCTTCCAATGCAGCACATGAAATCAAATTATTGCATAAATCAGGCACATGTCTAACATTTCTCAAAGTCACACCATAACCAGAATCAAGTTTCAAACAGACGTCACCGATACCAGCAACTTGACACTTTTTCTCATTATCCATAGACACAGACCCATGCGACACTTCCTTATAATTTGAAAGTAATTTTCTAAATGGAGTCATATTAAATGTGCAAGCAGAATCAACAAGCCACTCATTTTCACATGCAGAAAACGACGACACAAAATTCACAACATCAATATTTTCAATGACCATAAAGACATCACCGTTATTCTCACTTCTCAAAGCCATATTGGCCTGGTCATTTTGCTAGTTTTTAAAATTTTGATTTTTATTTTTCTTAGGTAGAGGACACTCACGAATATAATGACTCGTTTCACCACAATTGTAACATTTTCGGTTCTTTGGCCTAAACAGAGACCTAGACTTGCTCGTGCCTTTTTTTTATAATGAGTTTGGTTATTTTGGTAAGAGGAAGATTTTTGGTTTTGAAAGCGGCTTTGAAATCTTCCTATGACGAAATTAACCTCGACCCTCTATGGTTTTTCAAATCTAATTCCTTGCTTTTTAAACCATTAACAACAGTTTCAAGACTCACACGATCTTGACCATACTTTATGGTAGATTTAACATCAGAGTAAGAGTTAGGTATAACATTTAAGAGAACAATAGGAGTTTAATCATCAATATGTTTATCACCGGTTTGTTTAATATCTTGCAAAGGTTTGGTAAATTCATAAAGGTTATTATCAACGTCTCAAGACAATTCAAGTTTAAAGTGAAAAAAAATTTCAAGTAAAAACAACTTTTTCGGCAAAGAGGTTTCAGTGTATAACTCCTCATGTTTTTCCCATAACTCTTGTGTCGTATCAAGTTTACCAACTTTACACAAAACAGAATCAGACAGACTTAAAATAATCGAAGAGTAAGCATACTCATCCATTTCAAGATTTTTTTCTATAATTTCTCCCGAAAAACCAATTATCGCTTTAAAAACCTTTTGATGAATTAAAATCCCTTTCATTTTTTGTTGCCAAATGGCAAAATCTGTTTTACCATTAAACGGAGGTAAGTTAAAAGCAGACATCGAAGACATTTTAAAAAAAAACACAAGTTTTGGAAAGAAATTAAGACGGCACTCGGCAACGAGTTACACACATGAAACACAACAACAAACGACAGAGTGTAAACACATAAGCAAATAACTTAAAATAACAACACACACGAAGCACGTAAAACCATAGAGATGATCAATCACTGGATTGATTAGATCACAACAGAGGCTCGTCGGTACACTGAATAACTTATTACATAAGTGGGTTGGTGACCTATCACAAGATCGACAACCCACGCCCCTCAAGATCCCCTATGGTGCTGAGAAGCCCGTGCAAGAGGGTTTGACGTGCGTGTTGATCCAAACTTTTGTGCACCCCTTTTAAGAAATTAATTTAAAAACACATAAGTTTGCTCGCAGGAGTACGAGGAATTTGTAGGGTGGTGAGTTTGACTCAAGTCGATTCTCTCGAGGACAACTGTTCGGTTTCGTAGATATTTTTCTCAATTCAAAAACTATCATAAAATATATGTACATTGGGGGGTTTTGAAGATTTTGAATTGATCATTATAAACTAAAGCAATATTAAAGCTGAAACTAATTAAACTAATTATTCTAGAGCTAGATTACCAACTAAGAACAATAATTAAACTATTCAAACTTAACAACTAAGAATTAAACGCACGAATCTAAAAGCATGAATATAAGAAACTACCATGAAGCAATTGTATCATATGAATCTAAAAATAGGAAATTAAACATAAATAAAATGGCATAAATAAGCTAGATGAATCCAATATCCAAGCATGAAACAATTAAACTAATTAAACTAGTTCTAAAATTAACTAAAAAATTAACTACGAAATTAACTAAGAGTTTAGAAAACTTATTGTAACTAGAAAAAGCGGTAAAAATCTCCAGCGAATCCGGAGTTGGGAATGAAATCTCGACTTGAAGTGATTCTTGAGCGTAAGGATCTTGAATCTTCAATCTTGATTTCTGTCTACGTAATGGAGTGTGTAAATGCGTTGTTTCTGTGCTAGCTAACCCTAGGTAGTTGTGTCTGTGGTTAAAAACTGAAATATGAAGGGTATTTATAGATATTGCATGTCTTGGTGCACAAGAAACCCTAAAAATGCATTTCTGGGCAGCCACGTCGACATCGTGTCAACCGACGCGTGCTGGGGCTCGGCGTCGACACTGTCTGGGCGCTCGCGTCATCTGGGCAGGGGCGTTGACTGACGCTGTCATGGATCGATGCTTCAGAGAGTTGCGTCGGCTTGCCATCGACAAACGCACTCTTGGACTGACGCTTCAGAGATTTGCGTCGGCTTGGCGTTGACTGAGTGTTAACCGTCGTGGGCAGGATCCGCGTTGACGTAGTGTCAACTCTCGCGTCGATCAACGCGACTGAGAGTACATCTCTATTATCTCGATCCTTTTGCTACTCGTTCATCGGAAAGCTCGTTCTCCACTCTTGAACATCGAATTTTATCTATGTACGCGCTGAACTTTTCTGGTTACTTAGCTTTAAGGTGAAAAACAACGAATAATCACCTGTTTTTATCAATTATAATCAAAATACGGTAAAATAAGATGGAAGTATAAAAATACAAAATTAGGCTTAAATCATTCAACTTATACCAAAAACAAATAGAAAAAAGAACTAAAAAACTTATAAAAATAAGGACAAATCTACGCTAATCAACTACCCCATGCTTAATTGGTTTGTTCGTCCTCGAACAAACGATAGTTTCAAAGTATAACAAGAATGAAACTATGATCAAGCAATGATTCGTGTCGTGCTACATAATTAATTTTAAAAATATAGATACATACAATGTAACTTCAAACACTCCACTCTTATTACATTGTCGCTCCAAAATCCAATTCATGCATCCTCTCAAAAGGTAATATATATGGATGTATGCTCAAAGCACTCAAGCATTGTTGCATAGGATGTGTATACACTCAAATTATACAAATGCATGCATAATAAATAAGCACGGAAATTCAATCTCTTTTCAATCACAAATTAAGTGTGTTATCGAACTAAGAATCGGAAAAGGTCTTTTCGGGTTGTAATGTAAGGCTCTTTGGACGGGTAGGGAATATATAAGTCGTGTGGCTAACTCACGATCTAACATGATCAACAACTCACTCAACCTAATCTAATCACGAAGCAAATTTGCCTCACCTCGTTCAAAAATAAAAACATCACTTGACACTCATAACGTAGCCTTTGACTTAAGCTATTTCTCAACTCGTTACTCCAAAACCGACTTGTAGGTCAAACCACTTAATCAAAATTGAAGCTTATAAGGTGCTTCTTATTACATCTCAACTCTTTGCCTTTTAACCATTAGGCTCATAAACAAACAATTATACTCAAGCCTTAATAAAGCGCATAGGCAATGACTAACACAATTCAACTAGACTCGCCATCCTTCTTGTTCTTTTTTTTTTATATCCCCCTTTTATTCTCATTTTTATGGGGTCTTTCTTCTCTATTTTTTTTTAATTGAAGGATGGTTATCCTTAATTACAAAAAATCATAAAATCCTAATAAAAATTACAAAACTCTAATAACTAATAAAACAACGGACACCTACCCCACGCTCTTAATGGGTTGTAGGGGTCGACTCAAAAATACTCATGGATATAGGCATGTATTATTTGGCTATGAATGGATCATTCAAAATTTATAGTGGCTAAAATTTTATGGATATGGCCGGAATTGGGTTTTTTCTGTGCCTCAACGTCATTTTCAAAGTCAACTACACACAGCGGTATCAAAGAGATATAAAATCAAAACTCAGTTAAGTACATGCAATGATGATAAACACTCAGGCTACTCACAGGTTTTTTGCATGGAAAAGTTTTGATATAACGCTGCATTTAAAGTTTTGTGAAATCGTTTACCCCCAAGTACCATTTTTCAATATATATATAAATAATTTTGAAAAATTTTATGCACTTATACACGCTCAAAAGACAAGAACATCAAATCAAACTTAGTTAACTTCGACAGGAACGCCAGACAAACACAATATCGCGCAGAAATAGCAATTAATCACGTTTAAGAATTTAATTATTACAGGCCAAATAAAAATTACACAAATAAGCAATAAAAATCACACTCGACCACCCCCCTCTATAAAAATCCCGGCAATCTCCTGATTGCCACAAATACATCCAAAAGTCAAAAAGAGGAAGGAAAAAGAAAACATCCCTGAAATAGAAGGTCGAGCCGCTACTCGTTGATTTGTGCAATTGGCCATCGCTTCAACGTACGTGATATGAGATGTCCTAAAAAAATGAAATAAACAAAAACAAGAAAATAATAATATTTGTGAAATTTTTATTATATATATATATATATATATATATATATATATATATATATATATATATATATTATAAAAGCATAAAATAAAGATACAAAGATTTTAGAACTCGCGGGATCCATCATCCTCGGGAGCATCATCGACGTCCATGCTGGGCTGGGGGAACGATGGCTCAAACCGCTCCTCGAGTCTCGAAATACGAGCTCTCATCTTCCTCAAGCTCCGCTAGTTTTGCTCGTGGTTCGTGTCTATCTTGTCATCAATTATTTGGAGCTTATCGAATATCTTCAATTGAAATGCTCGGTTATCCTCGAAAAATTAGCCCCAATCGGGACTCGGACCCGAGTTGGCACGTGGGTCCGGCTCCATACTTGTATCGCCATCGTCGTCGTTTGGTCGAGATGAAGAACCTCCTTCAGTCGTAGACCTCACTCGGGGTTCAGGGGCACGTGTTAAAGAAAGTGAAGTTGTCTTGAGTGGATGCAAGCCATTTCCGACCGGATCGAACCCGAAGTGATGGGCGAGGCCGGTAATGTACGGTGTGAAGGAGTGAAGTGGCATTTTCTACCCGCCGTACCCTTAGTAACATTGTAGAGTCCGCTCAAAATCAACGGGTATAGCCGGACTTGACGACCGTCAAGAAGACACTGTAGAACGTGGAGCTCGGACTTGGTCGCGTAGGTGGCCTCATTTTTTGCATAAAACAATGTGGGCGAGAATCTTATAGGCGACATAGAGGGCTTCGTCTTGAATCTTCGAGCAAGGAAATCGCTTGCAATCGCCCGTGTTTCCCCCGGTTATCATCCCCAAAAAGAGGCTAAATCGAAGCCTTGAAAGCTTACCGGGTGGTCCCCTTCGATCGGGAAACCAAAAATGTTGCCAAAAATTTATTCTTTCACATGAACTTCGTTACCACCTAGCCTACATGTGAACGTCTCATCATTCCAGATTGACAATGTAGTGTGAAGTTCGAGCATAAGCTCGCTAAATCCGGGTAGGTGCATGCGGGCGAAATACCCACAACCGATGTCGTCGACATAACGAGAAAGGTTGGTGTGGTGCTCCGATCCATCTGAGGCCTCCTCCTCAATTCCGTCAATGTTTAAAGTCTGATGGATCACGAACCCCCATTGTCGAATATTCTTAAATACGTCCCCTTCCTTTTTGTCGTAAATTCGGACTGACGCTCCATATTTCGCCGAAATATCCTTTCATTTTCCCACTCGAGACATTATCAATCAATAAGAAATGTGACGGAAATGAAAAATCTTGAAAATAAAACTCTTTTGTTCTTTTTTCCCAAGAGAGTTTTAAGCGAAGTACCTCGACGATTGAAGCTCGAATTAGCTTGGTTCCGGAAAATTACCTCAAACCCTACGTAGCCCATTTTGGAGAATTTGGTTTGTATGTTAGATGGTGGAATGAATTCTGGGAGTTTTTGGTTAATTGGGCCATGTGGTTGCAAGAAAATAGAGAAAGAAGGAATTTGAAAGCAAGAAAGAAATGATTTTTGAAGAAGGAGGAATTATAAGTTGAAAAGGGAGAAAAGAAGGGTTTGGGTGAATTTTAAGCAGTTTCCAGGCCTTGTCCGCAGGTCAAAATGGAATTCGGTCAGGTTGGCGGGTCAAAATCCAATTTTTAAACACTTTTGGGCCGGGGCCGGGGTTCGCGTCGATGCTGCGTTGACCGATGCGAGCGCAATCGATGCTACAGAGACCAATTCCTCAGGAGTTGCGTTGACGCCGCGTCGACCGACGCGAGCAGTCTCGGCGTCGACGCGGGCGGAATTTCTTTGTCGATTTTTCTTCGCATGATGCATCAGTTCCCCTCGTTTGAGTTCTTCCATCTGTTCTAAAAAGATAAAAACCAAAATAAAACATTAAATAAACTGAAAATAAAATACAAAAGGATACAAAAATCTTGGGTTGCCTCCCGAGAAGCGCAAATTTTTACGTCGCTTGCTCGATGCTATATTGTTCGTTTAATTCCAACCATACGGTGGGTCTACAAACTCCACCAACTTGCGATCTCGATTCTTCTTTCCTCCATCGTGTTTCAGTCTATGTTTGTGAGTTTGAAAGGATGATTTTCCGACCTTATCATACAACATGGCTACTCTATACTCGTCCATCTCTTTTATCAAGAACGGTCCAGTCCATGCAGCCTCGAAATCAGCCGGGTCAAACTTACGTTCGTGATTAAACAACACTATTTGCCAAGCCTCATACTGCAAGTTATTAACTTCCTTGTTGCGAATTTCTTTTGATATTTTCTTATTCCTCGTCCAATCGTTGCTATATACCTCGCTATTGTTCCTTGCATAGTGACCGCCCGTCGTTAAGCGTCAAACTAAATATTTATTTTCCTCAGCTTCTCTCCACTAACTAGTAATAGCGATAAGTAGGGGTCGAACCCACGAGGAGTGTGGTTAGATTGTGATGATTCGTATTTTATTTAAATGAATAATTGGGGTAAGGAATTATGAATTAATTTAACTAATAAAATAACAAGCAATTAAAATAGCAAGAGAACAATTAACAAAGAATTCAATAATAATAAAGGCCTAGTTCTAGTTCAGTTTCCACCCTCGATTCAGTTTCCACCCTCGATTCGCTCATTTAACCAACCACAATATCATAATCCATTCATCATATGCAACTAAAAACTCTAAGTAGCAATAAGCTCTGCTACTTGAATTTACCCTTATGGGTATTTAATTAAAACAAGCTCTTTAATTAAACCTAATCAATGAACAACCTAGAATAAGCTCTCTAGATTTAATCCATCAATAACAATAAGAATCAGGTAAATAGGCTAATCTAAGCAATAAACTCACAAGCTCGGTTTATTTAACTTATGATGTGTTGTCCCTAACGATTTACAATCATTAGTTGCTTCAGAGAAATAGTAATTACGACAATTACACGGGAAGCAATCCTATTTCTAGCAATAGATAACCAATCCCTAATCTAGGTGATCAAGCCAAATTAAGAGTTAAGCAATCATAAATTGAAAATAGAATAACACAAACAATCGCATATGACGAACGAAGAACAATATTGCATAAATCAATTAAACATAGTTTCACAAGGGTTTCAACATCCCTAGAACTAGATATAAGTTTACTCACTCATGGAGTTAAGAAAATAAAAGAAAAGGTTCAGATAAACAAACATAATCCTTGATAAAATAGGAGAGATGATGTGTTGAACTTGAATCTTTCGTCTTGAAATGTCAATCTTCAAGTTCCCTTGCGTGTGGATGACTTGGGAAGAGTTGGAACCTCTCTGGACCTCCTTAGAACCCTAGAATATGTTATATTATACCTCGGGACGAAATAGGGTTGGGTTTTATATAGAACTCCTTTTTCTTGCCGCCCAAGATTCGTCCTAAAATAATTCTGCCGAGTCGGCGTCGACGGAGCGTCGACTGACGCGAACCAGCCCTCGGCATCGACACGAATCACCTGCATGCATCGTCCTGCGTGCGTCGTCCTGCATGCGTCGACATCGACGCTTCAGAGCATGAGCCTCAACGGAGCGTCGACTCGTGGGCATCGACATCGACGCTTCAGAACATGAGCGTCGACATAGCATCGACTGACGCGAGCCAGCCTTCGGCGTCATACCGCACATCGCATCGATTGACGCGGTCCATCCTGGGCATCGACGCGTCATCGACGCATCATCCTGATTCTTGATTCTTCTCTTCTCGATTCGTCAATACTCGTTTCTCTACTTCCTTGTGAGACATCCTCCAATAGATATGGCACCAATTACAGCAAAATATAGAAGAAATATACGATTGGTGCTTGATGGCTCCTAATAACAATTATACGAGAAATAAGCATATATGATATTATTAAGCACATAAATTCACCCGAATTAAACCGTCAACTAGCGTGTAATTTCTCGTTTGTCAAATCTCCCAGACTTAAACATTGCTTGTCCTCAAGCAATATGAAGAATTAAAGTATAGGACAAAATGAAATAAGTAACTTACTCAAATTAACCAAGTGAATTTATTCGGACTCTAGACACCACTATATTTTTAGAAATCTTAGATGTTTCATGTATTGGCCTAGGTGATACCGGTAGCTCGGCAACCCCTTTTTATACACGTCACGTCAATGCATTATGGTGCCCCCTCTCTACTCAATGGTTTGGCTCTATCCATCATTGGAATTGATCAAATATCTCGTTATATATATATATATATATATTCAATTGAGGCCCGTAGCTCCGCACTACCGTTCTTGACTTCGTAATGATGATAAGGCGCTGGATAGGAGGATTGTCTTGATTGGGTGTTTGATTTGTTGAGTTCACCTCCGCCATGTTTTGAGAATTTGATAGTGTGATGCGCCTTTTGAGCACGTGCATGAATTGTTGAGCTACTAGCATTTTCGTTGGACTTCGCTCTTTGGAATTTGTAAGCGAATGCACTTGATAAATTCGGATAGGCAGCTGTTTCGGCACCTCAATTTTTTTTGATTTTTTTTTCAATTTTCTACTAGCACCATGCCGGTATACCCCAATCGGACTTTATTTGACTTCTGTTTCTATAAACGAGATATCATCACGCAACCGCCAACTTCAAGGCCCCACACAAACTCATATTAAGTACGGCAACCACAAGTACATATTAATAACGCAATAATCTAGAATTGACGCCCCACATATGAATCACAAAAGCACTAACATGCGTACCTTTGATTCCTCAATCAAATGATGACTAAAGAATTTAACCGAAACATAATTCATCAAGGCAATTCAAGCAAGTACTTTTTCTTTTAATCCCCCGGTGTTTATCACAAAATTTTAGTACAAAATTCCTCAATATAACCACAATAACTCACTGCCCCAAACTTAAACATTGCTTGTCCTCAAGCGAATGCAAAACAAGAACAAGCACATCATAATATCATGGGGAAAGAGTAGGAAAAGAAATCATCCGGGGAAATGTCGAGGGTCTTGGTCCTATTAGACATGATGATCGTTCCTTTGAAAAGTGGACCACACATCCAAAACAAGACATCGCCTCCCAAGCTGCAAGAAAAATAAGAAAAATAGAAAAGAAAACAAGTAAACGTTGGGTTGCCTCCCAACAAGCGCTTTTGTTTAAAGTCGTTGGCTCGACTTATTCCCATGATTACATCAAAGGCGGTGCTTCCAACTCCATTCGTTCCTCATCAACAGAGCGAAACCCTTCATAATATGGTTTGAGTTGGTGTCCATTCACCTTGAACGTCTGGTTCGTCTTTGGGCTAAAAATCTCCACCGCACCATGCGGGAATACGTGGGTGACAACAAACGGTCCAACCCACCTTGAACGCAACTTACCGGGAAATAGGTTAAGGCGAGAATGAAAAAGTAGCACTTTCTCGCCCACTACGAATTCCTTCCTTGAAATCTTCAAGTCATGAAACGCTTTTGTCTTCTCTTTATAGATTAGCGAGTTTTCAAATGCTTCGTTTCGGATTTCCTCCAATTCTCGTAGTTTCAACTTCCTTAACGCCCCGGCTCCATCAAAATCAAAGTTGCATTGCTGCATGGCCCAAAACGACTTGTGTTGGAGCTCCACCGGCAAGTGACATGGCTTCCCAAAAATGAGGCGATACGGTAACATCCCAATTGGTGTTTTAAATGCCGTGCGATACGCCCACAGTGCATCCTTTTGCTTGATGCTCCAATCCTTACGGTTTGCTTTGATGGTCTTTTCCGAGATGGACTTGATTTCTCAGTTTGACATTTCGGCTTGTCCATTTGTTTGAGGATGATAGGCCGTAGAAAGCCTATGAGCAACACCATACTTTCGGAGCAATGCCTCCACCGTTTTGTTGCAAAAGTGGGTGCCACGATCGCTTATCATAGCTCGAGGGATCTCGAATCTTGAGAAGATCCGAAATTTAATGAAACGTGCAACAACCTTCGAGTCATTAGTTGAGGTGGCTTTCGCTTCCACCCACTTGGAGACATAATCCACCGCCAGCAAAATATAAATATTTTTGAAGGAATTCGGGAAGGGGCCCATAAAGTCGATGCCCCAGACATCAAAAATTTCACAAACCATTATGGGCACTTGGGGCATTTGACTTCTCCGTGAAAGGTTCCCCGTGCGTTGACAATTATCACATGCCCTACAAAATTCATACCCATCACGAAATAGGAATGGCCAATAAAAACCACTGTCAAGTATCTTATGCGCAGTTCTCTTAGATCCAAAATGTCCTCCACATGCAAGAGAATGGCAAAATGAAAGAATAGCGTGGAACTCCGATTCGGGAATGCACCTTCGAATGACTTGATCAGCACAGTGCCTCCAAAGGTATGGGTCGTCCCACACATAATATTTTGCATCACTTCTCAGCTTGTCCCTCCTTGCTTTCGTCAGCCCTGTCGGAAACACACGAGAAACTAGAAAATTTACTAAGTCAGCGTACCATGGATCCACGTGTTCAACCGCAAGTAGTTGCTCGTCCGAAAATCTCTCATCAAGTTGTAGCTCGTTCCCCTCATGCACTAATCTACTAAGGTGGTCGTCCACGATATTCTGGGCTCCCTTTTTGTCCTTGATCTCCAAATCGAGTTCTTGGAGTAGTAAAATCCACCGTATGAGTCGTGGCTTCGTCTCCTTCTTTGTAAGTAGATGTCGTAGGGCCGTGTGATCACTAAAAACCACCACCTTTGATCCAATGATGTATGAACGGAACTTCTCAAGGGCAAACACAATAGCTAGAAGCTCCTTCTCCATGGTAGTGTAATTTTCCTGGGCAGGGTTCAAAGTTCTCGATGCATAATAGATCACATGGGTTGCCTTGTCCACCCTTTTCCCTAGCACGGCTCCCACAGCATAGTCGCTCGCATCGCACATGATCTCAAAAGGTAGGTCCCACCTCGGTGCTTGGATAACTGGAGAAGTGGTCAGCCGTTCCTTCAGTGTGTCAAAGGCCTTCTTGCAGTTTTCATCGACATCAAATTCCACATCTTTTTGCAAGAACCTACAAAGTGGCGAAGCGACCTTCGAAAAGTCCTTCATGAATCTCCTATATAATCCTGCATGGCCAAGAAAAGAACGGACTTCCTGCACATTGGCGGGGTAAGGCAACGCAGCTATAGTATTAATCTTAGATTTATCGACTTCTATTCCCTTAAACGAAACAATGTGTCCTAGAACTATACCTTGTTCCACCATAAAATGACATTTTTCCCAATTTAACACAAGGTTAGTGTCGACACAACGTTTCAAAATTAAAGATAAATTTTCAAGACATACCTCAAAAGGATTGCCATAAACGCTAAAATCATCTATAAAGACCTCTATAATCTCACCAACATATTCCGAAAAGATACTTACCATACATCGTTGGAATGTGGCAGGTGCATTGCAGAGTCCGAATGGCATGCGGCGATAGGCAAACGTGCCGAAGGGGCACGTGAAGGTAGTCTTCTCTTGATCCTCGGGTGCTATAGGAATTTGAAAAATATCCCGAGTAGCCATCCAAAAAGTAGTAGTATGAATGGCCCGCCAACCTCTCAATAATTTGGTCAAGGAATGTAAGAGGAAAATGGTCCTTGCGAGTCATGGCGTTTAGCTTACGATAATCAATACAAACTCGCCAACCCGTTCGCACCCTTGTTGGAACCAATTCGCCTTCTTGATTTTCGACCACCGTTACCCCCGACTTCTTCGGAATGACTTGAGTCGGGCTCACCCACCGACTATTAGAAATGGGGTAAATTACTCCAACATCTAGCAGCTTCAGAATCTCCTTCTTCACCACTTCCATCATCAGTGGATTCAGTCGCCTTTAGGGCTCCCTAGATGGCACAGCATTCTCTTCGAGAGAAATTCGGTGCATACACATGGATGGACTTATTCCTCGCAAGTCTGCTATGGTCCATCCGATTGCTTGCTTATTATTCTTGAGTACTTGCCGCAGTGATGCTTCTTGGGAGTTATCTAAGCGTGATGAAATGATCACAGGTAGTGTCTCATTTTCTCCCAAAAAGATGTATTTCAAATGCTCAGGCAATGACTTGAGTTCGAGGTCCGGTGCCTTGACGATGGATGGTGCAGCCTTCTCGTCTGACTCGGGAGGTTTGATAAAGTTCATAGTATGATTGTATGGCTCCGTTATTTGGCTCTAGTGTTTGCAATGCCGAGACCATCTCTTGTATTTCGTTCCCCCAGTTAGGCTTGGTAATTGGATAACTTAAGAGCAGAGAGTCCTCCTCCAAACTTCGTGTGATCGCCATCTCGAGCTCATCTTGTTTATGCATTTCTAGAAATTCCTGCGCTAGAGATTCAAAACAATCAAGTGCAAAAACAGAGTTATCGCAGTCGGAAAATCTCATAGCATCAAAAATATTAAATTGACAAATATGAACGTCAAATTCCATTGTTAGAGTGCCTCGAGTAACGTCGATCTTCGTTTCAGCAGTGTTCAAAAATGGTCGCCCCAGTAAGATAGGTGGCGATTTTGATGCTGACTCGCTCATGCTCAACACATAGAAGTCGGCTGGGAAAATCAGTTCGTCAACCTTTACGAGAACATCTTCAATTACACCATCGGGGTAAGTCGGCAAGTTGGATTACTACCGCTATTTTTTTTAATGGTCCAACCTTCAAACAATTGAAAATGGTGCGTGGCATAACATTTATTGATGCCCTCAAATCTAGCATGGCTCGCTCGACTCGCATGTCCCCCAAACAATGGGAAAAGCATGCCCGGGTCATTCCGCTTTTGTGGCAAGCTCTTTTGGAATACGGCCGACACGTTTGCTCCCATTAGGACCTTTTCATCTGCCTTTAACCTTCTCTTGTTAGTGCATAGGTCCTTGAGGAACTTGGCGTAACGAGGAATTTGCTTGATCGCAACGGCAAGTGGAATAGTGATCTACACCTTCTTGAAAACGTCTCGTATTTGCCTCTCCGTGTCTTCCTTAGCTTTGCGCTTGATTCTCGATGGAAATGGGAGTGGCTCGGTCCTAGGAGGAGAAACAACGGGGTCATTAGAATTATTATAAGGTTTAGGATTACCCTTTTTAGCATGTTTTGGCTCCATGTTTCCCTTTTTTAGCATGTTTTGGCTCCGTGCTTTCTTCCTCCGTCTTGTCTTCATTTTCCGGCTCTAGCATTGGATTGGCCGGTCCTTCCACTTTTTTGCCACTTCGTGTCGTAACAGCGCTCACATTTTTCGGATTCACCTCGGTTTGAGGAGGTAATCGGCCACTACCTCGTGCTTCTAGTTTGACTATGTGTTCCTCCATTTGACTCATTTGGGTCTCTAGGCCTTTTACGCTCGTCACTAATGATCTCACCATTTCATCAAAATGTGGGGATGCATTCTCGTTCCGCTGTTGGTTGTTGTATTGATTTTGTTCCTTTTGTTGAGCTTGGGAGGGCCCTTGGTCTTGATTTCCAGGTATATTCACTTGCTGTATATTTCCCTGTTGATCCCTCCATCTAAAACCAGGGTGGTCGTCCCATCTTGGATTGAAGGTGTGGGGGTACGAGTCGTACTTCCTCCATTGCCCATTTCCGGTTCCTAAGGCATTCACGTGTGCCTCGCGTGCTGAGTAAAAGTGTGGGCATTCGTCAGTAACGTGCTCCAATGTTTCGCCGTAAATGCATCACTTTCTATGGCGGTTCTTAAAAAACCGCCTTAAATATTTACGGCGGTGGATACAAAGGCGGTTCAAAAACCGCCGTTAAATCCAAAAAATAACAAGTGGCAAAAATCCAAACCAAGTGCAAAATAAAAAGAAAATAAAAACTCAAGAAAATAAAATGAAAAACATCCTAAATTCCTACTCGTTGTCCCCGGCAACGGCACCAAATTTTTAATCCAAACTTTTGCGCACCCCTTTTAAGAATTTAATTTAAAAATACGTAAGTTTGCTCGCAAGAGCACGAGGAACTTGTAGGGTGGTGAGTTTGACTCAAGTCGATTCTCTCGAGGACAACTGTTCGATTTCGTAGATATTTTTCTCAATTCACAAACTATCATAAAATACATGTACATTGGGGGGTTTTGAAGATTTTGAATTGATCATTATAAACTAAAGCAATATTAAAGCTGAAACTAATTAAACTAATTATTCTAGAGCTAGATTACCAACTAAGAACAATAATTAAACTATTCGAACTTAACAACTAAGAATTAAACGCACAAATCTAAAAGTATGAATATAAGAAACTACCATGAAGCAATTGTATCATATGAATCTAAAAATGGGAAACTAAACATAAATCAAATGGCATAAATAAGCTAGATGAATCCAATATCCAAGCATGAAACAATTAAACTAATTAAACTAGTTCTAGAATTAACTAAGAAATTAACTAAGAGTTTAGAAAACTTATTGTAACTAGAAAAAGCGGTAAAAATCTCCTGCGAATCCGGAGTTTGGAACGAAATCTCGACTTGAAGTGATTATTGAGCGTAAGGATCTTGAATCTTCAATCTTGATTTCTGTCTACGTAACGGAGTGTGTAAATGCGTTGTTTCTGTTCTAGCTAACCCTGGGTAGTTGTGTCTCTGGTTAAAAACCAAAATATGAAGGGTATTTATAGATATTGCATGTCTTGGCGCACAAAAAATCCTAAAAACGCATTTCTTGGCAGCCACGTCGACGTCGTGTCGACCGACGCGTGCTGGGGCTCGGCGTCTACGCTGCCTGGGCGCTCGCGTCTTCTAGGCAGGGCGTCGACTGACGCTGTTGTGGATCGACACTTCAGAGAGTTGCGTCGGCTTAGCGTCGACAGACGCACTCTTGGATCGACGCTTCAGAGAGTTGCGTCGGCTTGGTGTCGACTGAGTGTCGACCGTCGTGGGCAGGATTGGCGTCGACGTAGCGTCGATCGACGCGACTGAGTGAAGTCACCGGAACAGAGACAGAGTGAAGATCTGAAAATCTTGGCTCAGATCTCCAACAAAAAATGGCCCCCTTCTTTACACAGCAATAAACCGGCTCCTCGATTCCCAAACCACTGTTAGAATAAGGTGACCAACAAGCCAACTTGTGGCTGTGGTCTGACCATTCTCTTGTAATACAATCGGTTTTTTATTCGTAATAAAATCTTTTATACATATTGGCATTCCATATCTTTTATCCCATGCTAGTTGCATAGGTATGGTCCTGATGAAGTTACTTTATTACGGTGGATTGGTCTAGCAGAACCGTGAGATAATCCAGTACGTAATGTAACTCGTCGAACTTGTTCCTAGTCAAAGGGTTACGCCATAATGAGGATACAGGCCTTTCCCATAAAGACTAGTACTTAGTGTATGTGGACCACGTCTCATCAGTCACTGTGTCTGGACATCGACATACATAAGTAGGTGCTCATAAGATGAGTTCACTGAACTCCCTCGCCTAGAAATCTCTAAGTGGTTCCCACTCATCGAGTAGATGATTTCTATGGTATAGCGTACAACATTAATCCTTCAGACTCAGACCTCACCGTGACTTCACTAGAGGACAGGCTATGTTGTAACCTGTCTCTGTGTCTCTTTGGAGGCCAATCAAAAGGGGCAACGTTCGCATAGTCGAGAATCTAGAGCAGCGAGGCAGCTGGAGCTCCGGCGACGAAGCGGCAGGCAAAGCTACGGCAGAGGCGCAGTCGGGGAGCGGCCTGTCCCTTCGGCAGCGGCCTCACGATGGCACAGCAGTGGCAGGCGCACCGGCGATGAAGAGGCAGCAGGCTACGGCAGAGGGGCAGTCGGGGAGCGGCCTGTCCCTTTCGGCAGCGGCAACGGCCCTCACGATGGCACAGCAGCGGGCAGGCGCACCGGCGACGAAGAGGCAGCAGGCTACGGCAAGAGGGGCAGTCGGGGAGCGGCCTGTCCCTTTCGGCAGTGGCAACGACCTCATGATGACGCAGCAGCGTCAGGCGCTCCGGCGAGGTCAGAACACACAGGGACATCCATGACTTATCATGCGTCCGAATCCCCTACTACCATGCACAGACTTCCCAT
>BMAC01001244.1:49107-77059 GCA_014905375.1 Phtheirospermum japonicum
AGACTCTAAGGGACGAGTTCATATAAGAACAATGTGTTGTTCGAATTACAATGTGTTGTGAACCCACGGCTAGCTTACACCTGAACCATTGAGGGTCCACACACGTGTTTCCTGGTTATTGAAAACGATAGCTAGAAATTAATTGTTAATTTTAGCATAGTTAGGTGTCAATATGATTGGTATATAATATATAATTGTATATATGATTAATATGTTAATATATATATAATTGTTATATATGTAATTAATATATTAAATAGAAACTTATCATGCTCATTTGATTTTGTGGAAATTGAATTATTTCATTGAAAAGCAACTTATAGCATTGTTTGAATTAATTGAAATTAAAAAATGGGCTGTCGTCAATTGAATTCGATTCAAATTCTTTTTATTTAAAATTTTTTGTTTTCCGCTGCGCGGCTCCACCATCAAATCCCAACAACCACAACCGGCAGCAGCTAGCACCCCTCGGACGACGACCCAAGGCGGTGCTCTAGTGATTCCCGTTGACCCAAACCCCAGCACTACCCTCACTCGAACCTCACTCTCATGGTGATCACGATATCTTCAATAACACGGTCTGAACATTCCAGCAAGGAAGGAAAACTAGAGAGAGAAAACCAAAGATAGAGAGAGAGCAGTCGAAGAGAGAGAGAGACGGACAATTCAAAGTGAGGCCAGGGTTTCGGGCAGAGGGGTTATAAGGGGGAGATTAATGGCCCAGATTAAAATCCTAAGATGGGCGGCCAAGGTTAGAAGGTAAGTGGACCCGGGCGGAGCACCCGACCCAGTTGAATTGGGTTGTGGCCTTAGGTTGCCAGATGAAGGGCTACATTAATGGGCCGGGATTAATTCACGGACTTGACTTTGGCCATTATTATAACAGATACTTGTTTACACTTTTCATTAGCTAGGCGCTCTATTCCTGTGTATATTCGTATGCTTTGATATGTTTAATTGAGGATGTATTTAAGAAGCACATGATTCGTATCCAATTGTAACCTATATATTAATGTCATGGATCCTCTTTAAAAGAGTATTCAATTACTCGTATTAACCCGCATGTACGTAGTGTGAGAAGATTTTGTAGGTTTGCATTGTTGTTTAAATTAGTATATAAATTATGGGTACTTAATTTTCTTTTGGGTGCTTATCAGACTTAGGATATCGAGTTTATTTTTAAAAATTCAAGTTTCAATTAATAAATTAAACCGTCGGAAAATGTTTATCTTTTCCGCTAGACACTGATGTAAATAAATTACGAGAGGTTGTGAAGACTCCCGATGGCTATGATGAATAGAAAGCTGCCAAGTCCATTGAAGCAGCACTCATAATCCCAATTAGTTTATCCAAGAAGAGAGAAAAATATCCATTGTTTTAGGTATAAGAAACTTATCAAAGGAAATATTTACGAAACTGGCGCACATACCATCATATTTTCTTCTCTTAACAAAATTGATTGTGCCACTGTTTGTCTTCCTTTTCTCCATTTCGTGCGCCTACTTTTAAACACCCTGATATGAGCAACCTCTTTTGGTTTAGATGTTTTGAGAATCACATTGCTCGTATATTGGGTAATCACGCAAGATCTTATAACTCTTATATTATGACCATTATTGTTATCAAAAGAACTACTAAAACTAATTGTAAGTTAATAATAAAATAAAATAGTATTGATGGTAACATTCAAAAGAAAATAATTATCAAGATGATCAACTGTTCTTTCTCTACTTAATAGGTTTACAAAGAGATTTTCAGTAGTTCAAAGACATCTTTACAGAACAAATATTCTAAAACGGTTGTTTTGCCTATTTGTAATTGAATGTCGTATTACTAGAACGGGTATGAAAGGTACCTTCTAAAAAATACAATCTAAAAGGTATATTTTAAACCTGTTCTAGTATATTACGTTTGTAGAGGTAGGTTTTATACCCATTCTACAATATTCCCTTTGCACGAGTTATAATTTACACTTGTTCTAGTACTATATTATAAATACTTCGAGTGAAGCATGCACTCTAGTAGGTATTAATATAATATGATCTTTTGAAATGTAAGAAGTTTAATTTAATAAAAAAAATAAATAAAAAAATCATCTTCATTTGTACCCCATTCCTCTCTTTTTTTCCCCAAAAGAAACCCTAGGCTCAGCTTCCTCCCCCTCTCCACTTTACATCTCTACGTGTGTTTTTCGACGGAGGCCAAGGCGCAGAATAGCGCGGCAACGACAAAATAAATAGTTGATTGAGATGATGACGATAGTTCTATTAGAGAGGCTGCCAACACTCTAGAAATTAGGGTTGGGAAAATCATATATATGTGAAATACAATGGTTTTCCAAACAGCACACTAAGATTTTGAATATTTGAAGACTCTAGGGTTTGAGATAAAAAATGTTGTCCAACGGCGTGAAGTTGGTCTATTTGATTCGTATGCAACAGTGTGAAATATGTATCCATTATTTATATGTTGTCACACATCGTGATGGACCTACTCCTAGACTCTTAATGTACTTATCGGTGCATTGTTCAAGGGATGTCGTGCCTATGGTGCATCCTGCTTGTGAGTTCGTGTATGGCAAAGAAATCCAAAACTGAGATCGACACACAACCCTACACAAGAACATAGTGTTCATGCGTCAAATCATGTTTTGCGATCGTCTCAAATTAGGAAAAAACTATTTTTTCTTCTCCACCAAGGAAATAAAGCCACATATACGACCCGTTAGTGTCTGAAAAGAATGTTAATCTTATTTTGGTACCTTAAATCCATAAAAGGAGAAAACATCATATTCTATAAATTCAAGAGGAGAATAATGAGAAATTCTAAAGACGAGTCAAAAGATTTGTGTCGACTTTAAAAACCATATCTTTAACTTAAATAGATAAGGTTAGGGTTTGATATTTAAATAAAAAAATACTACCTTACGATTTGTCACTAGAAGATTTTCTCATTGGATTATTAAATTCTAAAACGCGTTTAAAAACTTTCTAGAATGGGTATACAACCATTCTATAAAGTAAGACTTTCTAGAATAGTGTATCTAGAATGGTTCAATAACCGTTCTAGAATGACTGTTTTACCCATTCTAAAAAGTCTATTCTGCACTAGCACTACAAAAAAAGGGAAATATTGATGTATTTTGCTGACGGGCTCATAAACCGTCACCATATGCTGATGGCCGCTGACAGGCTAAAAATGTTGAAGGGCAAAGGCCGTCAGTGAATAGCCTGTCAGCAAGCCGTCAACATTATAATTTATTGATGGGTTTACTTTTGGGCTCCTTTATTAAGGGTACAATCCCGTCGGCAAATTAAAAAAAAATGTTGACGGGACTCCGACCGTAAGAATTATTAAAAAAACCAATTAAAAAAACAATGTTGACGGGTTCAAGACCATCAGAAAAATAAAAAAAATAAAAAAAATACTCTCACGGGTAACATGACCATCAATATTTCTATTTTAAAACAAATTAGATCTGCTTTCCTACGCACATTGAAAACGCGAGAAAGAAAAAAAAAGTTCGTCGTGCACCACCAGCCAAGCCTCACCCCGCCCTACGACACCCGCCAACCCCGATGCTGCTTAGCCCAGCCCCAGCCCAGACGCCGCCCAGACCAGCCTGCCCTCCGCAGCCAGGCGTCGCCCAGTCCAGCCCCGAAGGTCCATCTTTTCTCTCTTTTTTTCATAATTTTTTTAATTGTTTTGTGAATTAAGATTTTTAATTTTTGGAAATTATATTAAATAATTATATAATTGGTATATAATTTCGGTATTAATATATAATTTTTGTATAATTTAGGGTTTTTTTACAATTATGATTTAGTTTAGGTATTGTATAATTAGGTTATAATTTAGGTATCGTCCAATTAGTGTTCAATTTAGGGATTTAGTGTAATTAAGTTTTAATTGAGGTATTATTTTATGATTATCATTAATTTAGGTGTTTTTGTATAATTAATATTTAATTAAGATATTATTTTTTAATTATGGTATAATTTAGTGGTTATTTCATAATTAGGGTTTAGTTTAGGTATTATCGTATAATTAGAATTTAATTTAGGAGATTTTATATAATTAGAGTCTAGTTTAGTTATTGCCATATAATTATCATTAATTTAGGGGGTTTTGTGTAATTATGGTATAATTTAGGTGTTATCGTATAATTATCATTAGTTTAGGGGGATTTGTGTAATTATGGGTTAATTTATGAATTATTATATAATTAGGGTATAATTTAGGGGTTTCTGTATAATTAAGGTTTACTTTAGGTGTTTCTGTATAACTAGAGTTTAATTTATGGTTTATTTTATAATTAGGGTTTAGTTTAGGTATTATCGCATAATTAGAGTTTAATTTGGTGGATTTTGAAAATTAGGGTCAGTTCAGTGTTGAATTGTAAATATTTTATATTTGAAAAGTTTTAAAATGTTTGTGTGGGTGGTTGTCAAATGTCGTGGTGATTGGAAAATTGTGTTTAATTAATATTTATGTTTTGATATACATGTTGTGATTGGTTGGTGTTGTGACTAGTTGCTTTTTACGTCGGTGATGACGTGGCGTACGGTGCCGACCAAGAGGTTCCGTCCCACCAATAATGGATTTTAAATTGTTTTTCAAAATTTGATGGTTGTTTTAAAAAGTGTGTGGTGGGTGTTTTGGAATGCCACGGTGATCGGCAAGTTGTGTTTAATTAGGGGCAATTCCCATCTAGACCAAAAGATAAAAGTTATATCCCAATTAATTCAAGTCAAAATCTATCTTCCCATTAATTCCAAATCAACTCTAATTGTACCATATTACCCCTCTTTTATTAGACGAGAGTAAGAAAATGGAAAGTACAAGCGTGTTTAATATTTGGTAAATGGTCATCTCAAAAATGGTAGTAATTAGTAATCAATTTAAAAGTCAATAGTGATTCAATACTAGTTTATTAGTAATTATATAATTGTATTATTTGAAATCAGTAGTAATTCAGTTTGAAAATCAGGTTAGTAGATAATTCTCCATGTTTTGCATTCTATGTATGATTATTTTTTCATATTCTCTAAAAAAAACACAAAAGAAAATTAATAATAATTAATTGAAATTAATATTGTAAAACCAGTATTAATTTAATAATAATTAATTAAAATTACATACTACATAATTTTATGAATTGAATTTAATAATAATTAATGAAAATTAATATTGTAAACCCAGTATTAATTTAATAATAATTAATTAAAATTACATACTACATTATTTTATGAATTGAATTACATACTACTTTTGAATTGAGTTACATACTACTAGTAATGATATTGAATTACATACTACATATAAAGATATAATTGCATACTAGTTATTTCTCAACAAGGATTATATATAAAAAATGGTTGTAATTGTAGTATGGAATTTTTATTATATTGAAAAATCAATTGTTAATTTAATTTCGTACTACTATAGCATACTATATCTCAATTGTTTCGTACTAGTAGAACAAGATTCCATTATAAAAGAAATTACATACTAGTATAATAAAATTTCATATTGCACGCTGACAAAAATTTATATTGGGTGTTGTGTAGAAAAGAGGGGATTATTATTGATTTTTTCTTTACTTATCACTTTGGAAATTGAGATGATTCAGGAAAGTTAAGTAAGATTAATTGGATAGTTGACACTATTTACCATGAATAACATAAATAAGCTATGTATTAGACTAGGGCATTATAGACAATTTATATGGTAATTTATGACTTAGTAGGACTAATTTGACTTAAATGGGAATAAAAGAATTTGAGTGATTAAATGGAATTATATTTGTTCAATTGTGTATCAAGTGGGAATTTTCCCTAATTAATATATATGTTTTAATATACATGTTGTGATTGGTTGGTGTTTTGATTTGTTGGGGT
The DNA here is from genome assembly GCA_014905375.1 of Phtheirospermum japonicum. NCBI lineage: Eukaryota > Viridiplantae > Streptophyta > Magnoliopsida > Lamiales > Orobanchaceae > Phtheirospermum > Phtheirospermum japonicum. Next base: position 55,008 of record BMAC01001244.1, read on the forward strand.
AGAGCAGTGAGCTTGCGTATGTCGTTTACTAAGTTCTCAAGCTTGGCTTTGTACACTTCAGCTAACTTATCAAACTCTAGTTATATTTTCAATTTAAACTAATTGATAATTTTCTTAGCCTCAGTCAATTCCTCGACCGTCTTAACAGTATCCGATCTTCTCGTGATTCAAATCCTCGATCTCTAAACTCATTATTACAATCATCGTGCAACTATACTCGAGCATCAAACGAATAGTTAATATCATTATTAATTAGAGATTCATAAACATGATAAACTAAATTTAATAACAAATCTAACTTTTGGCACACGATTAAAAATCAGATCATAACAATTTCATGAATTTATCTCTGGATTTTTTGGAGTTGAAAAGTTGGGGTGATGTGCAAACATGTGTATATTAGATCTTTTGTTGGACTTATTATTATTATTAGGGACTGCAGTTCCTAGTTCTCTAGGTTTCTTTATATAATCATTTCTTATTATTACACTTTATCTAACTTAATAGAGTCAGATAAGTTAGTTGAAGTGTAATCATAAGAAATGATTATATAAAGAAACCTAAAGAACTAGGTACAACGGCCACTACTAATCATAACAAATCTAACAAACGAACCAATATACCCATGTTTCCATATCACCTCAACTTTTCAACACAAAACAAATCCTGTGAGAAATTCATGAAATTGTTATGATCAGATTTTCAATCGTGTGCTAAATGCAAGATTTGTAACTAAATTTATTTTTCATGTTTATGAATCTCTAATTAATAATGAGATTAACATTTTCGTTCGATGCTCGGGTAACTGATCAAGCGCAAAAAACAGGGCACAATAGTATTGTAACAGTGAGATTAGAGATCAAGGATTTGACTCATGAGAAAACCGGATGTTGTTAAGACGATCGAGGAATTGACTAAGGCTAATAAAATTATCGATGAGTTGGGGCTGAAAAAATAATTAGATTCTGATAAGTTAGCTGAAGTGTACAAAGTCGAACTTGAGAATTTAGTAAACGACATGCGCAAGCACACTGCTCACAACAATATCCACCAAATGCAAATAGTTCGTTGGCCTTCCCATGCATGTACAATATACAATTTTATTTTTTTTATTTTTTTTACCGACGGACATGGAAGCCTTCGGTAAAATTAAATTATAAATTTTTTATTTAATTAAATAATTACCGATGGGCTCAAAGTATATCGAGAGTTTTTTAGTAAAAATTAGTAATCCCGACAGCATCTTACCGACGGCGGCACCAATCGGAAATGCCATCAGCATTTTCCGAAAGCCTAAGTACAACAAGTAGTCGGATCAGGCGAGCAGGAACAGGTTGAGCGAGATCACCAGACCTGGTACTGGGATAGCCATGTAAAGAGGAGAGTCTCGCACTGCGATTGGTCCTGCCCGTCAGCTCATAAGTAAAAATTAAAATATGTTTGTAAATTTAACTCGTAAATAATTAATTAGTTTATAATTAAAAAATCATTGAAATCTTGTATACAGCGCGAGGATTTGGGTAGGATCGCAATGCATTTGAACTTTTCTTGACTATGCACCAGAGACCCGAAGGCTCTTTCACTAATCCTCAATCGCAACATACTTTTGTAAGTATTTTTTAAATGTAGTTAATATAAATATATATCTTTCATTTGTAATACTCAAAATGATAAATTATATATCAATCAAAATATTGCAGGAGGAGTATTAGAGATGTTTGGAGGAGGCTCGTGCTTCATCACCGGATCCTGCCACCGTTGATGAAAACACGGTCTATCTACAGACCATCAACGAGGCGACTCTATGACGATGATGCAGTCTAGCTGATTTAGGAGTGAAAAATATTTATATTTGGTATTTTATTTGTATTTTATACATTATACGATAAAATTGTTAATTAATTATATTATATTTTAATTTTCTTTTTTGGGAAATGCAAATTACTTTCCTTATTGAATTATTCATATGAAAAAAAATACAAGTAAGATTCTCAAATAAAATTAAATAAAAATAAAATTTAAAATTTCGGACGGGTTGGGCCTGTCAACATTATTTGAATTTGCTGACGGGCATTACTTGTACGCATTTGCTGACGGGACTACATACCCGTCAGCATTTGCTAACGGGACCACATACCCGTCAGAATTTGCTGATGGGTTCGGGTCATGGTTGGGGGCTTTTTGCTTACGGGTTAAACCCGTTAGCAAGAAAATGTAGAGATGTTGATTAAAGCCGTCAGCATTTCATTTGCTGAAGCCAAATATGATGATAGGCTTGATCTGTCAGCTTTTACCTATTCTTTTGTTGTGTAATGTACACCCATTCTAAAATTACTTTCACTAACGGACATAAAATGTTGCATGATATAGGAGGTGATATCAATAATGTTGCTGCGTTTGGAAGATTATCTGTTGATGCTGGGAAACCGTTGTACCCTAAATGTACCAAATTTACAAATTTATCGTTCATGCTTAGTCTATATAACCAAAAGGCAAATAGTGGATGGAGTGATACGAGCTTCTCGGGGTTACTAATTTATAATTATAGGCATCGGCGGGGTGCGAGGAGGGATTCGAAACCGCGTGGTTCATAGCCTCTGAAATGTCTAATTTTGCCCCCAATACATGAAATTAGGTTTATGAAATAAAATTTCAGTCCAAATTTTGCCCCCAACCTCGTCTGCTGTTAGCTGTGGATTCCCTGTCGCCTACTAATAGCCGTAGATTCCCCATCGCCTAGTTTCACCCTCACCTGCTACAAATTGCGCAAGAATTTATGTTTTAGTACTTGCTCAGTTCACTAATTAACATGTTTGGGTAATGTTTATGTGTAGAAAGTTGAATTCTCTAAGTTGGTAATTGGTGTTGGAACTAAGAACTTTTACCAATAGCATTTTCCGCTTCCCGTATCCAAGTCGGGACTTTCAGGTAGGACTGAGACTGGTTGATTAGGTTGATCACCTTTTTAGCATTATCAGTATATGTTGAAGACCGGACCTCCGAATTCCATCCATTTCAAATGTTTATGACAGGTTTAATTATCATATTGAATTAGTTGCTGTTTTATGAAAAATACAAGAAAAATTAATTCACACACCGATATGAAGATCATCAGTGAACGTACTTTGAGGGGTATAGAGCCCATATATAGTGATTAGTGATTATGGTTGATAGCATTTATTTGACGATTAATTTCATTGTCGTGTTTTGGACATCCTATTCACAAGCCATTTGAACCCTCTTGAACTATATGTTATTCGGTAAGTAACTTCACAAAAGTTCTTGATATGCTTCTTAGTTGTCTGTAGCTGCCAGAATCATCCAATTATCTGTTTTCACTTTTGTAATCTGATTAAATCTTTTGGTCTCTTCACTGTAGTTGTAGAGTGATGTGTTAGCTTTTATCGTCGTATAAATTATATTTTTTTATCTAATGTTTTAAGAATTTTATCAACTAATGTGAGAGAGTCATGACTGATTCTTCGAGCATCCAATGTGAATAAGAGTCTAAGAAAATAAGATCAAGAGGATCGACAACATGCATAAAAATGAAAAACAAGCCGTCAGAGCAAAAGCATATCGAATTTGACGATACAAATAAACCCATCGGGAAATATGCTGCCAATTTCAAAAGTTCCCTAGGTTTTCTAGTTTGGTCATATGTAGATATTACATCGACGAGTGGAAACACGTCGAGAGTGGCCTTAAGGATGTGATTTGGGAGGATTTGCAGGTATATAATAATCAACTTTTTATAGTAAATTATCTGTTAATGAAAACATATGTTAATATATATGGGTGTTTCTTGTTTATTCAAAAAGAGTTCAATATTGAAGGTGATGAAAAGAAGAAGCACTTTCTGAAGGTTGTGGGAGTGAGGTGGACCTCTTTCAAGACGAGGTTAGTGTGTGTCTTTGTCATGAAGAAAAACCCAAAATATGATCATCCATCCTAGTTATATCCTTCCATTACAGATGAGCAGAGGGTGAATTTCGTTAATAATCATCAATCTGAAGAATTCAAGGCATATACAGTGTATTACCTTTTTAAAAAAACAATCACCAGAAATATATATCTAATATATTCCTAAATTCTTTTTACAACACCCGCACTTTCTTGGACCTAGTGGGTATGCTGGTGCGAAGCAAAGTGGGTAGTATCAGAACCTCTCTCGTCTTCGTCTTCATGTGCTTCACTCAGCTCGAGTATTGCTGTGGATGATCTCAACTTGGATTGGGTTCGATCAAGAATTAAGAAAGACGAAAAGGGAAATTATGATATCCCGAATGAGCAAATGAAGGGGGTGGTTGATAAAATTGTAATTATATTTTTTTAAAGAATATATTTTGTAAGTACTAACTTAATGGCATGGGTAAAGTGTATTAAATGATGTTTATCATTTCTTGAAATAGGTGGAGAAGGATCGAGAAGTCAGTGAAGGGACGTTTCTACAGTAGAGGCACAATGACATCTTGAATGCGTCTCTAGGGAAGAAGGAGCACCCGGGTTGGGTGCGAGTCGTAGGTAGCCATGTTAGTGTGAGGGCTGTTTTTGGTCAACCGAGTCATACAAGTAGGAGACAGAGTGGAGTGGAGTCAGTGGACGAGGTTAGGGAGGCTTTGACATAAGAAATCACGCAGAAGATGCAGGGCAAGTTTGATACTCTACAAGCTCAATTAAACCAATTGTATGAGCAAGTTATTAACGAAGGATCGCAGACTCCGATTATTCACCACAAAGTGCCATCAGAAGTTGATGAGGGGGCTGATTTCAACATGCCTACGCAAGGTGATCTACATAGTAGTTGTCAATCGGTTGGTGAGACTCCATTTCTTATGGTTGAGGTATAAATTAGATAATATGTAGTGTTTTTCACAAACCTACTCATTCAAGCACCTTGGTAGTTGATAAATAAGTAATTCTTAGTCAAGATTCATTATGATTTATCTTTTTCAGAGTCGTCTTTTCATTAGTCGTGTAATAGAAAATATGAAGTATCATTTATTGCTTTAACTTTCATTAGAGAGTAGTTCTAATTATTGCCTGTTAATGTCATTGTATTGTATTATTTCCAGAAAAAAAATTTCATAATTAAAACATATTTTTACCTGTATCAAGAATGTGAATACAATATTAAAGGGTATGGAAGTAATTAGGCCGTTACGGTCAGGGGATTTTTACATATTTGAGTTGTCAATACCTGCATATACTCAGGCCATTACGGTATAACCTATAAAACCCGAACTCGTTATCATCAAGTTTAAATTTGTATTCATCATCCAAATATAATCATTTTATCCAGACCATTGACTTTAGTCTACTTTGAGTAATAAAGTTCGACTGAGTGCCGCCTGGCCCTGTCCATTCTGGGGGATATAAAAGTTGTTGCTAACGGGATGGTTTACCCAACTAAGGAGGACACGATAGTGCATCATCAGAAGCTGTCACCCGGTCATGTGAAGGTTTCAGTAGATGAAGTAGTTGAGGGTGCAGCACAACTTCCTCAGCCGGTGACAACTCATCCAGAAATGAAACACGTGGGTGAAGTTTTAGGTAGCTTTTTGCAGTGGCTGGTCAGTTTAGTTTAGGTAAGAAGGGTAATAATATAAGTTTTCATTTAACCTATTATAGATTTAGTTTTAGTATGCTCAATCATGGCCATATATGTACATGAGCTTAGAAGGCCATATTCGAAGAAACTGAAAAAACAAGTCAAATGGAGACAAGTGGTGAGCAATCTGCAACCAAACCAAGACCACCTCTTGTTGATGACGTTGTCTTAGAGACTTTGAGAGATAATTGAAAAGAGCTACACTCATTGATTCTATCGATGCCCATGCATCATTTTAGGTATAAGAAATTTATCAAAGGAAATATTTACGAAGCTGGCGCACACACCATCATCTTTACTTCTTTAGAAAAAGGTTAGTGTGTCGCTGTTTGTCTTCATTTTCTCCATTTCGTGCGCCTACTTTTAATCACCCTGAATATGAGCGAACTCTTTTGGTTTTGATGTTCTGAGAACCACATTGCTCATATATTGGCCAATTATGCAAAATCTTATAACTCTTATATTATGACCATTAATGTTATCAAAAGAATCACTCAAACTAATTGTAAGTTAATAATAAAATAAAATAGTATTGATGGTAACATTCAAAAGAAAATAATTAACAAGATGATCAACTATTTTTTCTCTAATTAATAGGTTTACAAAGAGATTTTCAATAGTTCAATGAAAGCTTTATAGAACAAATATTCTAAAACGATTATTTTGCCTATTCGTAATTAAATGTCGTATTCCTAGAATGGGTATGAAATGTACCTTCTAAAAAATGAATCTAAATTATATTTTAAACCTATTCTAGTATATTACGTTTGTAGATGGTAAGTGTTACACCCATTCTACAATATTCACTTTGCACGAAGTATATTTTACACCTTTTCTAGTATATTAAATTATTTAGAAGGTATACGAGTGAAGCATGCACTCTAGTGGGTATAATATAATATGATCATTTGAAATATAAGAAGTTTAATTTTACAAAAAAAAATCATCATCATCATCATTTCTCCCCTATTTCTCTCTCTTTTTTTCCATTGAAAGAAACCCTAAGCCCAGCTTCCTCCCCCTCTCCACTTTACCTCTCAACCAGTGTTTTCCGATGGAGGCAAAGGCGCAGAATAGCGCAACAACGACAAAAGATATACTTGATGGAGATGATGACAATAGTGCTATTAGAAAGGCCACCAACACTCTGGAATTTAGGTTTTGGAAAATCATATATATGTGAGGAATAATGGTTTTTGACCGCTCGTCTTTGAAGCGTCAAAAATAATATTTATAAAAGTTCCTCGACTTTCCTCTACTAATTAGTACCAGCGGCAAGCAAGGGTCGATCCCACGAGGAGTATGGATTAGTTTGTGATTATTCGTATTTAACTAAAATAACAAACGGGGTAAAGGATTATAACTAATATAAGAAAACTAAATAATTAAAGAAAACAATTAAAAACACATAACTGAAACAAATAAGAAAATAATAAAATAACTTTCCAGTCCTAGTTCAGTTTCTACACTCGTTCAACTCATTTAACCAATTGCAATATGAAATCCACTCATCATATGAAACTAAAAACCCTAAGTAACAATAAGCTCTGTTACTCGAATTTGCCCTTACCGTGTATTAAATTAAAATAAACTCTTTAATTAACTCTAATTAATGAACAACCTAGAATAAGCTCTCTAGATTTAATCCACCAACAACATTAAGAATCAGGAAAATAGGATAAGATAAGCAATAAACTCATAAGCTCAGTTTATTTAACTTATGTTGTGTTACCCCAAATGATACGAGATCATTAGTTGCTTCAGAGAAATCGAAACTACGACAATTACACGGGAAGCAGTTCTCTTTCTAGCAATTGATAACCAAATCCCTAATCTAGGTGGCCAATCCAAACCAAGAATTCAACAATCATGTCATTAATTTATCATGAAAGTAAACAAAATAACACAAGCAATCGCATATGAAGAACGAAAGACAATTTTGCATAAATTAATTAAAACATAATATTACGAGGGTTTCCACATCACTATGACTAGTTAAAACAATCACTCACTCATGGATTTCATGAAATAAAAGAAAACCCAATAAGAAGAGAAGCATAATTCTAAGATAAAGAGGATAAGGAAGCTTAGATCTTGAATCTTGAGTCTTCAATCTTCAAGCTCTTGATGGATGGTTGAATTGGGCTCCTTTTGGTGCCTTGGAACCCTAGGATTAATGTTCAAGAAGTTTTTGATGTTTAAGGAAGGTATTTATAGGTTTAGGAAGTCTTGGGCAATAATAAACCCTAAAAAACGCATTTTGTGGGCAGCCGCATCGACTGAGCGTCGATCGACGCGTTTCGGATCGACGCAACAGAGAGTTCGTGGGCAAGTGCATCGGCCAGGGCTTCTATAACTGTTCTAGCGTCGACCGGCGTAGATTGGTCGACGCGGGCGGACTGGCCGAGCGACGCACGCAGCACTCGGCAGGGCTCAGCAGTCTGGGCAGGCTCAGCGGGCTCAGCAGGCTACTATAACGGTTCCTGACTGGAGGTGCTACCAGCAGTTTCCTGCTTTCTATAACGGTTGATCCCAGCGATAACCCTTCTAGATAGCCCAGAATTGTCCTTTCTTTGCCAATTCACTCGTTTTGTCTCTAGTTTCCTCGTGCAAATCTTATGCATCATCCTTAAATCTTTAATTCACCAATTTAGCACCTAATTACTGCAAAATAAGAGAAAATACACAATTGGTGCTCGACTACTCATAATAATAAATATGCGAGAAATAAATATATATAAGAATATTAAGCAAATAAAAATATAGGAAATAAACCATTAAATAAAGCACAATTTCTCGCCTACAAATTCCCCAAACTTAAACCTTTCTTGTCCTCAAGCAACATTAGAATTAAATCATTGAACAAACATAAAATAAGTAAATCACTCAAATTGAACAAATGAACTCATCCGGACTCTAGACACCATTATATTTCTAGAAATCGCAAGAGTTTCATGTGTTGACTCAAGTGACCCCAGTAGATTGACAACCCCTTTTTATATACGCCACATCAATGTACTATGGTTCCCCCTTGATACTCAATGGTTTGACTCTATCCATTGTTGGTCACGATCAAATATCTCGTCCTCTCCCATTTATTTATTTATTTTTATTTTTTTAATTGAGGCCCGCAGCTCCACACTACCGTTCTTAACTTGACTTGATAATGATTCGGCGCTGGATAGGAGGATCGTCTTGATTTGGTATTAGATTTGTTTAGTTCACCTCCACGTCATTGGAATCTTGAGATTTTTATTGTATGGTGCGCCACTTGAATACGTGCATGAATTTGCTGAGCTACTAGCATCTTCATTGGGTTTCGCCCTTAGTATTTGTAAGCGAACTGCACTTGATAAATATGGATAGGCAGCTGTTTCGGCACCTCAATTCTTTTTAATTTTTCAATTTTCGACTAACGCCCCGGTATACCCCAACCGGACTTTATTCGAATTCTGTTTTGACTAACAAGATATTTTCACACAACCGCCAACTTCAAGGCCCCACACAACTCATGTTGAATACGACAACCACAAATACACATCAACAACACAACAATCTAGAATTGACGACCCACAAATGAATCACAAAAGAACTAACATGCGTACCTTTGACTTCTAAATCAAATGACGACTAAAAATTTAACCGAAACGTAATTCATTCAAGCAATTTAAGCGAGTACTTTTAACCATTTTCTTTTCAATCCCCCAGAATTTATCACAAAATTTTGAAAATTTTATCAATTTTCAGCACAATATCATCAATAATAACCTCAATAACCCACTCCCCCAAACTTAAACTTTAGCTTGTCCTTAAGTGAACACAAAGCAAGAACAAGCAAATAATAAATCATAAGGGAAGAGTAAGGGAAAATAAATCAACGGGGTAAATGTCGAGGGGGGTCTCGGTTCGAAATGATCTTTTTTCAAAAATATGCCCAATCATCCAAACAACCAAGCTTTGTATCCCTTCAACTGCAAAAATAAAAATCAAAATAGAAATAATGTAAACATTGGGTTGCCTCCCAACAAGCACCTTTTCTTAACGCCATCGGTTCGACGTGGTACCCCTCAATTCCATGGGGGTTTCGGAGGAGGTCTTAAAGTGCATGGAGTCCCTATGACCTCATCCTCCTCAAATCTCACTCGTTTCAACATTGGATGCTTAGCCGGATCTTTTCGACGTTGTGGTGGCTTCACATAAATTCTTGCTAAGATGGTTTCGTCTATCACCACATACGGAAGGTCATCGGTCTCCACCTTCTCTAAATCTTCAACCCAAACAAACGTCTTCTCATCCTCCTTCATCACTTGGTACTCGGTCCATGATAGCAACGACTTCGGCTTAGCTTCGACTTCTATAGGAGAAACGATAGGATCATTCGTAGGCTCAACTTCGATAGGAGAAACAACGAGATTAGGAACATCATTTATAAGCTCAGGCAGACTATGATCAACATGTGTCCGCCTCATTTATTCGTCCTCCATCTCGTATTCATCCTCCAATACGGGCGTTAGATTCTCCATATCATCGATTTTCTCCACATCATGCAGCATGATGGCACTTACACTCTCCATGTGTTCCTCAGTTTGAGAAGACAATCGCTCATTCCCTTTTGCATCCAGTTGGTTTATGCTCTTCGCCATTTGAATCACTTGAGCTTCGAGCTTCTTGGTATTCTTTATCATGGTCTCCATCATCTTTATGAGGGCTGGGGACGGTTCTTGTGCTTGGGGATCATCATATATTCTCGAAAAATTTTGTCCCCTTTGAAAATTTGGAGGGTCCCCCCACCTTGGCTCATAAGAATCGTAGTTCCCCTCATTCCATCTTCTAGGCTTCACTCCATAGGCTCCTAATTCGAGATTGGCTCGTAGCGTTGGGTAATCATCGGTGACATGATCGAATGTATGGCACAATCTGCATGGTCGAACCGTGTCCCTCTTAACGATAGTGGACTTCAAGTCATTCAACTGAGCTTGCAACGAACCAGTGTCTACCTCATTTACCGACCTCAATGAATTATCACAGTAGCTGAATTGCTGAGAATTAGCCTCCATGTTCGAGATCAACTCCCTTGCTGCCGTCGGTATCCTATCTATGAGTGAGCCTCCACTTGCCGCATCTATCATGTTTCTATCAGTGAGGCAGAGACCTTCATAAAAGTATTGTATTAATAACTCCTCGCCCATTTGATGCTGAGGGCAACTAGCGACGACTCTCTTGAAATGCTCCCAATACTCATGCAATGTCTCCCCTTGTAACTGCCTTGCTACACAAATATCTTTACGTAAGCTCGCCACTCGTGAAGCGGGAACATATCCTTGCAAAAACACCCTTTCTAACGCTATCCACGTAGTGATGGATCCAGGAGGCAAGTAATAAATCTAATCTTTGGCTAGACCTTTCAATGAAAATGGGAATGCCCGTAATTTAATTTGTTCGTCGGTCACTCCGGCGGGCTTCATGCTCGTGCATATAACATGAAATTCCTTCAAATGCTTGTACGGGTCTTCGCCATCCAATCCATGGAATGCCAGCAAATGATAGATTAATCCAGATCTCAATTCGAAGTTAGCATCCTCCAAGGTTGGAAACGGGATGCATAGTCGTTGTTGCGGAAGATACAGATTTGCTAACTCCTTCAACGTGCGTTCTCTCGTTCCTGCCATAGTTATAAACCTCAAGAAAAAAAATTATTATTTTAAATATATTGGAAAAAATGAAAAATAAAATAGAATAAAATAAAATACGTAAAAATCACAACTTAAACGCACCACTCCCCGGCAACGGCGACAAAATTTGACAGCTCGCCGTTGAAGCGTCAAAAATAATATTTATAAAAGTTCCTCGACTTTCCTCTACTAACTAGTAGCAGCGGCAAGCAAGGGTCGTTCCCACAAGGAGTGTGGATTAGTTTGTGATTATTCGTATTTAACTAAAATAACAAACGAGGTAAAGGATAATAACTAATCTAAGAAAACTAAATAATTAAAGAAAATAATTAGAAACACATAAACGAAACAAATAAGAAAATAATAAAATAACTTTCCAGTCCTAGTTCAGTTTCTACCCTCATTCAATTCATTTAACCAATTGCAATATGAAATCCACTCATCATATGAAACTAAAAACCCTAAGTAACAATAACCTCTGCTACTCGAATTTTCCCTTACCGTGTATTTAATTAAAAAAGGCTCTTTAATTAAGTCTAATTAATGAACAACCTAGAATAAGCTCTCTAGATTTAATCCACCAACATCATTAAGAATCAGGAAAATAGGTTAATCTAAGCAATAAACTCATAAGCTCGGTTTATTTAACTTATGTTGTGTTACCCCTAATCATACGCGACCATTAGTTGCTTCAGAGAAATCGAAATTACGAAAATTACACGGGAAGCAATTCTCTTTCTAGCAATTGATAACCAAATCCCTAATCTAGGTGGCCAATCCAAACCAAGAATTCAGCAATCATGTCATTAATTTATCATGAAAGTAAACAAGATAACACAAGCAATCACATATGAAGAACGAAAGACAATTTTGCATAAATTAATTAAAACATAATATTACGAGGGTTTCCATATCCATAGGACTAGATAAAACAATCACTCACTCATGGAGTTCATGAAATAAAAGAAAAACCAATAAGAAGAGAATCATAATTCTAAGATAAAGAGGATAAGGAAGCTTAGATCTTGAATCTTGAGTCTTCAATCTTCAAGATCTTGATGGATGGTTGAATTGGGATCCTTTTGGTGCCTTGGAACCCTAGGATTAATGTTCAAGACGTTTTTGATATTTAAGGGAGGTATTTATAGGTTTAGGAAGTCTTGGGCAATAAGAAACCCTAAAAAATGCATTTTCTGGGCAGCCGCGTCGAACGAGCATTGATTGACGCATTTCAGATCGACACAACAGAGAGTTCGTGGGCAAGTGCATCGGCCAGGGCTTCTATAACGGTTCTGGCATCGACCGACGTAGATTGGTCGACGCGGGCGGACTGGCCAAGCGACGCACGCAGCAGTCGGCAGGGCTGGTCGACAGGCTCAGCAGGCTACTATAACTGTTCCTGACTGGAGGTGCTACCAGTGGCTCCCTGCTTTCTATAATGGTTGATCGCAGCGATAACCCTTCTAGATAGCCCATAATTGTCCTCTCTTTGCCAATTCACTCGTTTTGTCTCTCGTTTCCTCGTGCAACTCTTATGCATCATCCTTAAATCTTTAATTCACCAATTTAGCACCTAATTACTGCAAAATAAGATAAAATACACAATTGGTGCTTGACTACTCATAATAATAAATATGCGAGAAATAAATATATATAAGAATATTAAGCACATAAAAATATAGGAATTAAACCATTAAATAAAGCACAATTCTCGCCTATCAGTTTTCCACACAGCACCCTACGATTTTTGAATATTTGCAGACTCAAGGATTTGAGATAAAAAATATTTTCCAATGGGGCGAAGTTTATCTATTTGATCCGAATGCAATTGTGTAAAATATGTATCCATTAATATTCCAACCATGATATGTCGTCATACATCGTGATGGACCCATTTCTAGACATTTAATGTACTTATCGGTGCATTATTCAAGGGATCTTGTGCCTATGGTGCATCCTTGTGAGTGTGTATAGCAAAGAAACTCAAAACATAGAGCGACACACAACCCTACACATAACCAAAGTGTTCATGCGTCAAATCATGTTTTGCGATCGTGTCAAATTAGGAAAAACTATTTTTTCTTCTCCACCAAAGAAATAGAGGCACATAAACCACCCATTAGTGTCTGAAAAGAATGCTAATCTTATTTTGGAGCCCTAAAGCCATAAAAGGAGAAAAACATCATATTCTATAAATTTAAGAGGACAATCAATGAGAAGATCTAAAGACGAGTCAAAAGATTTGTAGCGACTTTAAAAACCATATCTTTAACTTAAATAGATAAAGGTTAGGGTTTTATATTTAAATGAAAAAATCACCTTACAATTTGTCACCAGATGATTTACTCATTGGATTATTAAATTCTAAAACGGGTTTAAAAACCTTCTAAAATGGGTATACAACCGTCCTAGAAAGTCAAACTTTCTAGAACGGTTCAATAACCGTTTTAGAATTAATGTTTCACCTATTCTAAAAGTCTATTCTTCACTAGCACTACAAAAAAATAGGGAAATACTAACGAATTTTGATGACGAGCTCATAAACTGTCAACATATGCTGATGGTCGTTGATGGGCCGAAAATGCTGACGGCTTGCTGACGGGCAAAGGATGTGAGCGAGTAGCCCGTCAGCTACTCACAGCAAGCCATCTGCATTATAATTCAGTGACGGGTTGCTGAATGTTGTGTTTGTAGGGTACTCATTCGGGGTGCCCGATGTCGCCCGCCTACACTCACGACGATCAAAGGATGCCTCCGACGCTCGATTGATCCGCCGAGTATGGCAAACTACCGAGCTAGTTTGCCATACGAAGACCCTTATACCCAAACTCCTAAATATCCAAACCCTTATATCCAAACTACCGAATATCCAAATTCGTACACCACTCCCCCAAGCTATCGGGTCCCCTCGACTTACGATGACCCGTACACTTCGATTGGTGAAGAATGGACCCCCTCTTTCGATTATTCTGGCCCAAGCCCTTCTTATTCTCCACCGATTTCGTATCCCCACAATTCTTATGATCTGGGTTTTGACGATCCATACGCTCAACTCGCCCCGCCTTCTTCTTACCCGAGCTTTGACTCGTATTCTCCCAAGATTCATGATTCATATTCCTTGATCTACGACTTTTATGACCTACCCACCTCGAGTTCGTATACTCCGAACGATGACCCGTACATCTCACTTTTTCAAGATTCGTTTATGGCCTAACTCCCGGACTTAGAGTCTCTCTTAGCCGAGCTCGTGGAACGCCTTGCTTGCATGGAGACTCAAATAGAGGAAATTAAAAACGATGTGGACGAGCTTAAACAACCTTGTGTTGAAGAGATGCCCATCTTTGATGTGGTGGATCCCACTTTTGTTTATGGAAATTCGAGCTTTGACGGCCTTGTGAAACAGGGGTGCAAGGAGGTGGAGTTAGAGGGTGAGGGGAATGGGTCGGAGATTAGCATTACCCCTCTCGTGTTTTGTGAAGATGTTGAAGTGGAAAGTGAGGGGGGGTCGCCTTTGGGGATTCCAACGACACTTGGAATGTGGAATTCACTCCCTCTTGGTGAGAATGATGAAGTTGTGTCGTTTTTGGAGGATGTAGAGTTGATCGAGCCTCCTTTGCCACCACCTGATGCCTTGTTTCTCCTTGACCAAGTGGAGGTGGAAGAGGTAGTGGGGGATGTGTTGGATCCTACTATCTCGTGCCCGACTACGACTACTTCTAAATTCGAGAGAGAGGAGATGACGGTCCTGGAGACGAAGGAGTACGTCGACCCATTTTGGGATGATAACATTTGGGTGGTCGACTACTCCCTCTTCCGACCACCAAAGCAAGCCCACTCTTTTGTTGTGTTGACTTTCCGGCTTGCTCGACATGCCCGCCTTGGTGATCTTTGTCACCCGGTGTGTCTACTCGAGAACACCAAGGCGTGGCACGATCACCACCTCTTCTTGGATCCCGGATATCGTCAATTGTATAAACGTCGAGCTATAGACGTTAAAGTAGCGCTTATTGGGAGGCAACCCAATTTAAAAAAAATAAAAAAAAAAAAGAGAAAATCCAAAAAAAATAGAAAATTAAAAAAAAAAAATATATTCGTATTTTGTTTTTGCAACCCCCCATTTGTTCATTCCTTGTAGGTTACTTGTCTCGACTTCTGGAGAGGACTTATGCACAACCATGTCACCACAAGCTCGGAGATAGGGGCGTTCTCTTTTCCCTACACTTTTTACCTCTTTATTTAGCTTAATATGCAATGAGGACATTGCTAGGTTTTAAGTGTGGGGTGGTTAGGGTTCTTCTTAGGTTTTTAAGTTGATGCATGCTTGCTTGTGTTGATTTGAGTAGCGTGTGTGTTATTTTTGCTTAGATCCTTGGCGAAGTGATGCAGTTTTGATGATTTGGTTAGGGAGTTTAGATTTTCGATCGGATTTAATGTACTTAGGTGGCTTAACTCGTTGGGAACTTTGTTCGGCTTTAGCTTCGTGCTATCCTTGAGCTCATATAGAACTAGTGCCTCAACTAGCCTCGTCGTCGAACACCCTCAACTTTGTTCGGCTTTAGCTTCGTGCTATCCTTGAGCTCATATAGAACTAGTGCCTCAACTAGCCTCGTCGTTAAACACTCTCTATAGGATTTTGTTTTATATTTTGGAGTCATCAATTGCTCCATGTGCTCGATCAAAAACATTGTAAGTTGCTATTAGCAACGAGTGGTCGGAGCCGTTGATTTCTCTTTGTATATATCTAGTATTTAAGTACCTTATTTCCTTGGGTACCAAGAAAAAGGAAAAAAAGAAGAAAAAAAGAAGAAAATAAAAAATAATTGATTAGAGTAGATTTGTCCTTATTTTTATTAGCTTTTTAGTTCGTTTTTCTATTTGTTTTTGGTATAAGTTGGACGATTTGATCTTAATCTTGTATTTTTATAATTCCAGCTTATTTTACCGCATTTTGATTGTAATTGATGCAATTAGGTGATGTTTCATTGTTTCTCACCTTACAGCTAAGTAACCGGAAGAGTTTAGCACGTAAAAGACGAAGTTCGATGTTCGAGAATAGAAGAACAAGCTTTCCGGTGAAACGAGTAGCAAAAGATAGAAAAATGGAGACCGACGCTCTGTCGCGTCGACTGACGCAACCGTCGACGCGAGCCATGTCAGTGAGTCATGACCGCGTCAGTCGACGCTACGTCGACGCACTGTCGACGCAACTTGCTGAAGCGTCGATGTCGACGCACCGTCGACGCAACTTGCTGAAGCGTCGATGTCGACGCACCCCGTCGACGCTCCCGCCCAACCGACGCGCACAACTGTTGACCAAGTCTGCCAAGTCCTGCCGAGCACCAGCGCGCGCCAGTAGACGCTACGTCGACGCACCATCGACGCGACGGCCAAGAATTCGGAATTTAGGGTTTCTTGTGCGCCAAGACTTGCAATATCTATATAAACCCTCGTTATTTCGCATTTTGAGAGCACACGACCCCCTAGGGTATTTGAGCTGATAATACACATAATTCCACATCTCATAACGATATTTTAAGACGGAGATCAAGGATCGAAGAACAACGCGTCCAAAACATCGAATTCGAGTTCGGGATTCAATCTTCGCCCAAGATCAACGTTCAAACTCCGGAATAGCTGGAGATTTTTACTGCTTTTCGTAGTTACAATAAGTACTCTAAACTCTTAGTTAATTTAGTAGTAAATCTCTAGTTTAATGGTTAGTTTAATTCTTAGTTAATTCTAGAACTAGTTTAATTAGCTTAATCGTTTATGCTTGTTATTGGATATTGGTTAATCTAGTTTATTTATGCCCCTTGATTTATGCTTAGTTATTCGTCTTAGATTCATATGATACATTGCTTAGTGATAATTTATTATATTCATTCTGTTAGATTAGTTACTATTAATTCTTAGTTCTTGAGTTCAAGTAGTTAAATTATTGCTTGTAGTTGATAATCTAGTTAGAATAATTAGTTTAATTAGTTCTAGTTTAATTATTGCTTTAGTTCATAATGATCGATTCAACATCTTTTAAAACCACAAATGTACGTGTATTTTACCTTAGTTCGTAAATTGAGAAAAACATCCGAAAGACCGAACAGTTGTTTCCTTGAGTGATACGACTCGAGTCAAACTTACCACCCTACAGTTACCTCGTACAATTACGAGCAAACTAACGTGCTTTTAAATTAAATTATTAAAACGGGGTGCACAAAAGTTTGAGTCAAAAATTTGGCGTCGTTGCCGGGGAAGCAACGAGTAGGAATTAAGGATGTTTTTCATTTTATTTTATATTTCATCGTTATTTTTATAATTGCACTTGGTTTGGACTTTTTCCACTTGGTACATTGATGCGTTGTTGAGTGTATGCAAGGTAGACGATCACTTCGACGCGATCTTGCGCCATTCTTCGACGACATCCACCGCACACGTCCAACGAGACCAAGACCCAAACTATTTTTCGAGACCGATTCTTCTTTAGATACGAATTTTTTGTGTGACAAGATTCCCAAATCCATGGCAGGACGATCTAGTCATGGAAGCGGACACGGTGAGTTGTTGGAAGCACTAGACAATGAGTTACCTTTCCAAAGTCATCGGGGAGAGTATGGAAGTGAGCCACGATACCTTGGAGGTCACAATCAACCACCAAACAATCAAGCCCCGCCACAACTACGACAAGGAAATAGAGGAAGGAACGCTAAACATGACGAAGAAGTGCATGAAGGTTATCCTGAAGGACCGATCCCAAGACAAGAGTTTGTAGATGAATGGTTCAATGACCAAGATTACGAAGGAAATTATGAGGCTGCCTATCACCGAGAGAGAGCACCGAGACGCCCCCAAGCGCCTCGACAATGAGATTTGGCACGCCCGAAGGTTGTGCTTTATGGGTCTGCAATTGTTTTTGGCCCGACTGCAAGGGAAGTAGAGATTCAACCGCATCAAATTAATTTACTTCCGACTTTTCACGGAAATGCCCACGAAGACCCTTTAGCATTTTTGAATTACTTTATAGATGAAGTAGGCAGATTTGTAGGTCATGGCCTAAACYGGGAGGAGATGCAAATGATTTGTTTCCCTTATAGCATGAAAGACAAGGCGAAGACATGGTTACTGTCCTTAGAACTAATATCATTAACTGATTGGGAGATGATAAGCGAGAAGTTCCTAAATCAATAGTATTCGGCACAAACAACGGGGCAAATTCGGAGGCAGATTGCTAACTTCGAACAAGTGGAGGGAGAATTATTTCTTGAAACATGGGAGCGTTACAAATCACTATTACAAGCATGCCCCCATCATAGCTATCCCCCCGGGATAATTAATCAGTTTTTCTTTGATGGTTTGTCGCCCATGGGGAAGAGCCAAGTTGAAATAGTAGCAGGAGGAGATTTTGGTGATTTAACGGCTCGCGAGGCAAAACGAGTATTGGAGAAACTGAGTGAAAAATCTAGAGAAACCAACTCTCGGCCTCGTAAATTAAAAGTTAATGAGATTTCCATCCTGATCCTGACTTAGATGATGGCAGATTAGTCAAAGCAAAGTGCGAAGAGATATTTGAGGAGAAATTGGCAGCTTGGAAGGCCGAGCGGGCAAGCAAGGCCTCTTCGAAGAAGACTAATGCGATGTGTCACTAATGCGGATCCCCCGAACATTTAGTCGATATGTGCCCGTTCAACAACGAACAACGAAGGGGACGTCAACGCCATCCAGCACTATTCGAATCAACAACATTCGGGGCAGAGACCACCACACATGCAAACACCTGCTCAGTCGACTGATCAACTTTTAGTCTGGCAACAGAACCAAGTTTCCGAAACTATTTGGAACCGAGACGGACTCACAAATGTTCAGGAGGAAATGAATGGAGTTTGAGACGATATGAAAGAATTGAGAACAATGATGGCTGAAATGGCCAAAAGCACTCTTGAAAATTCATCAGGACTAAGAAGACTGGAGTTAATGGTAGGACAATTGGCAACTGACATGGCATCATTGAAGAAGGAGAAAAATACTCTTTCCAAGACAAACGGAACAAGCCTCGGCTATTCATGTGCTGAGAAGCAAAAATGTAGTGGATAACGGCATCGAGCTAGAAAAGGAGGAAGACAAAAGGGAGGCCGAAACCCAACCACAAGTAGATGCAACCAAGTCGACCGATCTAATGCATAAACCTTCAAATCCAAATATTCCGAGGCCATTGAAGAAAAAGAACTCGACAGTGGCTGAAGACTCCATCGATGCACCACCAAGGAATTTGACCATTTATGATCACGTTCCCTTTCCAAGTAGCCTACGTCCGGCCAAGGAGAATAAGAGATTCATGGAGATATATTATTTATTGAAAAATTTCAATATTAACCTCCCCCTGATAGAGGTGATAAAGACAATGCCGGCGTTTTTGAAGTTTTTCAAAGATCTAGCATCAAAGGAAAGGTGTTTGGCTACAAATCAGCCTGTAGCTTTGATAAGAGAAGTTGAAGATATATTTAAGAGACCATTTCCACCCAAAGAGAAGGATCCCGGGAGTTTTTACATAACTATCTCTCTCGGGAATGAACAAACAGCAAGAGGGTTGCTCGATCTTGGGGCTAGCATAAACTTGATGCCCCACTCAATTTACAAGGAGTTTGACCTAGGACCGCTGAAGCCGACCACGATGAAATTATAATTGGCGGATAAGACGATAAGGTTACCCTTGGGGATTGTGGAGGATGTCTTAGTACAAGTAGACAAGCTAGTAGTGCCGGTCGATTTTGTCATTATGGATGTTGGTGACATACAAAGCGAGAATCGAGAGCATGCAATTTTATTAGGACGTCCGTTCATGTCTACAACGCATACGGTGATCGATGTAAACGAGGGGAGGGTGACTATGTCCGTATTGGGCGAAACGGTGACGTTTTCACTTCAAGATTTTCACAAGAGTCCTGCATCGTTTGTTAAGAATGATTGTTCTACTATTGATTTAGTAGATTCTTGAGCGAATGAGCTCTTGAGCATCGGCACGATTGAAGAGTTTGATAATGTAGAGGCATTTGATGATGGATTGCCCATGAAGTTGAACATGCCTAAAAACGAGCCAAAAGTGGAGTTGAGACCACAATGAGATCGTTCGAAGTTTGAGCCACGAGAAAAGATGAAGCCACAGCATAATCATTCAAGATGTGTTTCCCTCGACCCCTACAAGAATTTTAAACGTACGAAGAAAATGGGAGAGGCTAATAGCAAGGATTGGACAGTGAAGAAGAAGAATTCGAATGAAGTTTTTAACGAGAAGTTCAAGGTTGGTCAACTAGTGCTGTATAATTCCGATCGTAAGTTTGGTCCAACCAATTTTGAAGTTGCATGGAGTGGACCGTTTTTAATGAAGGAGATAGATGAGTATGGTGTAGCAACACTGTACGATGAGAGTGAGAAATCAAGTTTCCAAGTCCACAAGCATCGACTTAAGTCTTATTACGAGAAATGTATGAAGAGTCGATATAGGAGCAAGAAGGAGTTCGTGGACCCACCCCAAGCTAGAAATTGACCGAACAATTGCGTCGAGCATATGACGTTAAATGTTGCGCTTCTTGGGAGGCAACCCAAGCGTTAGTTAGTTTTTGTTTTTTTTTCTTTATTTTCTTTTATATTTCTATCTTTTTATATTGTGTCAATTGTCGTGGTACGTTTATGTGTGTGTTGATGTGTAGAAAATTTGATAAATCGCTTATTCTGGACAACGGTTATATAGCGGAAGCTCGCTAACGCAAGGCCTTACCGCTAGTTCTACTCGAAGCGTTAACGATGACATTCAACCACTGAACCTACCGCTTACCACATCCATCATGGATTACGATGATTTCGTCGATCGAGGTCGCAATCCGACCCAAGTTAGCCGCAGCCCGACAGCCTTTGGATGAGCTGCAACCCAGCCATTTACAACGTTGGCCGCAATCCGGCCGTTTCAAATCCTAAAAGACGTGCCACCGGGCACTTGCGCATCGCAATTGATCACAATCATGTTTTGTTTGTTTGTTTTTGTTTATTTTTATAGGCTTGTCCGGGACAATCTAGTCACGCGATATAAGACGAAGGATAATTGCACGGGCATTTTTGGAAGAAGACTCGACTATCATATTTTCAGGGATGTTTTCTTATCTCCCTTGCTCTTCTTTTCTTTTATACTTATGACAATCAGGAGATTGCCAAGTTTTTAGGGAGGGGGGTGGTTGAGTATGGTTAGTGTAATTTGATGTCTTTGTTTTGAAATGCATATTTTTGATGTGATTGATCGCTATTTCTACGCTTGTTTGTGTTTGTATGGCTTGCCTGTCGAAGTTGACTATGTATGATTATTTGTTTTCGTTTTTGAGCGTGCATAAGTGCATAATTTTTTTAAAATTTATTATTATATATTGTAAAATGGTACTTGGACGCAATCGATTTTGCAAAACCTTTAAAGCAGTGTCATTTCAAAATTATTTTCATGCAAAAAGCCAGTGAGTAGCCTGAGTGTTTATCATCTTTACATATGCTTGAATAAGTTTCAGTCTTGATATCTCTTTGAAACCGCTGTGTGTAGTCGACTTTGAACATGAAGTTAAAGCACATATAAAACCCTATTCCGGCCATATCCATATATTTTTAGCCACTATAAATTCCGAATGAGCCAATCATAGCCAAATAATCCATGCCTATAGCCATGAGTGTTGTTGAGACGACCCCTACAACCCATTAAAAGCGTGGGGTAGGAGTTCGTATTTTTATTGGTTATTTGAGTC
>BMAC01001244.1:77084-127192 GCA_014905375.1 Phtheirospermum japonicum
TGCTTGAATAAGTTTCAGTCTTGATATCTCTTTGAAACCGCTGTGTGTAGTCGACTTTGAAACATGAAGTTAAGGCGCATATAAAACCCTATTCCGGCCATATCTCATATATTTTTAGCCACTATAAATTCCGAATGAGCCAATCATAGCCAAATATCCATGCCTATAGCCATGAGTGTTTATGAGACGACCCTACAACCCATTAAAAGCGTGGGGTAGGAGTTCGTATTTTTATTGGTTATTTGAGTCTTGGGAATTTTTATTAGGAATTTATTAATTTGTAAATAAGGACCACCATCTAAAAAAAATAAAAAAAAAGAAAAAAAAAAGAGAGAAACCCCATAAAAAGAATAAACGGGGGAAAAAATAAAAAAAATGATAAGAAAGATGGTGGGTCTTGTGTTAGTAATTGCCTACGAGCGCTTACAAAGGCTTGTGTTTTATTTTTAATTTTCTTATGAAGCCTAATGTTTAGAAGGCAAGAGTTGAGTAAGAAGCATGCTATAAGCTTCAATTGTACTTCAGTGGTTTGAGCTTTCAATCGGTTTACCAGTCTTTGAGTTGAGGAATAGCCTATATTTTAAAGGCTACGTTATGAGAGTTAAGTGAGGTTTTTATTTTTGAACGAGGTGAAGCATTTTGCTTCGTGTTTAGGTTAGGTTGAGTGAGTTATCATGTTTGATCATGAGTTATCCACACGACTTATATATACCATACCCGTCCAAAGAGCCTTACATTACAACCCGCGAAAACCTTTTCTGATTCTTAGTTTTGACAGCACACTTAATTTGCGATTGAAAAGAGATTGATTTTCTGTGCTTACTTACTGTGCATGTAATTGTATGATTTGAGTGTATACACGTCCCATGCAGAAAATACTTGAGTGCTTTTGAGCGTACTTATATATATTATCCTTCGTGAGGAAGCATGATTTTATTTTGAAGCGACAATGTAATAATGGTCAAGTGTTTGAAGTTGCGTGACTTGTACCTATATTTTCAAAATTACGTATGTAGCATAGCACGACTCTTTGTTTGAACTTATTTTCATTCTAGTTATACTTTGAAATTATCGTTTGTTCGAGGACGAACAAACTAATAAAGCGTGGGGTAGTATATTAGAGTAGATTTGTCCTTATTTTTATTAGCTTTTTAGTTCATTTTTCTATTTGTTTTTGGTATAAGTTGGACGATTTGAGCTTAATCTCGTATTTTTATAATTCCAGCTTATTTTAACGCATTTTGATCGTAATTGATGCAATTAGGTGATGTTTCATTATTTTTCACCTTACAGCTAAGTAACCGGAAGAGTTTAGCATGTAAAAGACGAAGTTCGTTGTTCGAGAATAGAAGAACAAGCTTTCCGGTGAAACGAGTAGCAAAAGATCGAGAAATGGAGACCGATGCTCAGTCGCGTCGACTGACGCGACCGTCGGCGCACCATCGACGCGAGCCATGTCATCGAGTTATGACCACGTCAGTCGACGCTACGTCGACGCACTGTCGACGAAATTTGTTGAAACGTCGATGTCGACGCACCGTCGATGCAACTTGCTGAAGCGTCGATGTCGACGCACCCCGTCGACGTTGACGCACCCCGTCGACGCTCCCGCCCAGCCGATGCGCACACCTGCCGACCAAGTCTGCCGAGCACAAGCGCACGTCAGTCGACGCTACGTCGACGCGACGGCCCAGAATTCGGATTTTAGGGTTTCTTGTGCGCCAAGACTTGCAATATCTATATAAACCCTCATTATTTCGGATTTTGAGAGGACACACGACCCCCTAGGGTATTTGAGCTGATAATACACATAATTCCACATCTCATAACGAGATTTGAAGACGGAGATCAAGGATCGAAGAACAACGCGTCCAAAACATCGAATTCGAGTTCGGGATTCAATCTTCGCCCAAGATCAACGTTCAAACTCCGGAATAGCTAGAGATTTTTACTGCCTTTTGTAGTTACAATAAGTACTCTAAACTCTTAGTTAATTTAGTAGTTAATCTCTAGTTTAATTATTAGTTTAACTCTTAGTTAATGCTAGAACTAGTTTAATTAGCTTAATCGTTTATGCTTGTTATTGGATATTGGTTAATTTAGTTTATTTATGAACCTTGATTTATGCTTAGTTATTCGTCTTAGATTCATATGATACATTGCTTAGTGATAATTTATTATATTCATGCTGTTAGATTAGTTGCTATTAATTCTTAGTTCTTGAGTTCAAGTAGTTAAATTATTGTTCGTAGTTGATAATCTAGTTAGAATAATTAGTTTAATTAGTTGTAGTTTAATTATTGCTTTAGTTCATAATGATCAATTCAACATCTTTTAAAACCCCAAATGTACATGTATTTTACCTTAGTTCGGAAATTGAGAAAAACATCCGAAAGACCGAACAGTTGTTTCCTCGAGAGATACGACTCGAGTCAAACTTACCACCCTATAGTTACCTCGTACACTTGCGAGCAAACTAACGTGCTTTTAAATTAAATTATTAAAACGTGGTGCACAAAAGTTTGAGTCAATAATCCGAAAAAAGAAGAAAAAGAAAAAAAATGATGATGAATAAAACAATGACAAGTTATAAATCTTTGTAGTTATTAAGTAATAAAACGTGTAACTCTTGCACGTTTCCTCTTTTTCTTTCTTTTTAGATTTTGTTTGTTAAAGGGAGTTGTAGATGATTGGGGCTAGTAGGGAGCCGATTAACGGTTCAACCGTGGATAGACCTTAGCTGGGGTAAGGACGAGGGGACAGACTTGGAGGGTTACCTAGTACATTTAGGTTTCGGGAGTCGATCTAAACTTTATTTGTCAACGCATCATTGTCATCCTTTTAGAGCATACGACATCTCGAATTAGGGTCTGTGCATTAGTTTAGGATCATCTGAGGATATTTTCGTAATTCTAGATTAGTATTGCTTGAGGAAAAAGCAATCATTCTAAGTGTGGGGTGGTTGATTTGTACTTTTTCGTACGCATTTTTGTTACCTTTTTGTGTTGCATTTTCATATGTTTTGCTTGCATTTATGGGTATTAGGAGTCGTTTTTGGCCTATTTTGTTAGTTTTAGGTTTTGTAGTGTTTTCTTTGTTTTTAGTAGTTTTTCTTATATTTTCTTAGTTTTTTTTATTAGTTTTTGTTTTGAAGGTCAACCTTGGTCAAAGTGGGGCCCACGATGAGGTCGGAAAAAGATTCAAACCCGAGACACTCATTACCAATCCACGACATGTCTTTGGTTGGAGTATGGACCGGAAATGACGAGAAATGTGGCCATTTTCATTGTCACCTCATGTATTCGCTCGGTGGATGTCTCAGTTGTCGTAATACAAGGATAACTCCACAACCACTTGTACCACTTGCCTCCAACCTTATATCATTGTAAATTTGAGAGAAATTTCTAAAACTCTTATGTTTACAACAATCCCGTATTCTGAGTTTAAGAAAGTTAAAAAGCAGCTTTAAGTGGAGACGGTTCGCCGTGGCCTCGCTTGTGGTAGGTTTTGGTGCGGAGCCCATAAATCTCGGAGGAGAAATCCAAATGACACAAATCAAACGCCAAATGAAAATCCAAGAGAAAGGGCTAGATTTCATATGGAGCCATAGATGGCTGATTCTGTGTTTTTGTCAGTCGATCGGCTGCTCAGCAGAAAGTTTGGATGTTCGAGGATGAAGCAGTCGATAGAATGCCTTTCAGTCGATAGACTGGCAGTCGATCGACTGAAATGCTGAGGATGTGTGATTGTGGCGGGAAAAAAGACCATTTTTTCCCTTATCTACCCATATATGATTCCCATCCATTATTGATAAAAAAAAACAACTCTCCTTGGTGGTTTTAGACCTATTTCCATCTCCTCCAAGCATTTCCTTTCTCTTGCAATTTAAACCCTAGATTAAATCCTTAGTTTAGTGTAGTTTAGTTAGCTTAGTAGTTAGTTTATTGGTTAGCAAGTGTTGGAGAAGGTGACAATCTCCTTCACTTATTGCTCTTTGTTGTATTGAAGATTTGGTTGCTTTTGAAGGTTGTAATTTGGATTTGAAGCTTTTGGTGTTCAATGAAATTGGTAGTTTTCTTTCCCTTTACTTTTATGCTTAGTTATTGATTTATTGTTCATGTTGTTGTGTTGTGTTTGTTAGTTGAATTTGCTTAGGGTATGTTGTTAGATTTAGTTTGTCTTGTAGTTCTTGCAATTCAATTCCTCTTGCCTTTGTTTTCTTTCAAAACTCCATGGATGTTGGTTTGAAGCTTTTTACTTCTTTAGTCTAAACAAACTCTTGGGTTCTTGAAAGATGTATGAAGCTTTCCTCTTTGGTGATTTGATTTCCATTTCAATTTAATGCTTTTAATCAATTTCAATTTCAAATGCTTTTAATTTCCCTCCATGTCTTCTCTTTTAATTTCAAGCCTTCTTGAATTTAGTAGTTCTAATTTATTTAAGGTTTTTAATTAGGTTTAATTAATGTCATTAAAATTGATCACTTTCAAGCAAGCTTTAATTTGTACTTGATGAATTAGTTTAGAAATTACGGGTTTAGGGTCAAGGTTCGTTTAGAACCATTAATCGAAGCTTGTCGAGAATTAGGATTGATGACCCCAACACTTGGTCGACAATTTGGGATTGACAACCTCAAATCGTGGATTAAGTGCTCGGTAAAAACCGATTGATCGTGGAGACGAACCGAACACCCTAAACCCTCATTTTTATTATTTTCATTAAAGTCTTCTTTTAAATTCAAAACTCAAAACCCAACCAATGATTAATGCTTTCTTAGTGTAGATTTAGTTTAATTGTGATTAACAAGAGAGTAACTAAAAACACCGACCGCCGATAATATCTATCCTCGAGAGACACGACTCGGGAAAAACTTACCACTCTACAATCGACTCCATACTATTGCGGAGAAGATTTCTTAGAGTGCTAAGAATTCTTCGATCACCCAGCCCAGCCCCGACGCCGGCGCTCGCCCTCCACAGCCATCTGCCGCCTAGTCCAGCCCCGAAGGTCCATCTTCTCTCTCTCTCTCCTCTCTCTCTCTCTCTCTCTCCTCTCTCTCTCTCTCTCTCTCTCTCTCTCTCTCTCTCTTTGTAATTTCTATGAATTGTTTTGTGAATTAAGATTTTTAATCTTTGAAAATTATATGAAATAATTATATGATTGGTGTATAATTTTGGTATAAATATATAATTAGGGTATAATTTATGAGTTTTTTTATAATTAGGATTTAGTTTAGGTATTATCGTATAATAAGGGTTCGATTTAGGGGTTTTGTATAATTAATTTTTAATTGAGGTATTACTTTATAATTATCGTTAATTTATGGGTTTTTGTATAATTAATATTTAACTTAGGTATTGTTGTTTAATTATGGTATAATTTAGGGGTTATTTTATAATTAGGGTTTAATTCAGGTATTATAATTAGAGTTTAATTTAGGAGATTTTATATAATTAGAGTTTAGTTTCGGTATTATCATTAATTTAGGGGGTTTGTGTAATTATGGTTTAATTTAGGAATTATTATATAATTAGTTTATAATTTAGGGGTTTTTGTATAATTAAGGTTTACTTTAGGTGTTTTTGTGTAATTGGAGTTTAATTTAGAGGTTATTTTATAATTAGGGTTTTATTTAGATATTATCGTGTAATTGGATTTTAATTTGGGAGGTTTTGAAAATTACGGTTAGTTCAAGGTTGAATTGTAAATATTTCTTATTTGAAAAGTTTTAAAATGTTTATGTTGGGGGTTTTGAAATGTCGTGGGGATCGGAAAGTTTTGTTGAATTAATATTTACGTTTTGATATACATGTTGTGATTGGTTGGTTTTGTGATTGGTTGGGGTTGACGTCGGTGATGACATGGTGTACAGCGCCGGACGGGAGCTTTCGTCCCTCCAATAACGGATTTTAAATTTGTTTCAAAATGTGATGGTGGTTTTCAAAAGTCTTAAAAAGTGTGTGGTGGGGGTTTTGGAATGTCGTGGTGATCGGCATGTTGTGTTTAATAAATATATATGTTTTGATATACATGCTGTGATTAGTTGGGGTTGAGCAGTGAGCTTGCGCACGTCCTTTACCAAAATATCAAGCCCAGCTTTGTAAATTTTAGCTAACTTATCAGACTCTATTAAATTTCCAGTTTCAACTCATCCATAATTTTATTAGCCTCTGTCAATTCCTCGATCTTCATAACCGCATCCGATTTTTTCGTAATTCAAATCTTCGATCTCTAAGCTCATTGTTACAATCATCGTGCTTTGTTTTTGGCGCTTGATCAGATATACCCGAGCATTGAAAAAACAGTTAATATCATTATTAATTAGAGATTCATAAACATGAAAAACTAAATTTAATAAAAAATCTAGTATTTGGCACACGATCGAAAATCTGATCATAAAGATTTCATGAATTTATCCCTAGATGTTTTGGTGTTGAAAAGTTTGGGTGATGTGGAAACATGGGTATATTTGTTCTTTTGTTGGACTTTTTATGATTAGTAGTGATTTTTGTTCCTAGTTCTCTAGGTTTCTTTATATAATCATTTCTTATGATTACACATTAGCTAACTTATTAGAGTCTGATTAGTTATCAGAAGTGTAATCATAAGAAATGATTATATAAAAAAACCTAAAGAACTATGAACAACAACAACTACTAATCATAACAAGTCCATTTAAAGAACTAATATACTCATGTTCCCATATCACCCCAACTTTTAACCACAAAACAAATCTAGAGAGAAATTCGTGAAATGTTATGATTAGATTTTCAATCTTATGCCAAATGCTAGATTTGTTATTAAATTTAAATTTTCATGTTTATGAATCTTTAATTAATAATGAGATTAACTATTCGTTCGATGCTCTGGTAACTGATCAAGCACCAAAAATAGGGCACAATATGATTGTAACAATGGGATTAGAGATCAAGGATTTGACTCATGAGAAAATCGGATACTGTTAAGACGGTCGAGGAATTAACTGAGGCTAATATCGATGAGTTGGGACTGAAAAAATAACCAGAGTCTAATAAGTTAGCTGAAGTGTACAAAGTTGGGCTTGAGAATTTAGTAAACAACATGCACAAGTTTACTACTCAGAACAATATCCAATAAATGCAAATAGTTCGTCGGCTTTCCCATGCATGAACAATATACTATTTTTTATATACATATTATTTACCGACGGACATGGAAATTTTCGGTAAAATTAAATTACTATTTTTTTATTTAATTAGCTATTTACCGACGGCTCAAAGTCTGTCGATAAATTAAAAAAAATAAAAATCCTGACAGTAGCTTAGCGGCAGAGGCACCCGTCAAAAATACCATCGGCATTTTCCGACGGCCTGAGTATAAGAAGCAGTTGGAGCAGGCGAGCAAGAACACGTTGAGCGAGCCCAGCGGACCTGGTATTGGGATAGCCAAGAACAAAGGAGGGTCTCGCACTGCGATTGGTCATGCACGTCAGCTCGTAAGTAAGATTAAAATATGTTTGTGAATTTAACTCGTAAGTAATTAATTAGCTTATAATTTAATAATAATTTAAATATTGTATACAGCGCGATGATTTGGGTAGGAACGCAATGCTTTTGACCTTTCTTGACTATGCATCAGAGATCCGATGGCTCTTTCACTGATCCTCAATCGCAGCATACTTTTGTAAGTTTTTTTTAAATGTAATTAATATAAATATATATCTTTCGTTTTTAATAATCTTAACGGTAAATTATACATCAATCAGAATATTGCAGGAGGAGTATCATAGACGTTTGGAGGAGGCTCATGCTTCATCACCGGATCCTACTACTGTTGACGAGAACACGGTCTATCCACAGACCATCAGCGTGAGGAGCATGCACGTCAGCAGCTCGAGTACGAACCAACTCTATGATGATGATTTGGTTTAGTTGATTTAGGAACGAATAATATTTATATTTGGCATTTTATTTGTGTTTAATACATTATACGATAAAAAGGTTAAATAATTATAGTTTATTTTTAATTTTATATTTTTTTTGGGAAATGCAAATTATTATTCGTATTGAATTATTGATATGTAAAAAAATACAAGTAAGAATTTCAAATAAAATAAAATTTAAAAATACTGACAGGTTGTTGACGGGAATACATACCTGTCAGCATTTGCTGACGGATCTCGGGTCATGGCTGGGGGCTTTGCTGACAGGGTGTACCCGTCAGCAAGCAAATGCTGACAGGTTAATTAAAGTCGTCAGCATTTCATTTTCTGAAGCCAAATATGCTGACGGGCGTGACCTTTCAGCATTTCCCTATTTTTTTGTAGTACAGTCTACACCCCTTCTGAAAACTACTTTCAATAACGAATTGGATGTATAAAAGACTCAAAATTCTAGTTTCAAGAACATGTAAAAAAAACTCTCTAAAACGGGTTTTGTACCTGCTCTAGAAAGCAACTTCTTAGATTGGTTGCACAACCAATTCTAATGATTGTATCTCAAAAATGAGTATAGAACCATTTTTGAATGTGTTTTACACCTATTCTATAACTTTTTTTTTGCACAAGTACAAATAAACTATTTTTCCTCTCAAAACAAACAGAATCGTAGATGCAACACTCATAAATTATTATTTCCAGTCAATCATCTGAGATTAAACATACAAAGTCGTAAAAAGATCATGAGTCTTCAAAAATATTCCCAGATTCTCAATCATGCATAATATTCAAGTTAAAACTATATTTCTCTATCAAACTCATCTCTCAAATTATGAACGATATTATTGTAAACATGTAATAATCTTGATTAAAAGTTCAAGATAAAATAAATAATAGTATTTGGAAAGGATTTAAAGCATAAATAGTAATAATCTATTATAAAAATTTCACATATGTTGTGAAACTAGAGAAAAGAGAATGAGTGAAAGGAGAGAAGAGAGTGATGAAAGAGTGTGCTTTATTATGAGAACTAGAGTCTCTTTTATAGGTACAAGATTAGGTTTTAGGGGTAAAAAGGTCATTTATATAATATGTAAATCATTACAATTAATTAATTACAACACTCCCCCTTGAATGGCCTTAAAAATGCTGCCTCGTTAAAACCTTGTCAGGAAAACCCAATGGGACAAAACCTAGTCGAAGGAAAAAGAGTAAAGCCCAACTCCCCCTGAAAATCATTACTATAAATCTTTGAGTCGATGCATGTCAATCTTGTGTACCAATATTCTAAACGATGATGCTGGCAATGCTTTCATGAATAAGCCCACAACATTATCATATGAGCGATTTTGCTAGATATCGATATCGCCATTCTTTTAAAGATCTTGTGTGTAGAAGTTCAAGAGATATATATCTTGTCTTGCCACCTTTTATGTAGTCACATATGAGTTGTGTCATATACGAAATATTTCTTTTCACACTTATAGTGTTCAAATGTTTTCTCATTAAAACCTTGCAAGAAAAACCCCATGGGACAAAAAGCTGATCGAAGGAAAAAGAGTATATCTGTTCCCCGTGAATTCAATAGGTAGTAGCTCTCGAGTTTATCATCTATTTTTCTTCAAACTTTGAAATATAATATGATTTATAAACTCTTCATGAGATCTATACCATATTTTAATGTTTATACATCATTGTTATGCAAAGAATATTCCTCATCAAAATCTTCCAATGAAAAACCCGATGGGAATTATCTGAAAGAAGGAAGAAGAGTATTCTTTGAATATGCTCATAATGTTGTCTCATTAAAAATCTTACTGGGAAAATCCGATGAAACCTCAGTTAAGGGAAAAGGCGAGCAATGCATATCTCATCATATTAATGACAATATTATAAATATGCTTCAAGCATATCAAATCCTTCAAAGATTTCATTTCATTATTAATTGTCGGTTGGATGAAACTTCAAGTTTCAATATCATCCACCACATAAAAGAATACTCTTGTAGCATAAATCTTTTTTTTATATATTTGAAAAAATATTTTATATGAATGAACTTCAAGTCAAACATATAGCAATCTATAGGATTGCATATTCAATCTTGGCCAAACAATTCTGTAAATAACTTTTAATTAATTCAAAAATACCATTCTTGATATCATTGAGCTCATGAGTATAAATATAGTCGACTAAGTATAAATATAGTCGACTAATTTTCTTATTGATTCTATTTGATCCAATAATATAGACATAACTTATTGAGATCTCTTTGTTCTAAAATTATCATCTGAACCTCTTCAAGGGTTTATAATTTGTTATGTCTGTTTATTCTACTGGAGTATAATTTTAATAAGAAGACCATCATAAATAATTGCTCCATATAAAGGATAAATATTTGAATCAATCGTTACCATGCTCCAGGCATGCCATCTGAAACCTCTTATAGGATTTTATATAACTCTCAAGTTTGAGCCTTCAAACTTGAGAACCATTGATAATCTTATATTCAGTAATAAAAAATGCAAATTTTCGCTACAAACTTCAGGTTTGCTTTAAACTTTTCGAGGATTATATTTATGCATGCCATATTTTTGGTGACCATGACATATGCATTTCATATTTTTTTTGTTACCATGACATATGCA
This sequence comes from Phtheirospermum japonicum, assembly GCA_014905375.1. Taxonomy (NCBI): domain Eukaryota; kingdom Viridiplantae; phylum Streptophyta; class Magnoliopsida; order Lamiales; family Orobanchaceae; genus Phtheirospermum; species Phtheirospermum japonicum. Next base: position 87,645 of record BMAC01001244.1, read on the forward strand.
TATCCTCCCCCTAATGCTATGAATATTATTTATTGTACAATGCTTAACAAATTTTGAGAAAAATGTTTCATTATTTGATATGTTCTCAGCATTTGCTATCCATTTTGACATGTGGTGGGGCGATTACAAATATCGCACTTGTTTAACTTTTGGTGGAGGCTTGTGACTGTAAGCCATAGACAAGGGTTTTCACATATATTTTCATATTTGGCATATCTAATGAAGTTAGTGAAATATTCATTTCACATAATTATAAAAGTTTTTCTCATCAAATTATATAACAAATATCATGAGGCATATCAATTACTTTTGCCAACCATAGTCAACAAAATATAAATCATCAATGACTTTTGTAAATAAATTTACTAGCAAATGATAAGTTTATTTAATAGATACATACCATACTTTGCTCTCATACCCAATAGAGTAAATACTCTCATAAACTTCTGGTTATGAGATAATAACACATGCAATCTTCTAGTGGATCCAAATATCTAGAAGTCAACATGAAGGGTGAATGGGGCAAAAAGATCTCACCCCCTAATAAAATATGAATATTGTTGGAGTCTAGTTCCAATTAAACTATTGATAATTTAATGGCTAATTTTGTTTATAACATGTTCCATTAAAAATAAATAGACGAATCTTCATACTCTTCACAAATTAATAAACTGGGATGGTCGTACCAGTCATGTCAAATCATGATAATACTGAACTTCAGGTTCAAAGTGCAAAATTATTTTCGAACTCCTTTAGAGCTTTTATTGAATTTTCCGGTCAATATAAGAATATATAATTTTGTACTAATTTATAGTACAAATTAATTCGATAATAAATTGTCTCAAGTTCTTATGGATATTTCAAGTAAAAATCAAACTCCTGATTGATTTTTATTCCAAATTATATCACCACGAGCTTGTAACTCAAGTGGTATCACTAACCCTTTATAATGTTGTTGATAAGGGAACACCTGGTCCTCTCATTTTTTTTTGAAGTTTATCTTTACTTTCTAACCACTCTTCCCAAATGATTAAAATAATATTCTAAATCATATCAAAACAATTACAAAATCTTTATGTGTAATATTATTGAGATTTGTACTATTTCAAGAATACAATAAATTTAAAGCTTTAAAATTTATAAGAATCTATAATATATAAGTAATACTTATGGTATATATTTTTTCAAAAGTGATAAGTTTTGTATAAGAAATATGCTCGTCGAGGGAGTATCAAGTCGTAATGATTGATTTGATGTGTTACTCTTTCGTGAGTATACTTGGTTTTTTATATTGCATACGACAAAGTGTTATTTTTCAAAATCAAGAAATATCCAATCAAATATTTGACATAAATAGCACTGCTTCAGGAGTAATATATCAATATTATTCAGGAATATAAAATTGGCAAATAAATATATAAATAATTTCCATGGGCATATAATGTTCATAAGAAATATTTTTATTAGTTGTGCTACTTCAGGAACAAAAACTTCATCATAATGTAAATAATACAACAACGACATGTAAATAATACTTTTAATAATTAAATAAAACATATAATGAAAATGTTTCTTCAAGAGCATTGATAATATTCTTCTGGAATACTATATATTATTTCTCATCTGAAAAATATGGATTATATATCTTATAATGTTCTTCATGAACATATCATACTCAACTAAGTAATTACAATATACCATCAAATTTCATTAGAAACCGTGATCAATATATTAATAATTTTAAAGATTATTAAGAAATAATCTTCAAGATTATTAAGAAATAATTTTCAAGATTATCAAAATATTTGAAATAGTATTTCGTAAAAATACTACGATAAATATGAGTTGAAAATAAATTTCATACAGTGCGCAAATATATATGATTACATGCTTTCTTGATTAACATGCGTTTGTCTTGATTTCTTGATGTATTCTAGTTAGATTTGTTATCAATTTTGGTATAGGTTTCATTAATTGAGCATATTTCAATATTTATATATGTCGACTTATTTTATCGTGTTTTATGTTTATTTCAGCTGTTTCGAAGTATTTTTGTCTTGAGATGGACGATTATGGGCTTACGAGTGGAGTTTTAACAAAAATGGGCGTCGATTTGATGTATTACAGCTGACACCGGGTATGTTGTCCACACTAGGTTACCAGGTGCCAGCACAACCTTAGGCCCGGAAAATAAGCAAGCTCAGCTCCAACTCACCTTTAAAAAGGATACAACTATATTAGCAGCAGCGGGTGAGACTTGGGCAAGGGGAGAAGACCTTTCCTTTGGTGGATTAGAAGAGAAGAGTTATTATTCAAATTTTTGGAATAAAAAAGGAAACAGAAACAATATACCTTCTTGAAGAATGATTCGGTGAGAGAAAAGGATACCACCATATTTTATAAAGGAGGGCACGCAGGCGAGAGAAAAGGGAGCGCTTGAACTCCGAGGGTCTGACAAGCCCAAGATTGTTCTTCATCTTCTTTATCAATTCTCCCTTTTTCTTCATTAATTTCAAGCTTTCTAGTTTTGAGTAGATTATAGATTGTTAAGCATCGCTCACCTTTTAAACGTAGTTTATTTTCCATTAGTTTAATTCTTCATTCGAACGATGTTATTCTTCTCCGCTAATTAGTAAGTTTTCAATTTCTCGCTTTTATTATTCGAACTTCTTAGTTTCTTTGATTATGAATTTTCTTGTTGGATTATGATGTTCTTATTTGCTAGTTAGTTTTATAGGAATTTATCATGATATAGTTGTTTAATTCTCAAAAATTCATATGATAATATCTAATGTTCTTGATAGTTCATCTTCCTTTATGTTTATGGTTCTTGGTTGTTTTGAGTTTTTATTATTGGATTGCTTGATGGTTGTTAGTTAAAATTCATGAGTCTAGTGCGTGGTATCATTTAGAACCATCAATTGGGATTGTTAGGTGTTTAATCTACAAGTTGGGATTGACAACTAAAGCTCGTAGGTTAAGTGTTCGAGGAAATGCCTATTGGCCGTGGTGACGATTCCAGAAATCTAGACCACCGTTTTCTTAAATGTTTTCAAAACTTTTGATTTTATTGGTCGTGGTTTAAATCAATGTCTTTATTCCTAGTATTTAGATTAGCTTTTCTTCGTTATTTTCTCATTCGTGAATCAAACGCAATAACTATCTCCGATTAGTCTTCCTCGAGAGATTCGACTCGAGTTAACTTACCAATCAACAAGTGAAGAGAAAATCTTTTAATTATATTGTGTGGCTTGTTATTATTGGAATTCAATTGTTCGTAGGGTTTTTAGCTTAAGAAATTGAAGGAAAATGAAAATGAATGGAAATAAACGAGAATAGACGATAAACTAGGATGAACTATGAAAGTAATTGCAAGTATTTCAGATGACTCGTGCGTATGCCATATTGAAATTGCAACCAATGATCTAAATAAGTAATAAAAAGCAAAGAAACAACAAAGTACAAGCACGAAAGTCTAAGGTACAACTATGAATGCATGATCATAAAATTTAAAAAATGCAAATTAACGAAAATCAAAAGCACCAATAGAAAGAGCAATAAAAGTTGACGTGAAAGTTAAAAACTTTTCAAAAAACAACTAGAAACGAAGAGTAGATCTAGGATTCAACATAAAACCATGCATTAAAATAAAATGCAAAATAAAGCATATGAAATACTTAAATTAAGAACGATCAAGGACCCGATTTATGATCAAGGTGTGCCACTCACCTAGATTCCATAAACCAAATCACAAATCTAACATAGAATCTAAGAGCTAAGGCAAAATGCATAAATTGAAGAACAAGCTTGAAATTGAAAAAAAATGAAGAAAATAATGAAAAACTTACTTGAATCAAGAAATAGAATCAAAAATCTTGAATAAAATTACAATCAAAATAAAACCTAAGTGATGACTTGAATTCTTCTTGAGCTAACAAACCCAAGGAAAAGCTTGAAATTAAATTTAAGATCTAGAGAGAGAAACTAAATCTAAAAACTAGAGAGAGAAAATAAATTCCAAACCCATGTAAGAGTTGGAAGGAGAGTCAATAACTTCTTTGGAAAAAGATGTGGGGCTTATATAGAGTTTCGTAGGGGCAAAAATGTCAAAAATTCCAAAAATCACGAAGTTTCATGCGATGTAGTCGACGGACTACCCTGCTGCTCCAACGCCCTAGCCTCTGTCGAGCTGTCGATTTGGGCTATTCTGTCGATTTGGCATGTCAATTTTATTGTCGATTCGGGATGCTTGAGTCGATCGACTGGCATACCAGTCAATTCGGACTGCTTTCGGCTCAATTTCTCATTTTGGCACTGATTTTGGGCCTCAATGCCTTGGCTCGAACCTAGGAGCATGCCGGCATGTCTTGGCGCGAATCAAATTCATTAAGCTACCTACGAAATAAGAATTTTAAACATAAAAACTCAAGAATCCCACAAAATTTTGGCGACATTGCCAAGGAAGGCTAAAGGTTATGATTTTTGTGTTTGCTCTTCGTGATCTTTGTTCGAGTTTTTATTTGTTTTGTTTGTTCGTTTGTGATTTTTATTTTTGTTTGTTACTATTATTTTCCACTGGTGCGTGTAATCTCGTGTGTTGAGTGTTGTGTATTCAAGGTACCTCGACGACCAAGGCCCGAGATTCAACAACCCATTTAACAAATAATAAAAAAAAGAAGAGAAAATGTCTAACCCCTCGTACGATAACTGTACAATTGGTGTGCCTTTCGACTGACCATCCCATTCACAAGATGCGGGATTACAATCCTGATGATTTCTACTACGAGCAATTCCCCATTTTTCATGGGCTTCCGAGCGAGGATCCGCTGAAGTTTATTCCAGATTAGGATGCCATCACCCTGACGTTCCCTCTTCTTGGCCTTATGAGGTATCAAGTGAAGATGCGACTTTTCAGTTTCACATTAAAGGATCGGGCAAGAAAATAGTTAAGAAATTTTGAGCCTGATTCATTGAAAGTGTGGGAGGAAGTATACGATCGGTTCATGGGGACGTTTTACTCATCTGAATGGACCCAACCTTCAATTTCATACAATTCTTGGCCACAAAAACTTAAGGTCAATGAAGTCTCTGTAACTCAAAAGTAAAACGACAAGAGATTTGAGGAAATGGCCAAAGAGATAGCAGCCCTAAAAGTCGAGCTGGCGAGTCGGAACTCTTCGAAAAAGTTCATCGAAGTATGTGGTCATTGCGGATCACCATGGCATTCGGCAAATGTATGCCCAGTTATGTTTGATGAGGATCCATAGGAGGAACTGAACAATCAGTTCGTGGAGACATTCCACTCACTTGAATAGGCCCCATCTTCAAATTCATACGATTCGAGACACACCGATCCATATGATTCACCCGATCACTTCATTCCTAGTTTTAATCTTCATGCCCCACCAACCGGATATCTTACGAAGGGGCAAGGACCTACTCTAGTTAAACCAGACGATCAGTTTTTGGTGTGGCAGCAAAATTAAGAAAATGAGACCAATCATCACCGGGATGGAACTGCGCAAGTGAATGTGCAGGTAAATGACCTTAATGTATAGGTAAATGTCCTTTCGAAGACTATGAAGAATTTGGAGACGATGATGAGTCAAATGGTGGCTTCTATGGCAAAAATATCCAATGAGAAGAATGAGGTACCAATATTTGATGAGGTGGAACCCACCTTGGAATTTGGTGATCCAAGATGGAACGCTTGTTTAGGTATGGAGTGTAAAGAGGGGGTTATTGGAGATTCGAGTTTACTTGCTCTCTGTGAGGATAGTGAAGCCACCATTTTTGATGAGGTTGAGATCGCTCGTCTTGTACTTTTTGATGAAGTTTTGGACAAGAGTGTAGGGGTGCTGCCATTAGAGGTTCCGGAGGATGTTGGAGATTCGAGTTTACTTGCTCTATGTGAGGATAGTGAAGTTGTGGTGCCGGTTTTGGAGGAGGGGGAGATTATTGAGCCTCAGCTCGTTTTTCCCAATGCAGTGTTGGACGAGATAGTTAAGGAGGAGCCCGATCGCCCTCTTTTAAGCCCTGATATGACATTAAGTATTTTTCAGAACATTGAGGGGGATGTCAAAAAAATTAAGGAGTTCGGGTTGGTTGATGGTTATGTCGTTTGTTCGACAGATTTCCTAGTTATTCCAGTAATCGAGGGTCATCTCCTGCTCCGATTGACCTCTGATATCTTCATGGTGATCGATTACTCGCGTTTCTGACCTCCGAAGCGAGTTGAGATCTTCATTTCTCTTATTCTACGACTTGCTTTCCGTGCCCGCCTTTGTGATTTTAATCGCCCGCTCTTACTCTTGGAGAATACTAAGGCGTGGCAAGACTGACACCTATTTCTGGATCTTGGATAGCATTGATCGTATGAGTCATCGAGCTTTCGACTTTAAACAAGCTCTTCTCTATGGAGGCAACCCAAGTTTTTCGTATCCTTTTGTGATTTTTGTATATTTTCCTCTCTAGAACTTTTTGGGTTTTGTGTTTTGTCATGTTTTTCTTTTTTTTAAGAATATTTTGAGGAATTCTCGCTGAAGAACATCGATCAATTGAGAAAAAACAAGGCAAAGGGAAGCAGTCGTCGATCGACGGCCAACATCGACGCCATTACGCTGCCGTCATCGATCCATCATTGATCGACGATAATGGTTGACGAACCCTCTGTTGCTATCATCGATGACCCGTCGATCGACACCTTGGGTGGATGACCACTCCATCCCGACCGTCGGTCCACCCGTCGATCGACGACCATTGACGCCAACCCAGATGCGGCCCGTTTGCTGAGTTTAATTCAAGGGCCGCAGATTTTGAGAGTTAAACGTGGATGAGATATTTTGGAAATCCATCTTGATAAGATTGTTAGTCAAGACAATCTCAATCAAGCAATTCGAGACGATGGGATGATTTCACAGTTCTATTTGGAGTTGCTCGACTATTTAGTCTTCAGGGGCATTTCTTACTCATTTTCTCTTTTGATTTGATATTTTTTTATATGTGCTTATGGTAATTCGGAGATTGCCGGATTTTTAGGAGGGGGTGATAGTTGAGTAGTAATTTGTATTTTATATTTTTGCAATTTGAGTTCTTTTTTTTTTTTGTAATAACTAGTATTTGAACGCTATTGATTGATATTCCTGCGCATATTTTTTTTTTGTCTGGTTTATCCTGTCATAGCTGATTATGTGTGATTTGAGATTCTTGTCTTTGAGGGTGTATAAGTGCCTAAGTGTTTTTTGAAACTCTTATTTATATGTATAATTTAAAATGGTACGTGGACGCAAATGATTTCGCAAAACCTGAAAAGCAGCGTCAATTCAAAGTCTCTTCGTGCAAAAGCCTGTGAGTAGCCTGAGTGTTTATCATCTTTGAATGTACTTGAGTAGGTTTCTGTTTTGAGATCTCTTTGAAATCGCAGTGTGTAGTTAGCTTTGAATATCTCGATTGGGCACATAAATCACCCTTATTCCGGCCATATCGAGATATATTAGCCACTATAAATTTCGAATGATCCCCTCTTAGCCAAATATCAATTTCATATAGTCATGAGTGTTTACGAGTTAACTCCTACATCATTAATAGTGTGGGGTAAGAGTTAGTTATTTTTTTTTTTTGGTTATTTGTGTTTTGGAATTTCGATCATTGATTTTTAAAAAAGTTGTAATAAGTGTTAAGGATCATCATCCTCCAAATAAATAAATAAAAATAATGAATAAATAGGATGATGATTCTTGTTGAGCTGTTGCATATGCTTATAATGGATTGTGTTTAGTATTGGTGATTCTCTTATGACGCCTTATGTTTAAGAGGCAAGTGTTGAGTTTGAAAGAATAAGTGTATCATAAGCTTCTAAATTGTTTAAGTTGTTTGTTCAGAAGTCGGTTTTAGGTTTCGAGTTGAGAAATAGTCTAAGTATAAAGGCTACGTTATGAGAGTTATGTGCAGTTTTGTTTGAATGAGGTGAAGCACATTGCTTCGTGATTAGAATAGTTTGGTGAGTTATTGATCACGTTAAATCGTGAGTTAGCCACACGACTTATATATTCCATACCCATCCAAAGAGCCTACATTATAACCCGTTAAAGATCTTTTCCGATTCTTTGTTAGTTACATAGTTATTATGCAATGGAAAAGTTTTTGATTTTCAGATCTTGTTTATTGTGCATGTATTTTGATGATTTGTGCGTATACACATCCCATTAAAAAGAATACTTGAGTGCTTTTGAGCATACACATATATATTACCCTTTGTGAGGATGCATGATTTTGTTTTTGGAGCGACAATGTAATAAGGGTCAAACGTTCGAGGTTGCGATGCAATTATATATATTTTCAAAATTATCTATATAGCACGACACGACTCTTTGCTTGAACTTATTTTTATACTTGTTATTCTTTGAAATTATCGTTTGTTCGAGGACAAACAAACCAATAAAGCGTGGGGTAGTTGATTAGCATGCGTTTGTCTTGATTTTTATACATTTTTAGGTGGTATTTTAGTTACATATTTTTTTAATTTTGGTCCCAATTTATATATATTAAAAATGTAGGTCATATCAACAACTATTTATTTGCTAGATAGGCATAGGTTTGGTAATGAATATATTCTTGTTTTTTAATATAGATAAAAAGGTGGGAGAAATTGTTGGATAACAAGGAGATCCTTGCATTTGCAACTTTTAGGCCTCACCAGATTTGGATATTTTTCCCCATGAAGAGGAAAGTTTTTTATTTTGGCTTTGTCAAAAATAACATTATCCCATAAAATGGGGAATGCAGGCTAGATCAAAGGGCGCGCTTGAACTTCGAGGATCTGACAAGCCCAAGAGGTTGTTCTTCGTCTTCCTCTTCTTCAATTTTTCCCTTTTCTTCATTAATTTCCAGCTTTCTAGTTTTTAGTAGATTGTAGATTGTTAAGCATCGCTCGACTTTTAGACGTAGTTTAGTTTCCATTAGTTTAATTCTTCGTTCGAATGATGTTATTCTTCTACGTTAATTAGTAAGTTTTTATTTTTTCGCTTTTATTATTCAAATTTCTTAGCTGCTTTGATTACGAATCTTCTTGTTGGATTATGATGTTCTTATTTGCTAGTTAGTTTTATAGAAATATCTCATGATTTAGTTGTTTAATTCTAAAAAACTCATATGATAATATCTAATATTCTTCATAGTTCATCTTCCTGTATGTTTATGGTTCTTGGTTGTTTTGAGTTTTAATTGTTGGATTGCTTGATGGTTGTTAGTTAAGATTCACGGGTCTAGTACCTAGAATCATTTAGAATCATCAATTGAGATTGTTGGGTGTTTAATCTACAAGTTGGGATTGACAAACCCAACTCGTAGGCTAAGTGTTCGATGAAATGCCTATTGGACGTGGAGACGATTCTAGAGCTCTAGACCCTAAATTTCTTAAATCATTTCTAAACTTTTGATTTTATTGTTCCTCGTTTAAATCAACGTCTTTATTCTGAGTATTTAGATTAGCTTTTCTTCATTATTTTCTCGTTCGTGAATCAAACGCAAAAACTACCTCCGATTAGTCTACTCGAGAGATTCGACTCCAATCAACTTACCAACCCACAAGTGACCTCGTACTCTTACTAGCAAACTTTTAAGCTTGACAAATTTATTTTTAAAAGTAGGTACGAAAAGTTCGATTCATTTATCAAGAAAAGAAAAATATAGCTTGTTATTTCAAATCTATCATTGCTTGCATATAAATTGTGTCATTTAACTAATTGACAATAATAAATTTGAACCAAATTAATATTCTAAATTCATATTAATAAGTAAATCTATTTAGAATCATATGAACTATAATATTTTGGATGCATATTCCCCTTAACCAAAATCACATCAAACGAAGTACTATAATTACCATAGTATGAGATTAACAACTATGCAATGTATCTAAAAAAAAGAACAAATTCTAGATGCTTCGTGCTTGCCTGTGATTATCAATTGAACAAGATAAAGTTTTTAATAACATGAATGTCAATACATGATAAATTATCAAGAGAATTATCTAATTGTATCAGCTTTTTTCTTCTTAATAAAAGATATAATTCGTTAAAAACTCTATAAGAACAAGAATAAATTCACAATTAAAACACATAAATTTGGATTAACATCTTTATAAAAAATATATATATATACCTTAATTGATATTCTACTCGTGAGAAATATGTACCAGTGGTTAGATTCTCAAAACTTGTCGATAAAATTGTGATAGAAAAATAAAATAGTAAAATAATAATCAAATAAAAAAAATTGCTTCTTCAAGAGTAATTGTAGATCTCATAGTATTTTTCAAGAATACATAATATTCAAATATAATATATTAAAATATGGTTGTGTTTCTCCACAAACTACAAGAATATATCGTCGGTGGAAGAACTTGATTTCTCATAGTGTTTTTTCAGGAAACAACTTTAAATTCATGATCTTTTGATAATGATAGGGGTATATGAAACCGATATCCACCGTACAAAATTAACTTAATATGTCTTAAAACAATTTATACAAATATCAACTTGATCAGAAGGTTAGATTGTGTCAAATCATTTTTAAAAAAAATCTGCACCGACGATTCCATGAATAAAAAACTTTTTTTTCAGAATCCAATATCGAACTTCACAAAGGTCAAAATAAGATCTCCACCGTTCAGATCTTAACTCAATAAGTGTTGAATACACTATAAAATTCTTAAGGTGATCCAACGGTTACTTTGTGAAACAATTCTGCACATTTTATGCGCATAGAATTATCGCCGCAGAAAAATTTTATATTATTTTTATTTATGAAGGTTTGATTTTGATACTATTATTTTCGATCAATCTAAATTAGTTTTTTTTTTAGGTCAATCTCAATTGATTAGAAATTAAAGCTGATAACGTGTTGTCAAACTAGAGAAAAAAGAATGAGAGAAAGAAGAGAAGAGAGTGATGAAAAAGTATGATTTATTATGAGAACTAGATTCTCTTTTATAGGATTAAAAACCAGAATTTAGGTGTAAAAAAATTATTTACATAATATTGAAATCATTACAAATTAATTAATTACCACATATATATTAATCTACCACATGCCTCCAAAGTATACTTATTTTGCGGATAGAGAAATTGCAACCCTATATAATATTTGGGCTTTTTTTTTCTTTCTAAAAATTGAAAACAGAGAAATTGGCTTAAAAGGACTTGGACTCTTATGCGCCGCTACTGCCCTAGACCAAAATTAAATTTGTAACTGTTGCTGCTATTGAGAGTAGGCATGCATATCTCTATATATATAGGTAGTGACATTCGTACATCTAGGTTTAGCTTTGAGTTTTGATTATTTGCAGAATATTAGTTGATTGATATTTTGAAAACGATGGCCGTGCTCTCGCCCAAATTCCAGCGCCTGTTGAAGAAGCTAAGTTTCAAGACAGCCAATCATGGCCACATCGGAGGCATCGAATACAAAAAATTGGAGGAGTTCGAAAAAGACGAGAAGCGATGTTGTGCTGCAAGAGGATATGTTCCCATATACGTCGGAGAATACGAGCCAAAATTATTATATCGGTTTCCAACGGGCGCTTTCAACTCTCCGGCCTTTGCTGCGATGCTCGACGAATACTGGGACGATATCAGAGATTGTTGTGGGCCCATATCTGTGCCTTGTTCTGCCATCGACTTCGAGAATGCCCTCAGCCGTGCCCTGATTGCTTAATTGGAGATCGATGATCATGATAAGTTGTACTGTACTACTTGAGAATCATGCTTTGTTTTGGTTTTCGAAATTCTTGTGCATAATTCATTAGCTAGGCGCTCTGTTCCTGTGTAAATTCGTATGCTTTGATATGTTTAATTGAGGGTGTATTCAAGAAGCACACGATTCGTATCCAATTGTAACCTATATATTAATGTCATGGATCCCTCTTTAAAAGAGTATTCAATCACTCGTATTAACCCGGATGTACGTCGTGTGAGCAGATTTTGTAGGTTTGCTTTGTTGTTTAAATTAGTATATAAATTATGGGTACTTAATTTCCTTTTGGGTGCTTATCAGACTTAGGAAATCGAGTATATTTTTAAAAATTCAAGTTTCAATTCATAAATTAAACCATCGAAAAATGGTTATCTTAGACACTATTGTAAATCCATTACGACTGGTTGTGAGGACTCCCGGTGGCTATGATGATAAGAAAGCTGCCAAGTCCACTGAAGCAGCCGGAGGTTTGTCCAAGAAGAGGGAAAAAGTTGATTGTGCCGTTGTTTGTCTTCGTTTTCTCCATTTCGTGTGCCTACTTTAAACACCCTGAATATTAACGAACTCTTTTGGTTTTGATTTTTTGAGAATCACATTGCTCATATATTGGCCAATTATGGAAAATCTTATAACTCTTATATTATGATCATTAATGTTATCAAAATAATCAGTCAAACTAATTGAAAGTTAATAATAAAATAGAATAGTATTGATGGTAACATTCAAAGGAAGATAATTAAGAAGATGATGAACTGTATGTTTCTCTAATTAATAGGTTTATAAAGAGATTTTCACTAGTTCAAAGACAGATTTATAGAACAAATATTCTGAAATGATTGTTTTGCCTATTCGTAATTAAATGTAGTATTCCTAGAATGGGTATGAAATGTACCTTCTAAAAAATAGAATCTAAAAAGTATATTTTAAACCCGTTCTAGTATATTACGTTTCTAGAAGGTAAGTTTTACACTCATTCTACAATATTCACTTTGCACGAGGTATATTTTACACCTGTTCTAGTATATTAAATTATATAGAAGGTATACGAGTAAAGCATGCACTTTAGTAGTTATTAATATAAGATGATCTTTCGAAATGTAAGAAGTTTAATTTTTTAAAAAAAATTATCATCATTTGTCCCCTATTTCTCTCTTTTCTTTTTCCCTGAAGGAAACCCTAGGCCCAGCTTCCTCCCCCTCTCCACTTTACCTCTCCACATTTGTTTTCCGACGGAGGCAAAGGCACAGAATAGCGCGGCAACGACAAAAGATATACTTGATAGAGATGATGATGGTAGTGCTATTAGAGATGCTGCAAACACTCTGAAATTAGGTTTGGGAAAATCATATATATGTGAGAAACAATGGTTTTCCAGACAGCACCCTAAGATTTGAATATTTGCAGACTCTAGGGTTCGACATAAAAAATGTGGTCCAATGGGGCGAAGTTTATATATTTGATCCATATCCAACTGTTTGAAATATGTATCCATTAATATTTCAACCATGATATGTCGTCACACATCGTGATGGACCTACTGCTAGTCTCTTAATGTACTTGTCGGTGCATTGTTCAAGGGATCTTGTGCCTATGGTGCATCCTGTTTGTGAGTTTGTGTATGGCAAAGAAATTCAAAACTGAGAGCAACACACAACCCTACACATGACCAAAGTGTTCATGCGTCAAATCATGTTTTGCGATCGAGTCAAATTAGGAAAAACTATTTTTTTTTCTTCTCCATCAAGGAAATAAAGCTAGATAAATGACCCATTAGTGTCTGAAAAGAATGTTAATCTTATGTTGGAGCCGTAAAAGCCATAAATAAAGAAAAACATCATATTCCATAAATTCAAGAGGAGAATCAATGAGAAAATCTAAAGACGAGTTAAAAGATTTGTAGCGACTTTAAGAACCATATCCTTATCTTAAAAAGATAAAGGTTGGGATTTAATATTTAAATAAAAACACTAGCTTATAATTTGTCATTAGAAGATCTCTCATTGGATTATTAAATTCTAAAACGGGTTTAAAAACCTTCTAAAATGGGTATACAACCATTTTACAAAGTCAAGCTTTTTAGAACAGTGTATCTAGAACGGTTCAATAACCGTTCTAGAATGAATGTTTCACCCATTCTAAAAGTCTATTCTGCACTAGCACTATAAAATAATAGGGAAATGCTTAAGGATTATGATTACCAGATCATAAACCGTTAACATATGTTGATGGCCACTGATGGGCCGAAAATGCTGGCGGTTTACAGACGGGCAAAGGACGTGAGTGAGTAGCCCATCAGCTACTCATCAGCAAGCCGTCATCATTATAATTCAGTGATGGATTTGCTTACTGGCCACTGAAAGGCTCCATTATTGATGGGTACAAGCTCGTCAGCAAATTAATAAAAAAAATAAAAAACAATGCTGACATTTATCCAACCGTAAGCATTATTGAAACAAACAAACAAAAAAACAAAATAACATTGTTGAAAGGTTGAAGCTTGTCAGGAGAATTTAAAATAAAAATAAAAAAAATATTCTGACAGTAACATGTCCGTCAGTATTTCTGTTTGAAAATAGATTGGATCTGCTTGCATACGCAGATTGAAAACGCAAGAAAGTAAAAAAAAAGTATGTCGCACGACGCACGCCACCAGCCCAACGTCGGCCTGCCGCACGCCGCAAGCCTTCCGCCGCACCCTAACCTTTAGCCACGATGCCGCTTAGCCTAGCCCAAGCCGCGACGTCGCGCAGTCCAGCCTCGAAGGTCCATTCTCTCTCTCTCTCTCTCTCTCTCTCTCTCTCTCTCTCTTTTTTTGAATTGTTTTGTGAATTAAGATTTTTAATCTTTGAAAATTATATGAAATAATTATATAATTGGTGTACAATTTAGGTATTAACATATATTAGTGTATAATTTTTGTGTTTTTTTATAATTCGGATTTAGTTTAGGTATTATTGTATAATTACGGTATAATTTAGGTATTATCGTATAATAAGTGTTCGGTTTAGGGGTTTTGTATAATTAAGTTTTAGTTGAGGTATTATTTTATAATTATTATTAATTCAGGTGGTTTTGTATAATTAATACTTAATTTAGGTATTATTGTTTAATTATGGTGTAATTTAGGGGTTATTTTATAATTAGGGTTTAATTCAGGTATTATTGTATAATCTGAGTTTAATTTAGGAGATTTTCTATAATTAGAGTTTAGTTTAGGTATTATCGTATAATTATCGTTAATTGAGGGTTTTTTGTGTAATTATGGTTTAATTTAGGCATTATCTTATAATTATCATTAATTTAGGGTGTTTTGGGTAGTTATGGTCAATTTAGGAATTATTATATAATTAGGGTATAATTTGAGGGTCTTTGTATAATTAAGGTTTACTTTAGGTGTCTTTGTATGATTATAGTTTAATTTAGGGGATTTCGGAAATTAGGGTTAATTCAGGGTTGAATTGTAAATATTCATATTTAGGGTTGAGGTATGTTTGTGTTGGGGGTTTTGAAATGCCGTGGTGATCGGAAATTTGTGTTTAATTAATATTTATGTTTTGATATACATCTTGTGATTGGTTGGGGTTGACGTCGGCGATAACACGGTGTACGTTCGGAAGGTTTCGTCCCTCTAATAATAGATTTTAGATATTTTTCGAATGTGATGATGATTTTAAAAAATTTTAAAAAGTACGTGGTGTGGTTTTTGATATGCCGTGGTGATCGGCGAGTTGTGATTAATATTTATATTTTGATACACATGTTGTAATTGGTTGGAGTTGAGCAGTGAGCTTGCACCCGTCGTTTACTAAATCCTCAAGCCCGTCTTTGTACACTTCAGCTAACTTATTAGACTCTAGTAATTTTTCAGTTTCAACTCATCGATAATTTTATTAGCCTCAGCAATTCCTCGATCGTCTGAACAGCATCCGATTTTCTCGTGATTAAAATTCTCGATCTATAAGCTCATAGTTACAATCACCGTGCCCTGTTATGGCGCTTGATCAGCTATATCCGAGTATCGAACGGATAGTTAAACTTATTATCAATTAGAGATTCATAAACATGAAAAACTAAATTTAATAACAAGTCAAACTTTCTAGGACAGTGTATCTAGAACGGTTTAATAACCGTTCTAGAATGAATGTTTTACTCATTCTAAAAATATATTCTGCACTAGCACTACAAAAAAAATAGGAAAATGCTGAAGGATTTTGATGGCGGGATCATAAACTATCAGCATATGTTGATGGCCGCTGATGGGCCAAAAATGTTGATGTCTTGCTGACGGGCAAAGGACGTGAGCGAGTAGCCCATCAACTACTCGTCAGCAAGCCGGCAGCATTATAATTCAATGACGGGTTTGCTGACGGGCCACTGACAGTCTCCATTATTGATGAGTACAAGCCCTTCAGCAAATCATTAAAAAAAAATAAAAAACAATGCTGACGTGTATCCAACCGTAAGCATTGTTGAAAAAAACAAACAAAATTAAAAACAATGCTGATAGGTTTAAGCTCGTCAGGAAAATTTAAAATAAAAATAAAAAAATATTATGACGGTAACGTGTCCGTCAGTATTTCCGTTTTAAAACAGGTTGGATCTGCTTTCATACGCAGATTTAAAACGCAAGAAAGAAAGAAAAAAGACTGTCGCACGTCGCACGTAACCAGCCCAACCTCGACCTGCCGCATGCCGCAAGCCGTCCGCCCCACGCCAACCTTTAGCAAAGATGCCGCCTAGCCCCCGCCGCGATGTCACCCAGCCTTGCCTCGCAGCCGCTGCTCGCCCTCTACAACCAGCCGCCGCCCAGTCCAGCCTCGAAGATCCATCTTTTCTCTCTCTCTCTCTCTCTCTCTCTTGTAATTTTTTGAATTGTTTTGTGAATTAAGATTTTTAATCTTTGAAAATTATATGAAATAATTATATAATTGGTGTATAATTCAAGTATTAATATATAATTAGGGTCTAGTTTATGTGTTTTTTTATAATTCGGATTTTTTTAGGTATTATCGTATAATAATGGTTTGATTTAGGGGTTTTGTATAATTAAGTTTTAATTGAGGTATTCTTTTACAATTATTGTTAATTTAGGGGATTTTGTTTAGTTAATATTTAATTTAGGTATTATTGTTTAATTATGGTGTAATTTAAGGGTTGTTTTATAATTAGGGTTTAATTCAGATATTATCGTATAATTAGAGTTTAATTTTGGAGATTTTTAATAATTAGAATTTAGTTTAGGTATTATCGTATAATTATCGTTAATTTAGAGGTTTTTGTGTAATTATGGTTTAATTTAGGCATTATCGTATAATTATCGTTAGTTTAGGGGGTTTTGGGTAATTATGGTTAATTTAGGAATTATTATATAATTAGGGTATAATTTAATAGTTTTTGTATAATTAAGGTTTACTTTAGGTGTCTTTGTCTGATTGGAGTTTAATTTGGGGGTTATTTTATAAATAGGGTTTAATTTAGATATTATCGTAAAATTAGAGTTTAATTTTGGGGGTTTCGATAATTAGGGTTAGTTTAGTGTGGAATTGTAAGTATTTCATATTTGGTGTTGAGGTATGTTTGTGTTGGGGGTTTTAAAATGTCGTGGTGATCGGCAAGTTGTGTTTAATTAATATTTATGTTTTGATATACATGTTGTGATTGGTTGGGGTTGACGTCGATGATGACATGGTGTCCGGCACCGTACGGGAGGATCCGTCCCTCCAATAACGGATTTTAGATATTTTTCGAATGTGATGGTGGTTTTAAAAAGTTTTAAAAAGTGTGTGGTGTGGTTTTTGATATGTCGTGGTGATCGACGAGTTGTGATTAATATTTATATTTTTATATACATGTTGTGATTGGTTGGGGTTGAGCAGTGAGCTTCCGCCCGTCGTTTACTAAATTCTCAAGCCTGCCTTTGTACACTTCACCTAACTTATCAGACTTTAGTAATTTTTCAGTTTCAACTCATCGATAATTTTATTAGCCTCAGCAATTCCTCGATCTTCTGAACAGCATCCGATTTTCTCGTGATTGCAATCCTCTATCTCTAAACTCATTGTTACAATCACCGTGCCCTGTTTTGGCGCTGATCAGCTATATCCGAGCATCGAACGGATAGTAAAACTTATTACTAATTAGAGATTCATAAACATGAAAAACTAAATTTAATAACAAATACAGCATTTAGCACACGATTGAAAACTTTATCATAACAATATATATCATGGATTTCTCATAGGATTTTCTGGTGTTGAAAATATGGGGTGATGTGGAAACATGGGTATATCCGTTCTTTTGTTGGACTTGTTATGATTAGTAAGGACTGTTGTTTTTAGTTCTTTATCTTTTTTATACAATCATTTCTTATGATTACTCTTCATCTATCTACAGACCGTCGGCGTGAGGAGCATGCACGTCGGCAGCTCGAGTACGAGGCGTCTCTATGATGATGATGATGCGGTTTAGTTGATTTAGGAACGAACAATATTTATATTCTGTATTTTAATTATGTTTTATACATTTTACGATAAATTATTAATTAATTATATTATATTTTTATTTTTACTTTTTTGCGAAATGCAAATTATTTTTTGTATTAAATTATCGACATATGTGAAAAAAAATACAAGTAAATATTTCAAATAAAAATAAAATTTAAAAATGCTGACAATTCTCGGGTCATGGCTGGGGGCTTTTTGCTAATGGGATGTGCCTGTCAGCAAGCAAATGTTGAGAGGTTGGTTAAAGGCGTCATCATTTCATTTGCTGAAGCCAAATATGGTGACGGGCTTGATCCGTCAGCATTTCTCTATTTTTTTGTAGTGTAGTGTACACCATTTCTAAAATCTACTTTCAATAACGAATTGGACGTATGAAAGACTAAAAATACTAGTTTTAAGAAGAGGTAAAAAAACTTTCTAAAACGGGTTTTGTACCCGTTCTTGAAAGCAACTTTTTAGATTGGACCAATTCTAACTCTTGTATCTCAAAAGCGAGTATAAAACACTTTTTGAATATGGTTTACACCTAATCTATACTTTTTATTTATTACACTTGTACAAATAAATTATTTCCCTCTCGAGACAAACATAATCGTAAATGAAACACTCATCAATTATCATTTCCTATCAATCATCTGAGATTAAACATACAAAGTCACAAAAAGATCATGAGTCTTCAAACATATTCTCAGATTCTCAATCATGCATAATATTCAAATTAAAACTATAGTTTTCTATCGAACTCATCTGTCCAATTATGAACAATATTATTAAAAACATGTAAAAATCTTGATTAAAAAGTAAAAAAAAAAAACAAAAAATAGTATTTGAAAATGATTTAAAGCATAAATATTAATTATCCGTTATAAAAGTTTCACATATATGTTAATCTACCACATGCATACTTATTTTGCGGATATGGTAAATCCGTATAATATTTGGGCTTTTTTTTCTAAAAAGTTAAAATAGAGAAATTGGGTTACAAGGACTTGGACTCTTATGCGCCGCTATTGCCCGAGCCCAAAATTAATTTTGTATTTGTTGCTGCTAATCCGATTGAGAGTAGGCATGAATATCTTTATATATAGTTAGTGACATTCGTACATCTAGGTTTAGCTTTGAGTTTTGATTATTTGCAGAATATTATAGTTGATTGATATTTTGAAAACGATGTCCGTGCTTTCGCCCAAATTCCAGCGCCTGTTGAAGAAGCTAAGTTTCAAGACAGCCAATCATGGCCACATCGGAGGCATCGAATACAAAAAGTTGGAGGAGTTCGAAAAAGACGAGAAGCGATGTTGTGCTGCAAGAGGATATGTTCCCATATACTTCGGAGAATACGAGCCTAAATTATTATATCGGGTTCCAACAGGCGCTTTCAACTCTCCGGCCTTTGCTGCGATGCTCGACGAATACCGGGACGATATCAGAGATTGTTGTGGGCCCATATCAGTGCCTTGTTGATGCGGACCAAAATGTCCATACGTAATATTATTTGATTTATGAGATTATTTGTGGTAAGCGACCTCATTTATGGGAGAGGGTGTTCCTCCTAGAAGATGAGCGAGCTGTGTTGTGATTTTGGGAAGTGAGCGAGCTGTTTTGGTATTAGCGAGCTGTTTGTGTAGAGTAGCGACCTGTAGTATGGGGATGATTTTTCATATAGGGTCGTGATCTCTTGTAATTTGGGCTGAGTACTTGAGCCTGTTTGTGGGTTTGATGTACGTGGATTGTTATGGGCCTGGTGAGCCGTAAGCTCCGGCTTATTTTGGTACTTTATTGAGAGATTTATTGTTTATGAGAATTTACTATATGAGAGGAATCCTAATTATAAGACAGTTGTGGTATTTATGGAATTGTGGTAGGAGAAGGTAACCCTTGCTGGGGAAGGACTTCTCTTGTATCTATTAAAGGAGGTGCATACTTTTCTTGTATCTATTAAAGGAGGTGCATACCTCTCATTATTTGAATGAGAGCTAATATTGACTTAAGTATCGGAGAGTCTTAACGGGTTGGGGGGTGGGACTCCTACCCGTTCGAGACGCTGTTTTGCAGGATCAGCGAGGTCGTCAGGAGATTCGAGGAGGGCTTTCCAGGTCGCTGTGGCATATTTGAAGTTCCATCTAGGTCACTGATCTCTATTCTGAGGTTAGTACCCCCTATGTTTGGTAGTTCAACTTTTTGAACTTATCAAATTGGCGCTGTCTGTGGGAAAGAGGGACATCGAGTCCTTGAGCGAAAGACGTGAGGTACACAATTTTCGTAGGTCTAAAATCTGCCTTCGCAATAAACTTTAAAAATTATTTTCTAACGATTCAACCGTTGGATCGTGTTAAAATCTTTACACAACCTCAAAGACATATTGAATTACGTTTTCAATGGTGGAAATCGGATTTTGAAATGTTAGGGAATTTATAAAAAATTTCGATCGAAGCAGTTTTTATTTTCGGAAAATCCTGCGCAGTGTTTTTCAAAATACGATTGTGCATAATATAACCGTTGGATCAACTCGAAAATTGGATATGTTAATATAAACATGTTGAAGTTCAATCTGAATGGTGGGGATCTGATTATGAGTTTGGAAAAATTTTGTAACGAATTTTAAATGAAGCTGACCCTATTTCCAAAAACTGTTCGTCTAGTTTCTTTTGAAAATCAAGTTATGTACACTTTAATTGTTGGACGGAGTTGAATCTTGGGTATAATATGTACGATATATAGTGGTTAAATATGAATAGTGGTGGAGATCAAGTTTTGAAGATTTGTGAACACGGATAAAGGTTGTGATACTTGCGTTTTATTTATTGATCATATACTAATGGATTGAGTAAGGTCTATTCGTTGAGTTTATATTAATGATGGTTGATCGAAGATTTCTCGACGCTCTAGAAATCGTCTCCGCAATAGTACGGAGTCGACTGTAGCTGCGGTGAGTTGTCCCGAGTCGTGTCTCTCGAGGATGGATGTGATCGGCTATCGGTTTTCTTTATCGTTCTTATCGTCGGTTTTTCTAAAACTAATTTATCCTAAGAAAGCGATAATCATTGTTAGGTTTTATAGCTAAGGTTTAAATTTGAAACTTGAGATTTAAAAACAATAAAACATTTAAAGGAATTTAAAGCTTATACTAAAAACTGACTTTAAACGATCAATTTAAACTAATTAACTTATTAAAACTTAATTATTTGAAATTAGTAAAATGGAGGGAAAATTAAAGTCAACTTATTTGAATAAGTCACCATAAGTACTTAACATCAATTAAGGGTTTTAAAGGAAGATCTTTGACAACTTTTACTAAATCAGAATTTGAATATAACTTAACAACTTTAAAGCATAAGTTCATAAGTTAGAAAGTTAGAAAATTAAATTTAAAGTTTTGAAACACACAAGAGATACTAAACTATGATACAAAGCACAACACAATATTAAAAGGAAATAACCATGGAAATGAAACTAAATTAAAGGAAAGAAGTTACCAAATGTTGATTACACAAAAGCTTGAATGATAAATTTGGGAAGTTGATGGATCTTCACAAAAGATAGTTTGAAACAAAGCTTGAACATAAACTAGCTTAAATCTAAACTTAACTAATCTATACCTAATTACTAGAATTTTTAGGAATTAAAATGAGCAAAGCATGAAAAACTGAAGAAAAAGCTGTTTGGTGAGCTTCCTGGGGAAGAAAGCTATGAGCTGCAAGTTGTTCTCCGTGAAAAGACGTCTGATTGCTTAAATCTTCAAAAATCTGCTTTTCAGTCGATCGAATGAGAAAAAGCAGTCGATCGAGTAGCAGTCGATCGGCCTTGTCGGCAGTCGATCGACTGCAGTGTCGAAATGGCCAAAAGCCCTGTAATTCAGTCGATCTAGGGGCGCCAGTCGATCGACGGCAGTCGATCGGCCAAGTAGGCAGTCGATCGACTGCCATGTCAAAAACTTCAAAATTCTCTGGAATCCAGTCGATTTCAGCCGATTCAGTCGATCGACTTAAAGGTTAGTCGATCGACTGGATTCCAGCGCCCGACTCGATTTCTCGTTCTTTTCGCATCCGCCGGCTTATCGAACCTCGTCCGTTGCGCTTCCTTGCTTCGTCTGTCCAATCCCGAGTTGAGTATCGACGATCCCAAACGAGTGTGGGCCCCGCTTGGACGTCCTACGGCCAAGAAAAATGGAAACGTGAAAAACTACGAAAATTAACAAGAAAACGTACAAAAACTAAGAAAATCTAGAAATACGAAAAACGGCCAACCCGACTCCTAAAGCAACAAAAAGCAAGCGAAAAAACATGCAACGTGAAACAAAAACGATAATGAAAATATGTACAAAAAGATGCAAATCAATGGTTTTTGAGGATTACTTTATGTGTTGCTTGGACTTTAACCCGAGAATGGTCAACGCAAACAAACGCGATGAGGTCGTGTGTTCAAATATTCAAGGGATGATCCATTTTGTTGCTCGAAATCTAAGGTGATGAGGTCGTGTATCAACATAACACAACAAAATCAACACAAATCGAGATAAGTATTTATTTTGTTTTAGATGTGTTTAAATGAGGATGGTATGGTTTGGTTGATTGATGTTGTTATGGTTTATGTGATTATATAAAATATTAATTATCCATAGGGTTGGATAGATTTGGTTTTAAAATCCTTGCATGCACTAGTACAAAAAACACATTCTAGAACAGATAATCTAGAACGGACTTTTTATATACGTTCTAAAATGTCTGTCCGGTGGCATTTTTGTAAATAAAATCGTAATCCTAGAACGGATTTTAAAATGGACGTTCTGAAAATTTTGAGACGGACCAGATTTAGAAGGTACTTTTAAATATACGTTCTAGTATGTGTCATATCTAGAACGTATAAATAATAATACCTTCTCGTAAATTAAACATCCCAGAACTTATTAATATTTATACGTTCTAGCTATCAAACACCTTAATTAAATAATTAGACTTAAAGTTTTATCCACACAAATGTTATCTTCCCTTTCTCTCTCCACAACCCTATCTTCCCCTTTCTCTCTCCCCGTACCCGCGTCCCTCTTTCCCCTCTCCTTGTGTTTCATCGATCCTTCGTCAAATTCACCAGCGAGTCTACGGCGAGCCACGATGGGCTCGGTCCCAAGCCGGCGCCGACGATTACAACGGCATGGAGTTCTGGGGCCCCCCGAGCGTGCCGACTGGCTCACGAAGCAAGTCGAGTAAATCAAGACCTGGCGCCGCCGCTGGTTCACCCGCGCCTCCAAGCCACGTGGCATTATCTCGGCGGCCAATTGCCTTACCGTCAAGGGCGCCGACGACGCGCTCCTCCGCCAAAACCTTGGGCGATACTCTCTTTCTGAATTCCCAACCAGTCATATTTTGGGGGAATTTTCTCGTGCGAAGACTTCATTAGCTCACCCATGTAAGATATTTTAATCTCATCTAAGTTTTAAATGATTTTTTCCTTTTCCTTTTCTTTTTTAATTTCAGATTTTAAAAATCAATTTTATGTTCTTCGTTAAAATTTTGTTTCAAAATGGTTCAGCGTGATTGCGTGAAGTGCCCAAGTAAGGGCGTAGCTCTTCCCTTAGATTCCCTTAGATATATATTTTTCATATATATCTAATTACTAAGTTCTTTTCGTCAATTTTATAATAACTTTAAAGTTTATAAATAAAATAAAACCTATGTCCCATTTCACAAGAAAAGGCCTTGTTTTCGGGTGGGTTCTTGAATAATGGCGAAAAAATGGCTGAAATTGTTTGAAAGGGTGAGTTTTGGAAACAGCCGGATGGGATGGGGTATAGGCCTTGTTTGGATTTCAGCCAAAAATATAAAACAGATAGTGCTGGGATTGTGAAGGATAGAACAAAGTATTTGTTGGTGGTTGTTTCTGGTGGGATTAATCAGCAGAGGAATCAAATTGTTAATGCTGTTGTTTTTGCAAGAATTCTTGGAGCAGCTTTGGTTGTGCCCATCTTACAAGTCGATGTTATTTGGGGCGATGAAAGTTTTTTTTTCAGGTTTCTTTTAATGCCTTGAGATTCGCCTAGGTAAGATTTTATTTTACGACCAATCATTAGATTACTTGAGATTTTAACGACTGTGTAATGTGATTTGATGCTAAGCACGCCTGAATTTATGGCACCAGAGCTTTATGAGGAGGAATATAATGAGCTTGTAGATATATATGCCTTTGGTATGTGCTTGCTGGAGCTAATGACACTCGAGTATCCTTATGTTGAATGTGCAAATGCTGCTCAAATATATAAGAAAGTTACAGCAGTAAGTTCTTAATGATTTTTTCACCTGCTCTTTTTTAAATTTTTTTAAAATTATTATTATTATCTTTATCTTTGTTTTAAAACTTATTTTGGGTGAAAAATATATGTCATTGCGGAAAATGCTGGAATTATATTATTTGCCACAGGGAGTTACATTGTGCGTCTCAATTTGAGGCCTACGCTTTTACTCATTAAGGTGGTGACTCACTATAATCAAGAGATTACAAAGATTGTTTTAAAGTCTAAAAGCCAAACCCTATCAACATTTATACATCACCTCGTTGTTTTCTTTTATTTTTGCGATACTAGACTTGAACCCTTCATGTAACTGATCATGATGTATTGAGTTTGTCTAATTATGAGGACTGCCTGTGCATGCGGAATATGCCCGATTAGTTTCATAATTGACGTTCTTGTGACTTTGAAAAGCTAATTATTAGGAAGATCTACAACTCATTATATTTATGTTAGCTGGACGAGTTACTATTAATTTGACTGTTAAGCTATAAAAAAGCAGAGAGTTGATTAGAAAAATTAAGGATACCTAACTGATGTTTATCTTGACTTTTACTTTGTCTCTACCATAGAAAACTCGCCACTAAAATCACCTGGTCCGTCGAATCTGTTGCTGGCCGAGTCAGTAACCTCCGGAGACAGCTGGTCTGATGAAAATTTGAAATTGTCTGGTCATAAAGATGCAAACAGTTCGCGGGATGGCTGCAGAAAACAAGAAGTTGATTCGGATCTCTGAGATTCGGAAGAAAATGTAATGCCAAGTGATACGGATTCAGATGACATCAAAAGTATTGTAGAGAAACTCGAGAATGTTGTGGATGAGCAGATGAAGGAAATGTATGAGCTTAAGAATAACTATGAAGTAGCTATTTTGAATTTTTTAAAGGAACTACCTCAGGAGACTCGTCAGAGAGTTCTTATCGTTTGTAACCAGAAGATGTCTGAACATAAGTCTCGTTACGAGAGCGGTCATTTTATAGAGAGTTCTTGTCCTCATTATTAGCCACTCTGTAATTTTTAAACACCTGGTAGTTGTAATTATCCCATTATCATATTCTGTAGTTAGTGTAGAACTGTAGATTTATTAATTGATAATAAGATGCTTGTTTTTGCTGCTACATTTCAATTTTATATATTTATTTGTTTATGATCTCTAACTGATTATAAACTATGTAGAGATGGGCTGGGCAGCTCGTGCAGATGTACATGAATGGGCCGAGAGGCAGGGCCACGCGGGGAGGATAGTAGAGAGACGGCCTTCGAACAACGGCGATCTAAAGTCTGTCACTATCGAGCTAGAATTCAAATTCGCGTATGGTTACCTATCGGGGGAAAGTGGAGTCTACTCCATGACAAGAAGTCTCGAAAATATTTYTGAGGTATGAAAATTAGTTTCTCTAAGACCCGCATCAGCTGTCGTTTAGCTCTAGAAACTACCCTTGATGTTTGACCTAATTACAGAAAGACCCAATTATTTTTCAAAATTACAAATAAGCCCCTGGAGGTTCTTAACAAATACTCCCTACTATGGGTGCAATTTGTATTTGTAATTAGGATTGTTAGAAATAGTAACTCTTGAGGTTTGACGTAATTRCAAATAAACTTCGACTTACTTTYGRAATTACAAAAGATACCTCTGAAGTTTGATTCAGTGAAAATTAAGGGGCTAGCTTGCTATATTTTTATAAATGTGGATTTTGAAAGTTTTTTACTTATCTCAGGGGTCATTTTTTGTAATTTTGAAAGTTAGCTTTTTTTTTTTTAATTATTACTTATGAATGCCATACTTTGGTTAAGTTCATTGAAGCTTATTTGTTAAAAAGTGATTGGGTTGCTCTGTTTGTGCCTCAAAAGACTTAATTATTTTCCATTCCACTACAATTACTTTTTTTGCTAGCTTGGCATCTGTGGACGTGATTCCTCTATTCATTGAATCGTCCCCGGACCTCTTAATTGATGACGAGGATATACTAATTTCACACCCTTCGCATCGCGAGGACGATGCACGTAGGAATTTGTCGACAGTTCACATTCGGCATTTACCAACAGGTTTAGAAATCCAATCGACCGGTAAGCAAGCATTCATGAGTATAGATTTTGAATACTAATTGTTGTTGCAAGATTTGAAAATGGGAACATGGTGTGTGATTGTTGTGGGGATTTTATTCACCCAATTGGGCGTTGAAAGTTTTGGTGAGACAAATAGAACAGATGCGTCTTTTATGGAGTCTATTTCTTATATTGAGTCTATGAATGGCGGCTCTGCCACAGCTGCACCTCCCGGTGCTCTCATGGTGGCTCTTACTCTTATTCAAGGAGCTGCTGCTAAAGGAGCTGGTACTCTTTATTTTTTTTTTATTTTTTTTCTTGATGTTTTTAATTTAATCTGGGTTGCTTGTTGAGATGGATATTTTAGTTGTACTTGAATTTTTCCGTTTTTAATCTTGTTAGTGGTATTTGGTAAGAGGGATTTGGTGTGTGTAATTTTGTGTACCATATAATTTCTTTAAGAGGTACAAAATTACATATATTTATTTATTTAATTGAGTTGCATTTGTTGTACTCTTGCATTAATGTTACTTGACCTATGAAATAGGCACATCAAATACGGGTATGAGTATTAAATTCTGCTGATCTGTCTTTACGGCGGGCTATTTCACTTGTTAAGCAAATGAATGCTCTGTAAATATTTTGTGTAAAAATCTGTTAATTAAAATGTGAATCCAATTGTAAGATGCTTATCTTTGATTTTGCATAAATTCTCAGTATGTTTGGATGGATCATTACCTGGGTATCACTGTGATCGCAGGTTTGGGTCAGGAGCAAACAGTTGGATCGTCAACTTAGAGGTTTGTGGCAATTTGGTCTATAGCTATAGCTGTTGAACCAAAATTCAGTTTATTATTTTTTTAAAATTATATTTTGAAATATGTGGCAGGGTGGTGGGTGGTGCAATAACATAAGAACATTTGTGTACCGTAAAATGACGAGACGCGGATCGTCGAATTATTTCGAAAAGCAAATTCGGTTTACAGGGATACTCAGCAACAAGGCTTCCGAAAACCCAGGTTCGAATTTGCAAAATTTTCTTTTTCTAATTTTTATTTTAAATTCCTGTTTTGCCTAATTACTTTCATGATTTTCTTCATCTAATTGTTCCATATTCATATTTTTATAATTGGAACATCCAGAGTAAAGATATGTTATTGTGATGGAGCCTCCTTTGCAGGGGATATTAGCTAGTTTTGTTTTTAGTTTTTCTACCAATGTTAATAATATGAACCATTTTGATTGATTGATTAATTATTATTATTATTATTATTATTATTATTATTATTATTATTATTGAAGCATGAAATTTAGTATTTATCTGAATTATTTAACACAAACACACCCTTATTGTTTTCAAAAGTCGTTGGTCTTTGCCAGTCTAGTTTTACTGTGCTTTTACTTGGAAAAAATAGAATTGTTTTGTGTAATAACTAACAAAGATCCCTAATATTTAGTTCCTTCTGTCGGTTTCATATCGGAAAGATGACTTCAAGTTGACACAATACTTGCTGCTTGATGTATTGTGCTTAATAAGTGATGACAATAACATTGCACTTAGTAGTGTAGCTGCGTTATGTGTGAGAATTATTGAACTTTACTTACAGCTAGATGTGGATTTCTACTTCATTTTGGGTAAAGTGTTTCTTAGAAGTGTTTCTTTTTAAATTAATCATTAGCAATAATATAATATCGTTTAGTTTAATATATGCTATATATATGCAATCGTTTGTACTGATGTGATTTGATGTGATTTGTGTTAACTGGCGATGTTGTAGGGTTGCACCATAAATTTTGTGAAATGCGGTGACATCAAAATCTTAAGAGACATCGAGCAGTACTATAGTGCACAGATTCGTGAAATGTCAGTGAATATAGATGATATACACAAGCATGGACGGAATAGAGTAGCTTTTGTTTTTGGCTAAGTAAGAACACATCTCGGGTTTCTATTTATTTTGACTTTTTTTTTCTTTTTCTTCTTTTTTCCTTTTCTGGAGAAAATTGTAGAGGTAAAGAAGGATTTAGATTATTTCTTAATTTCATCTGTATTAAGCTATTCACTTTGTTGCAATAATTAATATATTCAAATATCTGGTATTTGGTGTACCTGCTTTTATTTCTTTTTTTTATTATTTTCTTCTACATTCTAGAAGGTATTTTTTTAATATCCGTTCTAAATATTGACTTTCTAGAACGTACAATCTGAATATCCGTTCTAAATAATGACATTCTAGAACGTATAGTTCTAATATCCGTTCTAAAATAATGGCATTCTAGAACGTATATTTCGAATTGTACGTTCTAAAATATGACATTCTAGTAGAAAATTCGTTCTAGAATGTTATTATTTTAGAACGAATAAAAGAATATACGTTCTAGAAGGTCGAGTTCTAGAACGTATTTTCTTTTATATGTTCTAGAATAATTACATTCTAGAACGTACATTTGTAATATATGTTCTAAATATGACATTCTAGAACGTATTTTCTAATATACATTCTAGAATGTCAGACCTTCTAGAACGTATATTTGAATTATACGTTCTAGAATGTATTATAGAGAACCCAGATTCGGAGTTTTTAGAACGGGTATAAAACATTCTAGAACGGACATTTTATCCGTTCTAGAATGTTAGTCAATCTAGAACGGATAAAAAATATCCGTTCTAGAATTCTCTGACAATCTAGAACGGCTGCATCTAGAACGCAGCAGAATCCGTTCTAGACTGCCTGTTTTATCCGTTCTAGAATGCCTGTTTCTGCACTAGTGATGGTTTTGATAAATGAATGATGGTTTATTAATCATGCGTGGAGAGTGCTAATTGGACTTATGTGGTTTTATTTTGTGGGGATATGCATGTGGTTTAACATTCGGTTGATGATGACTTATTTTGATTTTATATGGTTATGAACATGTTAAGAATTGATCATTTTTACACATTCCCGTACGAAAATACAGCACTGCCACACTTCAGTAAATTGGTCGTAACTCACTGTTGGATTATCCGTTTTGAGATCCGATTTTTGCATTGGAAACTAGACTCGTAGGGATTTCCATTGATATATAGTTTGGTTTTTAATTCATTGCCGATTAAAACAGTTTAATCTTCAAAGTTGGTATATGTGTGCAGAGAACTTTGTGTCAATTTTGTTTTGATCCTATATGGCTTGATGGTGATATGATATTTGTGGTTGTGGGAAATGAAAACCTTTGATGTGAAAAATGTTTGATTAACATGTTATTGGCGCGAGTAAGGTTGTGATATTCGCATGATATTTTCTATGATTATGCTAACGAATCTGTGTGTAGGGCCTGTTTAGGTCGTATTAACCTAGGGTTAATTTGTGGGTTGCCCGACATATAATTCGGAGATGGGCAACCCAATGCGAAGAGGTCGCGAATGTTTAAGGCCATGTACCAGGTCGCGCATCTATACATTGACAAAAAGTGATCGGGGAATTGTGATACCTAAAAACAAAAAGGTCGTGCAGTTGGATATTCGAGGAGAAGTGAATTTTTCTATGGCATCAATACGAATACGTATCGGGTACGCTTTTAAAATCTCGGGAAAGGAATGGTTTCCAATTTTATGGCCTGTTTATTTTTATGTGGTTGAGCATGGGGGGAATAATTGATTTATACGATTTAAATGGTTATGGTGTGTGATTTAATTTAAAAGGTTAAGGTCTGGTCACATGTTGGATTTATGGCGTATTAATTAAAGGTTTYATGGATTGATGGYTTTATRTTTTGAGTTATGGGAAATASGTATAATTAACATGTTAAGGTCTTCGCGACCTCGTTATGGTCCCTATGACCTCATTATGATCTTGACAATCTTGTGCGATCTAGACTTTATGATCCAATATGGATTTTATGTTTAATTCCGACGCTTTCATTAGGTCGATGGTGATTATATTCCGACGCTTTCATTAGGTCGATGATAGTTTAATTTCGATCCTTTCATAAGGTCGATGGTTATTTAATTCCGACGCTCCTATTAGGTCGATGCCGACGCTTTCTTAAGGTCGATGGTTATTTAATTCCGACGCTCCTATTAGGTCGATGCCGATGCTTTCTTAAGGTCGATGGTTGTTTAATTCCGACGCTTCCTTTAGGTCGATGCCGACGCTCCTATTAGGTCGATGCCGACGCTTTCTTAAGGTCGATGGTTATTTAATTCCGACGCTTTCATTAGGTCGATGCCGACGCTTTCTTAAGGTCGATGGTTATTTAATTCCGACGCTCCTATTAGGTCGATGCCGACGCTTTCTTAAGGTCGATGGTTATTTAATTCCGACGCTCCTATTAGGTCGATGCCGACGCTTTCTTAAGGTCGATGGTTATTTAATTCCGACGCTCCTATTAGGTCGATGCCGACGCTTTCTTAAGGTCGATGGTTGTTTACTTCCGACGCTTCCATTAGGTCGATGCCGACGCTCCTATTAGGTCGATGCCGACGCTTTCTTAAGGTCGATGGTTTATTTAATTCCGACGCTTTCATTAGGTCGATGCCGATGCTTTCTTAAGGTCGATGGTTATTTAATTCCGACGCTCCTATTAGGTCGATGCCGACGCTTTCTTAAGGTCGATGGTTGTTTAATTCCGACGCTTCCATTAGGTCGATGCCGACGCTCCTATTAGGTCGATGCCGACACTTTCTTAAGGTCGATGGTTATTTAATTCCGACGCTTTCATTAGGTCGATGCCGACGCTTTCTTAAGGTCGATGGTTATTTAATTCCGACGCTCCTATTAGGTCCGATGCCGACGCTTTCTTAAGGTCGATGGTTATTTAATTCCGACGCTCCTATTAGGTCGATGCCGACGCTTTCTTAAGGTCGATGGTTGTTTAATTCCGACGCTTCCATTAGGTCGATGACGACGCTCCTATTAGGTCGATGCCGACGCTTTCTTAAGGTCAATGGTTATTTAATTCCGACGCTTTCATTAGGTCGATGCCGACGCTTTCTTAAGGTCGATGGTTATTTAATTCCGACGCTCCTATTAGGTCGATGCCGACGCTTTCTTAAGGTCGATGGTTGTTTAATTCCGACGCTTCCATTAGGTCGATGCCAACGCTCCTATTAGGTCGATGCCGACGCTTTCTTAAGGTCGATGGTTGTTTAATTCCGACGCTTCCATTAGGTCGATGCCGACGCTCCTATTAGGTCGATGCCGACGCTTTCTTAAGGTCGATGGTTATTTAATTCCGACGCTTTCTTAAGGTCGATGGTTATTTAATTCCGACGCTCCTATTAGGTCGATGCCGACGCTTTCTTAAGGTCGATGGTTGTTAAATTCCGACGCTTCCATTAGGTCGATGCCGACGCTCCTATTAGGTCGATGCCGATGCTTTCTTAAGGTCGATGGTTATTTAATTCCGACGCTTCCATTAGGTCGGTGTCGACGCTCCCATAAGGTCGACGTTAAGATTAATACCGACTCTTTCATTAGGTCGATGATTATTTAATTTCGATGCTTTCATTAGGTCGATGATTGTTTAATTCCGACGCTTTCATTAGGTCGATGATTATTTGATTCCGACGCTTTCATTAGGTCGATGATTATTTAAATTCCGACGCTCTCTTTAGGTCGATGACGATTATATTCCGACGCTCTCATTAGGTCGATGACGATTAAATTTCGACGCTCTCTTTAGGTCGATGACGATTATATTCCGACGCTCTCAGTAGGTCGATGACGATTAAATTCCGACGCTCTCATTAGGTCGATGATGATTAAAACCCGACGCTTCTATTAGGTCGGTGATGGTTTTTATGGTTATGGGCTGACGCTTGTTTTAGGTCGGCAGGCTGGGGAGAGGGTAACTCTTGTGTTGGAGGGTACCTCTCTCACAGTGAAAGTAAAAGTGATAGTGGGCTGACGCTTGTTTAGGTCGGCGGGGTGGGAGAAGGTAACTCTGGACCGGAGGGCACTTCTCTCGCACAAAGTTTGTGTTGAAAGGTTGTGGTGAAAGTTTGTGCTTGAGGCAAGTGTTGTGATTTTGTGGCGGGAGAAGGTAACTCTGGACCGGAGGGCACTTCTCCCGTACGAGGTTAATGTTGAGAGGCTGTGATTTGTGAAGTAGTGTGAAGAGTTAGTGTTTTTAAAAGTTGTGTTTTTTATGGCGGGAGAAGGTAACTCTGGACCGGAGGGCACTTCTCCCGCATGAAGTTTGTGTTTTGGGGAAGTTGAGTAATTCTTGTGATATATGATAAATAGAGTTGCGCGAGCTATTCTGATGGTTTTCTATGACTAAGTGGTTGTGGTGTTTGTTTTACATGTTTTTCTTATGATCATATAGATGGTTGTTCTTATGCGAGCTAATATGCTCGGAGTGCTGGTTGATGGGATTGTTAATAAGTCAGGGTTGATTGTTTTTAGGATACTGCGATCTCGTAAGACGAAGTGTGATTGGTTGTTGCGACCTATAATAGCTTATGGGTTTTATTTCGTACATGGTTTTTGGTTTCATTGCCCTTTGGGGCGAGCTGTGTGCATTTTTACCCTTCGGGGCGGATTGTGTGTTTTTACCCTACGGGGCGATTGTTTTGTTACCCGTTGAGGCGGGCTCTGTGCGTTATACCCTTTCGGGGCGGATGGCATTTTYCAAATAACACTTGGCGAGTTATTTTCATGGTTTTCATATGGTTAGAAGTTGTGGTTGTATTATTATGTGTTTGGAAGAGGTATGATTGACCTACGCATCTTTTTCAAGATATTGTGTTCTGATATTATGGATGGTTATGTCTGTGCGAGCTAATATGTTTTATATGCTAGCTGGTTTTAGCTCTATCGGATTATTTTTGATTCGTGATGTGATCTTATGGTCTTATGAGGATATGAAATATGATTGGGATTGGTTACGATTTTGTGCGACCTATGTGCAAATCATGTTTATTTGACATTTACTTTTTTGGGATAATCTAGCTGGACTACTTGATTGTATTAGCTTGGGGGACTATATAGGCGAGCTTTATTGAGTTGATGTGGCCTAGGTGTTTTGTTTTACTTATATTAATTAAACATTGGGGACTAGGTAGTTTTCAGTCCCATGTTATTGTCATATAGTTACAATTGGATTTTCTTGTATTATTGTGACCGATTATAACTTCATGCTGTAGAAGGGTATAGTTTTAGGTCGTCAGGTATGGGTCTAAGGACTCGACTTGGGGACTCGCAGGTATGTCTTCTTGGGCGATGAGCGAGTTCAACGAGCTGATCTTTTTGAGGTCGCGATTTTATGTGGTAAATTCTTATGGGATGATTGATGTATAGTGGTGGGGTGATTTGTGCGTATTGTATGTTGTATTTGTTTTTGATTGCGTTTTTGAAATTATTGAGTCCGAATGTGATTTTAAGTCGGTGGATAAAAGTTGTGTTTTCAGATCGTCATATATATAGTTGTGAACTTAGTTTGGGGACTTGTAGGTTGTCTCTCGCAAGGTGATCGTGCTATTTTAAAAAAATAATAAGTGAGCTCAGTGAAGCTGTACTTTTGCAGGTTGCATGTACATTTTATAATTTACTGTGGAAGGATGAGTGTTATAGCTCGGTTTGTTGAGTTGTGTGATTTTGATGTGTGGTTTGGTAAGGTAAAATGATAATTTACTTATTATTTTTGAAGTGGTTTTGCTCTTGTAATTCTGTTTTTACATGTCCTACCTGATTTCATACCTCAATCAGCTAGAACATGGGGGACTAGCTGATGCGGACCAAAATGTCCATACGTAATATTATTTGATTTATGAGGTTATTTGTGGTAAGCGACCTCGTTTATGGGAGAGGGTGTTCCTCCTAGAAGATGAGCGAGCTGTGTTGTGATTTTGGGAAGTGAGCGAGCTGTTTTGGTATTAGCGAGCTGTTTGTGAAGAGTGGCGACCTGTAGTATGGGGATGATTTTTCATATAGGGTCGTGATCTCTTGTAATTTGGGCTGAGTACTTGAGCCTGTTTGTGGGTTTGATGTACGTGGATTGTTATGGGCCTGGTGGGCCGTAAGCTCCGGCTTATTTTGGTACTTTATTGAGAGATTTATTGTTTATGAGAATTTACTATATGAGAGGAAAACTAATTATAAGACAATTGTGGTATTTATGGAATTGTGGTAGGAGAAGGTAACCCTTGCTGGGGAAGGACTTCTCTTGTATCTATTAAAGGAGGTGCATACCTCTCATTATTTGAATGAGAGCTAATATTGACTTAAGCATCGGAAAGTCTTAACGGGTTGGGGGGTGGGACTCCTACCCGTTCGAGACGCTGTTTTGCAGGATCAGCGAGGTCGTCAGGAGATTCGAGGAGGGCTTTCCAGGTTGCTGTGGCATATTTGAAGTTCCATGTAGGTCACTGATCTCTATTCTGAGGTTAGTACCCCCTATATTTGGTAGTTCAACTTTTTGAACTTATCACTTGTTCTGCCATCGACTTCGAGAATGCCCTCAGCTGTGCCCTGATTGCTTAATTGGAGATCGATGCTTTGTTTTGGTTTTCGAAATTCTTATGTATAATTCCCGAACCCTATATAGATACTTGTTTACACTTTTCATTAGCTAGGCGCTCTGTTCCTGTGTAAATTCGTATGCTTTGATATGTTTAATTGAGGGTGTATTCAAGAAGCACACGATTCGTATCCAATTGTAACCTATATATTAATGTCATGGATCCCTCTTTAAAAGAGTATTCAATCACTCGTATTAACCCGCATGTACGTCGGTTGAGCAGATTTTGTAGGTTTGCTTTTTGTTTAAATTATGATATAAACTAGTATTATTTTATATTATTTTATTTTATCTAAAATAAAATAAATTTTTTTAATATATTAAAATATTTAAATAAGTAATTATGTATATATATATATATATATATATATATATATATATATATATATAAGTTATATATATCTCTCTGTGTGTGTGTATTTCGGTAAGAACCATCACTGGTTCTCACACCAGAAATGGTTTTAACATAACCGCTGTATATAAATTATTTATATATTATTTAAAGATTGAATAGTATTCAAAATGATATAACCTGATTCATAAAAGGATTATTATTAGACAAAATGCTCTTTACAAATTATGAAAAATTTCCTTATACACAACATTTGTAATTTTTTTACTATATTTATTCTCATCATCGTCGATCAATATTTTTAAACCCTTTCGATTGTTCACCCTTCATATAACAACGTATAACTGATCATGACTAAAAACTGGTTTCTTTAGGAAAATTCCAATGTGAGAGAGAGATTGTTCTTGAGTTTTGTTGATCATCATAGCATGTGACACAATCAGAAGAAATTTTCATCGTTCGAACTTGAAAGGCAATCTTTGGTTGGATGGTGTGACATTCATTCTAGGGATTAACAACAATTCACCTGCATTGCTTCCTTGAGAAATATTAGCATATACAATATGATCGCCAAGTTAACAACCAACATTACACAACAAGGAAATGATCGATATTTCTCAACAACATGACTGGAATTCTAATTTTTAGTTTTAGCTCATAGTTCGGCAATCCATAACATTTAATGGTATTCTGAAACTCTGGTGAGTGGACGTCCTACAATATGTCAATGTTTGAATTGGATTTGCATGCATTATCAGAGTTAAGATATACTTTACATTCTCCATCATTTAATGATATCATATATTTATTAATCAAATCGATGATATCAAATATTGGGTAAAGAATAGCACGACCCTCCAAATAAGCGAAACATCTAGTAGTTTTTCCAAATTGTGGATATGTGCTCGCCACAATTGACGGAACATAGTCATCATCATCTTTCAATAATGGATAATCTGGATCTCAATTTGAACGATACCATCATTTGGTCCTCCAACTATTACATCTCCTATATTATTTATCGAGTTGACAAATGTCTTTAACTTGACACAATTGGGATCCAGATTGTGATTTTGCTGCACCACATTCTTGGTCTACTTCAAAATCATGTAATGAGTCCATTAATGCAAAGATTTGATCATTGTGTGTACTATGTCTGGTCTAATGCCTTTTGGAACAACCGGTAAAATTTGATGAAAAATCTCCACCAAAAATTATTATTTCGTTACCAAATGGGAGCTGTGTATTAAAATTATTTTGCGATCTCATCACGTCTTTCAATGTTTTGTCCAGAGTTTCAAAATAATGGCTATGCATCATTGGAGTTTCGTCCCAAATAATGAGATGCATATTCACCATTAATTTTGTAAGTGGAGTATCATTAATGATCAAAATCTTAGTGAATATTAAAAGTAACATTAAATCTACAATGCTCAGTTCTTCCTTTCGAAAGTAAAAGAGAAGTTATGATGTTAGATATACATTAAGAAAAATTCCACTATCAAATTCTACAATATTAGAAAGCATTCTATGTATCTATAGATGAGAAATACACCATCCTTGGTTAAATGTACTGCATCCATGACTTTATCAATTCTGGCAGAATATAGTAAATTCGCATTAATTAAAACAAATCTAGTTTTCTAGGTGTCCATTCTTTTGTTTTTGAGTACTAAAAAAAGGTTTAGGAAACTCAAAATAAAGATAACTCCGTACTTCCAGATTTTTCTTATTTCCCTCGAACCAACTTAAAACATGATATGGTATTTTTGACTTGCGTTTAACTGATCATTATTATTACATAACACATTATGCTCTTTTGGAAGATGAAGACTCAAACACATGATAAGTGGAGTTTTATACTGAATTTAATGACAATCATAATGCATGTTGATCTCATCAATCTTTTTATCCTCTGCATCCCCATATTTGTTCTCATAGAATGTTATAGTGAACCTATAGTTACATTTATTGACATATTTAAACAAATTCTTGATATATCTAAATTGGTTACACCATTTAAAATTTTAATTAGCTACGTAATTCAGTAATAGATAAAAACTATGTGAAACGACCCTCTGGAGAACCGCTAGTAAATGTCGAGGGCAAGACAACATGAGTTCCAACACTTGAGCCATGTATTTTACCTCATAACACTTCATCAACAATCCCACTGTACATCTCACTTCATAATATTTTGATGAGTTCTGACGTGCCACAATTTTGAAGATTCAATAATCGTATATGCATCAATTATGAATTATTGTGTGAGTCATTGAGTATATAGAATAGTCAGTACCTGCGTGTCTCTTTCATGCAATCGGTGAGAAAAGAACTCCACCTGGCTCAAATATTATTTACCCTTGCCTTTAGGTTTACGAGGTTCAGAAAAATATGTCTTCCCTATATATGTATGTCTTCACCGCATGGAAATAGTAATGGATCGTGTAGAGCAACGTATGAATGATGCAACTCCTAATTATGTTAAGAAAACTCCTACATAATATTAAAAAAAAAACTAAATCATCATTAATATTAAACATTATTTATGAGATCAATTTAAATAAAAAAAAGTATTGAATCGTAACAATATTTAATAGATAACACGTTGATAGCCAATAAAATAGATACTGAATAATGTTGCCATTTTTATATAATTTAATTTTAAAAGTGGTCAAATTACTTATGAGAAAAAGTGATAAATTTGATATTATTGTACTCATAATAAATAACATTAAAAATATAATAACAAAAATATCACAATAAAAACAAAAATAACACAAAAGTGATTATGTGTGTGTGTGTGTGTGTTTAAATGATCTATTATTTGTAATATTAATTAGGTATTTATCCTAATTATATTAAGTAAATTCTATATAATTAAAAAAAGAAAATAATCCTACGTGACTATTTCTTCTCTCTTACACGTTTTTTTTTATTGTTTTCATTGTCTAGCATGATTGTAGGTCTGCTACAATTTCATGTGAAGATAACTTTTTTACTTCGCACAATGAGCAAATGATAGTATAAGTATTAATAAAATATAAATACTACAATAATTTTGAAGTGATTAGTATGTATAATATTAATGCATACCTAACAGAATAAATTCGATTTTGAACTTTAATCGAAATTGAGTATGACATAAATGTTTTGAAAATTACCGTGTTTAGCAACATTTACTTTCAGAGGCGGCCTTCCCCTTTTTTTATTTTGGAATTAGTTGATCTTTTTCCAAATATATTGTAGTTGATGTCATAGTGTTCATTTCACTTAGTGTTTGGTTTACGCTTGTAATATTTATGCGGTTTTTGAGATAATAACAATTTACATTATTTTATGAAATCAATTCAAATAAAAACTGTTGAATCGTAGTAATATTTAATAAACAACATGCTGATAGCCAATAAAAATAATATCAAATTATATTGTATTGTGCGTTTTTCTATAATTTATTTTAAAAAAATGATCAAATTATTTTTGTGAAAAAGTGACAAATTTGATATTGTTGGACTCGAAATAAAGAAAATAATGAAAAAACATAAAAAATACACAAAATAAAAATCAAAACATATAAGAGATTATTATATATGTGTGCATATATATAATATTAAGGGAAAATTCTCATATACTATTACAACATAAATCTCATTTACCGTATAATCCACCGAATCTTTTTATTCCCATATAAACCAAATACTTCTCATTTAATCAAAAATTATATTTAAACTCTCAAAATTACCCCTACACCTTAAAACCTTAATTAATATATATAATTATACTCTCTCTCTCTCATCCCTACGTTCATATTCCAAAATCCCACCTCCAATTCATCCTCTTCCCATTAAAATTCCCAGCTCCAGTCCCCGTACTACTCCTTCTCCGACCCATCCTCGACGCCGGTCTCGCGCACTCTCTCACTCTCTCTCTCTACCGAAGCCGCTGGTCCACTACCTTACTCGTGTAAATTGACGAACTACTCATGTAAATTCAGAACTACGCGTGTAAATTTCAGAATTACTCATGTAAATTCAGAACTACTCATGTAAATTTCAAAACTATTCTTCAAAAATTCAGAACTACTCGTTTAAATTCAAAACTATTC
>BMAC01001244.1:146701-181811 GCA_014905375.1 Phtheirospermum japonicum
AAGAAACTATCGCTAGCCAATTGAATCATACGAATCCAAGAACATTAACTAAGCATAAACTAAATCGCATAAATAAACTAAATTAACCAGTATCCAAAATACGAGCATAAAATGATTAAGCTAATTAAAACTAGATTAACTAGAATTAACTAAGCAATTAACTAAGAAATTAACTAAAAGTTTAGAGTACTTATTGTAACTACGAAAAGCAATGAAAAGCTCCAGCTATTCCGGAGTTTGAACGCTGATCTTGGGCGAAGATGGACTCTCGAGCGCGAAATCGGTGTTTCGGACGCGTAAGAACTTCGATCCTTGATCCGCGTCTCCAAATCTTGTTATAAGACGTGGATTTATTGTTTTATGAATGCTAAAATACCCTAGGATAGATGTATCTGTCGTGGCCCTCCCTCTAAAACTCGAAATAATGAGGGTTTATATAGATATTAGGAGTCTTGGCGCACAAGAAACCCTAATTTCCGAATTCTGGGCCGTCGCGTCGACGGAGCGTCGACTGACGCGAGCAGGCGCTCGGCGGATGTCGGCAGTCTTGGTCGGCAGCGCTCGGCAGGTCTGGTCAGCAGGTGCGCGCGTCGGCTGGCAGGTGCGTCGACGTTGTGCGTCGACATCGACGCTTCAGCAGCTAGCGTCGACGTTGCGTCGACCTTGGTGCGTCGACATCGACGCCTCAGAACGTTACGTCGGCAAAGCGTCGTCCTTGCGTCGACTGACGCGGACCATGGCTCGCTGGCACGGCTCGCGTCGACGGGCGTCGACGGTCGCGTCAGTCGACGCGACTGAGCGTCGGTCTCCGTTTCTCGATCGTTTGCTACTCGTTTCACCGGAAAGCTTGTTCTTCTACTCTTGAACATCGAACTTCGTCTTTTACGTGCTAAACTCTTCGGTTACTTAGCTGTAAGGTGAAAAACAACGAAACATCACCTAATTGCATCAATTAAGATTTGTAAAAAGCATCCTCTGTATCTATAGATGAGAAATACACCACTCTTGGTTAAATATATTGCATCCATTACTTTATCAATTTTGGCGGAATATAGTAAACTCGTACTAATAAAAACAAAACTACTTTTCTAGGTGTCCATTCTTTAGTTTTTGAGTACTAATTTTTTTTTAGGAAACTAAATATAAGGCAAACTCCATACTTCCAGATTTTTCTTATTTATCTCGAACCAACCTAAAACACGCTATGGTGTTTTTGCCTTGCGTGATCATTATCATTATACAATATATTATGCTCTTCTCGAAGATAAAAACTCTAACACATGATAGGTGGAGTTTTATACTGAATTTCATAAACTAATATTCACCACGCCGCTTCGCGTGGAAAAATGTAATGACAATCATAATACATGTTGATCTCATAAATATTGTTATCCTCGACATCCTCACATTTGTTCTGATAGGGAATCTATAGTTATATTTATTACCCTATTTAAAAAAATACTTTATAGATATAAATTGGTTACACTATTTAGCATATAAATAAGCTAAATCCCACTTTATAATTTTTTTGATGAGTTCTAATGTACCACAATTTTAAATATTCAATAATTGTATATGCATCAATTATGAATTTTTGTATGAGTCGCCGACTATATATAATAGTGAGTACCTCCGTGCCTCTTTCATGCAATCGGTGAGAAAAGAACTCCATCTGGCTCACATATTGTTTACCCTTGCCTATAGGTTTTCTAGGTTCAGAAAAAGATATGTCTTCTCTGTGGTTGTCTTCGCCACATGGAAATAGTAATGGATAGTGTAGAGCAATATACAAATGATGCAACTCGTTGATACGTTTCAAATTACCAGATCTCTTTTCTACTGCAATTTTCTTGCTATCACTTTGTGGATCAATATCACCAACAACTAATAGACAATTAGTTGATATTTTTACGAATCAATTATAGTTGATGCCACAATGTTCATTCCACTCGATGTTGGTTTCGCACTTGTATTATTTTGTATGATTACTGAGATAGTAACGAATACATTATTTTAAGAAATCAATTGA
Source organism: Phtheirospermum japonicum (assembly GCA_014905375.1). Classification (NCBI taxonomy): domain Eukaryota; kingdom Viridiplantae; phylum Streptophyta; class Magnoliopsida; order Lamiales; family Orobanchaceae; genus Phtheirospermum; species Phtheirospermum japonicum. Next base: position 148,731 of record BMAC01001244.1, read on the forward strand.
AATCAAAAGTATTGAATCATAATAATATTTGATAAATAACATGTTGATAACCAATTAAACAAATACTACATTGTATTGCATTGTGCAATCTTGCAGATTTTAATTAAAAAAGTGGTAAATCTATTTTTGAGAAAAAGTGACGAATTTGATATTGTTGGACTCATAATAAAAATAAAATAACATACACACACACACATATATATATATATATATATATATATATATATATAAATATATATATATATTCAAATGATCTTGTTAATTTTTTTAATATTAATTAGGTTATCCATCCTATTTATGTTAAGAAAACTCCTACATAATTTAAAAAAACTAAATCATCATTAATATTAAAAATTATTTATGAGATCAATYCAAATAAAAAAGTATTGAATCGTAATAATATTCGATAGTAACATGTTGATAGCCAATAAAATAAATAATRAATTATGTTGTCATTTTAATATAATTTAACTTAAAAATATGGTCAAATTACTTTTGAGAAAAAGTGACAAATTTGATATTATTGGACTCACAATAAAAATAATAATAACAAAAAAAACATAAAAACCTCACAATAAAAATCAAAATAACATAAAAGTGATATATATATATATATATATATATATATATTATATATATATATATATATATGATCTTGTTATTTTTAATATTAATTAGGGTATCTATCCTAATTATATTAAGTAAATTCCTATATAATTTAAAAAAGAAAAATAATCCTATGTGACTTTTTTTCTCTCTTACATGTTTTTTTTTTAATTGTTTTCACTGTCTAGCATGGATTGTAGGTCTACAATTTCATGTGAAGATAATTTTTTTCTCCGCACAATGAGCAAATGATAGTGTAAGTATTAATAAAATATAAATATTAAAATGATTTGAAGGGGTTAGTATGTAAAATATAAATGCATACCTAACAGAATAAATTTAATTTTGAATTTCAATTGAAATTAAGTATGACATGAATGCTTTCAAAATTAATGTGTGTAGCAACATTTGCTTTCAGAGGCGGTCTTTCCCTTTTTTTATTTTTAAATTAGTTGATCTTTTTCCAAATATATTGTTGTTGATGTCATAGTGTTTATTCCACTTAGTGTTGGCTTTGAACTTGTATTTGTTTACGCGGTTTCTGAGATATTAACAAAATATATTATTTTATGAGATCAACTCAAATAAAAAAGTGTTGAATCGCAATAATATTTTATAAACAACACGTTGATAGACAATAAAAGTAATATCAAATTATATTGTATTTTGAATTTTTGTGTAATTTAATTAAATAAAGTGATCAATTTATTTTTGAGAAAACGTGACGAATTTGATATGTTGGATTCGAAATGAAAAAAAAATAACAAAAAAAAAATTAAAAAATAACTCAAAATGAAAATCAAAATAACATATAAGTGATTATAAATATATATTATATATATGCATATAAGTATATATATATATATATATATATAATATTAATTCTTATAATTTTAATATTAATTAGAGTATCTATTCTAATTATGTTAAGAAGATTCCTACATAATTAGAAGAGGAAACTAATTCAAGGTGGTTTTTTAATTAAAAAAAGAAACCAAATCATAATAATATTAAATAAGGTATCTATCATAATTATGTTAATAAAATTCCTACATAACTAAAAAAAAAGAAAATAATCCTACGTGGCATTTACGTGGCATTCCATGTATATAAGTATATATATATAATATTAATTCTTATAATTTTAATATTAATTAGAGTATCTATTCTAATTATGTTAAGAAGATTCCTACATAATTAAAAGAGAAAACTAATCCAAGGTGGCTTTTTAATTAAAAAAAGAAACCAAATCATAATAATATTAAATAAGGTATCTATCATAATTATGTTAATAAAATTCCTACATAACTAAAAAAAGAAAATAATTCTACGTGGCATTTCACTCATATTTTTTTTCTCTCTTCAGACCTCTACTTTAATATATATATAGATAGATTATGGGTACTTAATTTCCTTTTGGGTACTTATCAGACTTAGGAAATCGACTTTATTTTTAAAAATTCAAGTCATAAATTTAACCATCGGAAAATGCTTATCTTATCCGCTAGACACTATTGTAAATCCATTACGAGAGGTTGTGATGACTCCCGGTGGCTATGATGACCAGAAAGCTGCCAAGTCCATTGAAGCAGCACTCATAATCCTCAGAAGTTTGTCCAAGAAGAGAGAAAAATCTCCATCATTTTAGGTATAAGAAATTTATCAAAGGAAATATTTACGAAGCTGACGCACACACCATCATCTTTGCTTCTCTTGACAAAGTTGATTGTGCCGTTGTTTGTCTTCGTTTTCTCCACTTCGTGCGCCTACTTTAAACACCTTGAATATTAGCGAACTCTTTTAGTTTTGATTTCTTGAGATCACATTGCTCATATATTGGCCAATTATGGAAAATCTTATAACTCTTATATTATGACCATTAATGTTATCAAAAGAATCACTCAAACTAATTGTAAGTTAATAATAAAATAAAATAGTATTGATGGTAACATTCAAAGGAAGATAATTAACAAGATGATCAACTGCATGTTTCTCTAATTAATAGGTTTACAAAGAGATTTTCACTAGTTCAAAGACAGATTTATAGAACAAATATTCTAAAATGATTGTTTTGCCTATTCGTAATTAAATGTAGTATTCCTAGAATGGGTATGAAATGTACCTTCTAAAAAATAGAATCTAAAAAGTATATTTTAAACCCGTTCTAGTATATTACGTTTCTAGAAGGTATGTTTGACACCCATTCTACAATATTCACTTTACACGAAGTATATTTTACACCTGTTCTAGTATATTAAATTATATAGAAGGTATACGAGTAAAGCATGCACTCTAGTAGTTATTATATAATATGATCTTTTGAAATGTAAGAAGTTTAATTTTAAAAAAAAATCATCATCATTTGTCCCCTATTTCTCTCTTTTTTTTTCCCGTGAAGGAAACCTTAGGCCCAGCTTCCTCCCCCTCTCCACTTTACCTCTCCACATTTGTTTTCCGACGGAGGCAAAGGCACAGAATAGCTCGGCAACGACAAAAGAAATAGTTGATAGAGATGATGACGGTAGTGCTATTAGAGATGCTGCCAACACTCTGGAAATTAGGTTTGGGGAAATCATATATATGTGAGAAATAATGGTTTTCCAGACTGCACCCTAAGATTTTGAATATTTGCAGACTCTAGGGTTCGAGATAAAAAATGTGGTCCAATGGGGCGAAGTTTATGTATTTGATCCGTATCCAACTGTGTGACATATGTATCCATTAATATTTTAACCATGATATGTCGTCACACATCGTGATGGACCTACTGCTAGTCTTTTAATGTACTTGTCGGTGCATTGTTCAAGGGATCTTGTGCCTATGGTGCATCCTGTTTGTGAGTTCGTGTATGGCAAAGAAATTCAAAACTGAGAGCAACACACAACCCTACACATGAACAAAGTGTTCATGCGTCAAAACATGTTTTGCGATCGAGTCAAATTAGGAAAAACTGTTTTTTTCTTTTCCATCAAGGAAATAAAGCCACATAAATGACCCATTAGTGTCTGAAAAGAAGGCTAATCTTATATTGGAGTCGTAAACGCCATAAATGGAGAAAAACATCATATTCCATAAATTCAAGAGGAGAATCAATGAGAAAATCTAAAGACGAGTTAAAAGATTTATAGAGACTTTAAGAACCATATCTTTATCTTAAAAAGATAAAGGTTGGGGTTTAATATTTAAATAAAAACACTAGCTTATAATTTGTCATTAGAAGATTTTCTCATTGGATTATTAAATTCTAAAACGGGTTTAAGAACCTTCTAAAATGGGTATACAACCGTTTTACAAAGTCAAGCTTTCTAGAACAGTGTATCTAGAACGGTTCAATAACCGTTCTAGAATGAATGTTTCACCCATTCTAAAAGTATATTCTACACTAGCACTACAAAATACTAGGGAAATGCTTAAGGATTATGATTACTGGATCATAAACCGTCAACATATGCTGATGGCCGCTTATAGGCAAAAAATGCTGGCGGCTTACTGACGGGCAAAAAACGTGAGCGAGTAGACCATTAGCTACTCATCATCAAGCCGTCAGCATTATAATTCAGTGACGGGTTTGCTTACTGGCCACTGAAAGGCTCCATTATTGATGGGTACAAGCCCGTCAGCAAATTAATAAAAAAAATAAAAAACAATGCTGACGTGTATCCAACCGTAAGCATTATTGAAACAAACATAAAAAAAAATAACAATGCTGATAGGTTCAAGCTCGTCAGCAAAGTTTAAAATAAAAATAAAAAAAATATTCTGATATTAACATGTCCGTCAGTATTTCTGTTTTAAAACAGATTAGATCTGCTTTCATACGCAGATTGAAAACGCAAGAAAGTAAAGAAAAAGTATGTCGCACGCCGCACGCCACCAGCCCAACGTCACCCTACTGCACGCCGCAAGCCTTCCGCCGCACCCTAACCTTTAGCCACGATACCGCTTAGCCCAGCCCCAGCCGCGACGTCGCCCAGTCCAGCCTCGAAGGTCCATTCTCTCTCTCTCTCTCTCTCTCTCTCTCTCTCTCTCGTAATTTTTTTGAATTGTTTTGTGAATTAAGATTTTTAATCTTTGAAAATTATATGAAATAATTATATAATTGGTGTACAATTCAGGTATTAATATATAATTAGTGTATAATTTATGTGTTTTTTATAATCGGATTTAGTTTAGTTATTATTGTATAATTACGGTATAATTTAGGTATTATCGTATAATAATGGTTCAGTTTAGGGGTTTTGTATAATTAAGTTTTAATTGAGGTATTGTTTTATAATTATTATTAATTTAGGTGGTTTTGTATAATTAATACTTAATTTAGGTATTATTGTTTAATTATGGTGTAATTTAGGGGTTATTTCATAATTAGGGTTTAATTCAGGTATTATTGTATAATTTTAGTTTAATTTAGGATATTTTCTATAATTAGAGTTTAGTTTAGGTACGTATAATTATCGTTAATTGAGGGTTTTTTGTGTAGTTATGGTTTAATTTAGGCATTATCTTATAATTATCATTAATTTAGGGTGTTTTGGGTAGTTATGGTCGATTTAGGAATTATTATATAATTAGGGTATAATTTAAGGGTCTTTGTATAATTAAGGTTTACTTTAGGTGTCTTTGTATTATTATATTTTAATTTAGGGGATTTCAAAAATTAGGGTTAATTCAGGGTAGAATTGTAAATATTTCATATTTAGGGTTGAGGTATGTTTGTGTTGGTGGTTTTGAAATGCCGTGGTGATCGGAAAGTTGTGTTTAATTAATATTTATGATTTGATATACATCTTGTGATTGGTTGGGGTTGACGTCGGCGATAACATGGTGTACGTTCGGGAGGTTTCGTCCCTCTAATAACGGGTTTTAGATATTTTTCGAATGTGATGGTGATTTTAAAAAGTTTTAAAAAGTGTTTGGTGTGGTTTTTGATATGTCGTGGAGATCGGCGAGTTGTGATTAATATTTATATTTTGATATACATGTTGTGATTGGTGGGGTTGAGTAGTGAGCTTGCGCCCGTCGTTTACTAAATCCTCAAGCCCGTCTTTGTACACTTCAGCTAACTTATCAGACTCTAGTAATTTTTCTGTTTCAACTCATCGATAATTTTATTAGCCTCAGCAATTCTTCGATCGTCTTAACAGCATCCGATTTTCTCGTGATTGCAATCCTCGATCTATAAGCTCATTGTTACAATCACCGTGGCCCGTTTTGGCGCTTGATCAGCTATATTCGAGCATCGAACGGATAGTTAAACTTATTATCAATTAGAGATTCATAAACATGAAAAACTAAATTTAATAACAAATCTAACATTTAGCATACGATTGAAAATCTTATCATAACAATATCATGAATTTCTCCCAGGATTTTCTGGTGTTGAAAATATGGGGTGATGTGTAAACATGGGTATATTGGTTCTTTTGTTGGACTTGTTATGATTAGTAAGGACTGTTGTTCCTAGTTCTCTAGTTTTTTTTATACAATAATTTCTTATGATTACACTTCAACTACCTACTGACCGTCGGCATGAAGAGCAAGCGCGTCAGCAGCTCGAGTACGAGGCGTCTTTATTATGATGATGATGATGCGGTTTAGTTGATTTAGGAACGAACAATATTTATATTCTGTATTTTAATTATGTTTTATACATTTTACGATAAATAATTAATTAATTACTTTTTATTTTATTTTTTTTTTTCGAAATGCAAATTATTTTTCGTATTGAATTATTGACATGTGAAAAAAAATACAAGTAAAAACTTCAAATAAAATAAAATAAAAATAAAATTTGAATTTGTTGACGGTTCTCGCGTCATGGCTGGGGGCTTTTTGCTATTGGGTTGTGCCCGTCAGCAAGCCGTCAGCAAGCAAATGTTTATAGGTTGGTTAAAGGCGTCATCATTTCATTTGCTGAAGCCAAATATGGTGACGGGCTTGATCAGTCATCATTTCCATATTTTTTTTGTAGTGTAGTGTACACCCTTTCTAAAAACTACTTTCAATAACGAATTGGACGTATGAAAGACTAAAAATACTAATTTCAAGAACAAGTAAAAAAAGCTTTCTAAAACGAGTTTTGTACCCGTTCTTTAAAGCAACTTTTCAGATTGGTTGTACAACCAATTCTAACGACTGTATCTCAAAAACGAGTATAGAACCATTTTTGAATGAGGTTTACACCTATTCTAGAATTTCTTATTGCACTTGTACAAATAAACTATTTTCCTCTCGAAACAAACAGAATCGTAAATGAAACACTCATCAATTATCATTTTCTGTCAATCATTTGAGATTAAACATACAAAGTCACAAAAAGATCATGAGTCTTCACAAATATTCTCAGATTCTCAATCATGCATAATGTTCAAGTTAAAACTATAGTTTTCTATCGAACTCATCAGTCCAATTATGAACGATATTATTGAAAACTTGTAAAAATCTTGATTAAAAAGTTTAAAAAATAAAAAATAGTATTTGAAAAGGATTTAAAGCATAAATATTAATTATCCGTTCACATATATGTTAATCTACCACATGCCTCGAAAGTATACTTATTTTGCGGATATGGTAAATTCATAACATATATTGTATTTTTATGTGCAACCCTATATAATATTTGGGCTTTTTATTTTCTAAAAAGTTAAAATAGAGAAATTGGGTTACAAGGACTTGGAATCTTATGCGCCGCWATTGCCCGAGCACAAAATTAATTTTGTATTTGTTGCTGCTAATCCGATTGAGAGTAGGCATTTATATCTTTATATATAGGCAGTGTTCTAAAAATCGCTAGGCGGTCGCTAGGCGCCAGGCCAGCGCTTAGCGCCTAGGGCGCCTAGGCGGGGCCTAGAATTGAGAATAAATACCCTAATTTACAATATTATATCCAACATTTAATAGTTCAACATACTACCTGCTACACAATAAAGTATATGACTATTGAAAACTAAAAGTAATGATCATAAGTTCAAAATTATTGTTCAATTCAAAGTTCAAAATAATATAAATCCATAACACATATTACAAAATCAAAATAACTAAATACGGGCAAGAGTTCTCAGTCTGTTTCTGTTCTGTTCTGTCCCAATTCTTGCCCCGTAACAATTGAATTGACTTTAAAAAAATTTAAAACCAAAACGACGTCGTCTTGGACAAAAAAAATAAAAAATTGTACTGCCTGGCGCCTAGGCGCCGACTTGGGTGCCGAGGGCGCCTAGGCAGCGCCGAGGGGGACTAGCCGGCGCCTAGGGCGCCTAGGCGGCGCTGAGTTCCCCCGGCGATTTTTTTGCCCGATTTTCAGAAATCGTGAGCGGTTCGAGGGCGCCGAGCGCCTAGGCGGCCGCCTAGCCCGATTTTTAGAACAATGTATATAGGTAGTGACATTCGTACACCTAGGTTTAGCTTTGAGTTTTGATTATTTGCAGAATATTAGTTGATTGATATTTTGAAAACGATGGTCGTGCTCTCGCCCAAATTCCAGCGCCTGTTGAAGAAGCTAAGTTTCAAGACAGCCAATCATGGCCACATCGGAGGCATCGAATACAAAATGTTGGAGGAGTTCGAAAAAGACGAGAAGCGATGTTGTGCTGCAGGAGGATATGTTCCCATATACGTCGGAGAATACGAGCCTAAATTATTATATCGGTTTCCAACGAGCGCTTTCAACTGTCCGGCCTTTGCTGCGATGCTCGACGAATACAGGGACGATATCAGAGATTGTTGTGGGCCCATATCTGTGCCTTGTTCTGCCATCGACTTCGAGAATGCCCTCAGCCGTGCCCTGATTGCTTAATTGGAGATCGATGATCATGATAAGTTGTACTGTACTACTTGAGAATCATGCTTTGTTTTGGTTTTCGAAATTCTTGTGCATAATTCATTAGCTAGGCGCTCTGTTCCTGTGTAAATTCGTATGCTTTTGATATGTTTAATTGAGGGTGGTATTCAAGAAGCACACGATTCGTATCCAATTGTAACCTATATATTAATGTCATGGATCCCTCTTTAAAAGAGTATTCAATCACTCGTATTAACCCGGATGTACGTCGTGTGAGTAGATTTTGTAGGTTTGCTTTGTTGTTTAAATTAGTATATAAAATTATGGGTACTTAATTTCATTTTGGGTGCTTATCAGACTTAGGAAATCGAGTTTATATTTAAAAATTCAAGTTCCAATTCATAAATTAAACCATCGGAAAATGGTTATCTTATCCGTTAGAGACTATTGTAAATCCATTACGAGAGGTTGTGAGGAGTCCCGGTGGCTATGATGACCAGAAAGCTGCCAAGTCCATTGAAGCAGCACTCATAATCCCCGGAAGTTTGTCCAAGAAGAGAGAAAAATCTCCATCGTTTTAGGTATAAGAAATTTATCAAAGGAAATATTTACGAAGCTGGCGCACACACCATCATCTTTGCGTCTCTAGACAAAGTTGATTGTGCCGCTGTTTGTCTTTGTTTTCTCCATTTCGTGCGCCTACTTTAAACACCTGAATATTAGCGAACTCTTTTGGTTTTGATTTTTTGATAATCACATTGCTCATATATTGGCCAATTATGAAAAATCTTATAACTTTTATATTATGACCATTATTGTTATCAAATGAATCACTCAAACTAATTGTAATTTACTAATAAAATAAAATAGTATTGATGGTAACATTCAAAAGAAAATAATTAACAAGATGATCAACTGCATGTTCTCTAATTAATAAGTTTACAAAGAGATTTTCACTAGTTCAAAGACAGATTTATAGAACAAATATTCTAAAATGGTTGTTTTGCCTATTCGTAATTAAATGTAGTATTCCTAGAATGGGTATGAAATGTAACTTCTAAAAAATAGAATCTAAAAAGTATATTTTAAATCCGTTCTAGTATAATACGTTTCTAGAAGGTAAGTTTTACACCCATTTTACAATATTCACTTTGCACGAGGTATATTTTACACCTGTTCTAGTATTTTAAATTATTTAGAAGGTATACGAGTAAAGCATGCACTCTAGTAGTTAATAATATAATATGATCTTTTGGAATGTAAGAAGTTTAATTTTAAAAAAGAAAAAAAAATCATCATCATTTGTCCCCTATTTCTATACTTTTTTTTTCCGTGAAAGAAACCCTAGGCCCAGCTTCCTCCCCCTCTCCACTTTACCTCTCCACCTGTGTTTTCCAACGGAGGCAAAGGCACATAATAGCGTGGCAACGACAAAAGAAATAGTTGATAGAGATGATGACGATAGTGCTATTAGAGATGCTGCCAACACTCTAGAAATTAGGTTTGGAAAAATCATATATATGTGAGAAACAATGGTTTTCTAGACAACACACTAAGACTTTGAGTATTTACATACTCTAGGGTTTGAGATAAAAAATATTTTCCAATGGGGCGAAGTTTATGTATTTGATCCGTATGCAACTGTGTGAAATATGTATCCATTAATATTCCAACCATGATATGTCGTCACACATCGTGATGGACCTACTGCTAGACTCTTAATGTACTTGTCGGTGCATTGTTCAAGGGATCTTGTACCTATGGTGCATCCTGTTTGTGAGTTCGTGTATGGCAAAGAAATTCAAAACTGAGAGCAACACACAACCCTACACATGACCAAAGTGTTCATGCGTCAAATCATGTTTTGCGATCGAGTCAAATTAGGAAAAACTATTTTTTCTTCTCCATCAAGGAAATAAAGCCACATAAATGACCCATTAGTGTCTGAAAAGAATGTTAATCTTATTTTGGAACCGTAAAAGCCATAAAAGGAGAAAAACATCATATTCCATAAATTCAAAAGGAGAATCAATGAGAAAATCTAAGGACGAGTTAAAAGATTTGTAGCGACTTTAAGAACCATATTTTTATCTTAAATAGATAAAGGTTAGGGTTTAATATTTAAATAAAAAAATTAGCTTACAATTTGTCTTGGATTATTAAATTCTGAAACGGGTTTAAAAACCTTCTAAAACGGGTATACAACCGTTTTACCAAGTCAAACTTTCTAGAACAGTGTATCTAGAACGGTTCAATAACCGTTCTAGAATGAATGTTTCACCCATTCTAAAAATCTATTCTGCACTAGAACTACAAAAAAAATAGAGAAATGCTGAAGGATTTTGATGACGGATCATAAACGTCAGCATATGCTGATGGCCACTGATGGGCCAAAAATGCTGACGGCTTACTGACGGGAAAAGGACGTAAGCAAGTAGCGCATTAGCATATCGTTAGCAAGACTTCAGCATTATAATTCAGTGACAGGTTTGCGGACGGGCCACTGACAGGCTCCATTATTGATGGGTACAAGCCCGTTAGCAAATTATTAAAAAAAAATAAATAAAAAACAATGTTGATGTGTATCCAATCGTAAGCATTATTGAAACAAACAAATAAAAAAAAACAATACTGATAGGTTCAAGCTCGTCGGCAAGATTTAAAACAAAAATAAATAAAATATTCTGACGGTAACATGTCAGAATATTCTCTCTCTCTCTCTCTCTCTCTCTCTCTCTCTCTATTTTTGTGATTTTTTTGAATTATTTTGTGAATTAAGATTTTTAATCTTTGAGAATTATATAAAATAATTATATAATTGGTGTATAATTCAGGTATTAATATATAATTAGGGTATAATTTATATATTATTTTAAAATTCGAATTTAGTTTAGGTATTTTTGTATAATTACGGTATAATTTAGGTATTATCGTATAATATGGGTTCGATTTAGGGGTTTTGTATAATTAAGTTTTAATTGAGGTATTATTTTATAATTTTTGTTAATTTAGGGGGTTTTATATAATTAATATTTATTTAGGTATTATTGTTTAATTATGGTGTAATTTAAGGGTTATTTTATAATTAGGGTTTAATTCAGGTATTATCGTATAACTGTAGTTTAATTTAGGATATTTTCTATAATTAGAGTTTAGTTTAGGTATTACCGTATAATTATCGTTAATTGAGGGATTTTTGTGTAATTATGGTTTATTTTAGGCATTATCGTATTATTTTCGTTAATTTAGTGGGTTTTGTGTAATTATGATTAATTTATGAATTATTATATAATTAGAATATAATTTAAGGTTTTTGTATAATTAAGGTTTACTTTAGTTGTCTTCGTATGATTAGAGTTTGATTTAGGGGTTATTTTATAATTAGTGTTTAATTTAGATATTATCGTAAAATTAGAGTTTAGTTTTGGGGGTTTCGAAAATTAGGGTTAGTTCAGGGTTGAATTGTAAATATTTCATATTTGGTGTTGAGGTATGTTTGTGTTGGGGGTTTTGCAATGTCGTGGTGATCGACAATTTGTGTTTAATTAATATTTATATTTTGATATACATGTTGTGATTGGATTGGGTTGATGAACCAAACTTTTGTGCACCCCTTTTTAAGATAATTGATTTTAAACACGCAAGCTTGATCGCAAGAGTACGAGGAACTTGTAGGGTGGTGAGTTTGACTCAGGTCGATTCTTTCAAGGACAACTGTTCGGTATCTTGGATGTTTTTCWCAATAATAATTAAACACATAAACTTATACAAATTGGGGAATTTATTTGTAATTTATTATTAACTACTAATTTGAAGCGCAAGACTTGAACTGAACTTCTAAATTAATTATTATAAATTACTAACTAAAATTAACAAAATCATTCAACCTAAATAACCAGCGGAAAACTAAATCTTATGCTTAACTAAATTTAAAATTCTAAATTTAATTAACTAAAACCTAAATTAATCTCTAATTAATTAACTAGTAAGCAAATCTAATTAAAATTCGAATTTAATTAATAACTAAAAACTAAACTAAATTGCAGCAACCTGAAAAATCTTAAACTAACTAAATAAATCAACTACGAATTATGAATACGCATGCGTTATCCAACTACGATTCTAACGATCACTAAACGAGCATAAAAACTATGAAAACTAATGAAAATCAATCGCATGAATATTCTCAACCAATCCAAGCATCAAATATCCAACGATATGCATGTAAAATTGAATCTAAACAGAGATTAAATGACTAAAAACGTTCAGTGATTTCAAAATCCGAAAGCAACTTCAAGAACAATAATTTAAAACTAATTATCTAAGCTTAAAAACTAAGGCTTAGTCTAAGAAAAAAAGTAATAGGCATAGAAAACTTATTAAGCTACTGGAAAGCAGTAAGAACTTCGGCTAATCCAAAGAGAAACGCTGCAAATCGGATCAGAAATGGTCGAACGGCGTCGAACGGGCTCCGAAACTCGTCTTCGTCGAATCTTCGATCCTCGCGTTTTGGTGTTTAAATCCGACTCTAAACCCTAGGAATATGTATTTGGTAAGTTTTTAGGGTTGAAAGTATGTCTGGAACTCGGATTAATGCGTGGTTTATATAGAAATCGCGTATCTTGGTCCGCAAGTTTGTTAAGTCAGTTTTGGGCCCATTTACGGTAGCACTTTACGGTAAGGAGCTACCGTTAACAGCTACCGTAAACGTCTCTGTTGCCTCCTTACATTGATGTTTATGGTAAGGTTTTGCGGTAAGGGTTACGGTAAGGGTTACGGTAAGTATAACCGTACTCCCTAACAGTAAGGTTACCGTTAACTATTACCGTTAGCCTCTAAAAACTCGCTACTTCTTCGCCGGAACGCTCTATTTTTGTATCTTAATCATCAACCTTCATATCTTACGTGCTGAGCCCTTCCGGTTACTTAGCTGTATGGCGAAAAACAGAGATAATTCACCTTTTTGCATCAATTAAGATCAAAACGTGGTAAAATAAGTTGGAAACACAATTATACGAATTGAAGCTTAAACTATTCAATTTATACTAAAAACAATAACAAAAAGTAACCAAAATACTACTAAAAATCAAGACAAATCAGTGCTAATCAACTACCCCACGCTTTATTGGTTTGTTCGTCCTCGAACAAACGATATTTTCAAAGTATAACAAGAATGAAAATAAGCTCAAGCAAAGAGTCGTGTCATGCTACATAGATAATTTTTAAAATATAGATACAAGTCACGCAGCGTAAAACACTCCACTCTTATTACATTCTCGCTCCAAAATCAAATTCATGCATCCTCTCAAAAGGGAAATATATATGTGGGTGTACGCTCAAAGCACTCAAGCATTGCTGCATGGGACGTGTATACTCTCAAATCATACAAATACAAATACAATAAACAAGCACCGAAAATCAATCTCTTCTCAATCGCAAATTATGTTATCGAACTAAGAATCGGAAAAGGTCTTTTCGGGTTGTAATGTAAGGTTCTTTGGACGGGTATGGAATATATAAGTCATGTGGCTAACTCACGATCTATCGTGATCAATAACTCACCAAACCTATTGTAATCACGAAGCAAAATGCTTCACCTCGTTCAAAAATAAAAACCTCACTTAACTCTCATAACGTAGCCTTTAAATTGGGCTATTCCACAACTCGATACTCTAAAAACGACTTGTAGCTCAAACCACTTAAAACACAATTGAAGCTTATAACAAGCTTCTTACACAACTCTTGCCTTCTAAACATTAGGTTTCATAATAAAATAAACAACAATAAACAAGCCTTTATAAGTGTAAGCAATGACTAACATAATTCAACTAGACTCACCATCCTTCTTTTTGTTTCTTTGTTTTCTCTTCTTTTTTTTTTTTTATTATTCCCCTATTTTATTTTTTATGGGGTTTTTTTTTTTTTTTTTGGATGGTGGTCCTTAATTACAAAAATTCATAAATCCCTAATAAAATTCTCCAAAACACTAATAACCAGCAAAATAACGAACTCCTACCCCACGCTATTAATGGGTTAGTAGGGGTCGACTCAATAAAATCACTCAGGGCTATAGGCATGGATTATTTAGCTATGATTGGCTCATTCAAAATTTATAGTGGCTAAAATATATGGATATGGCCGGAAATAGGGTTTTTCTGTGCCTTAACCTCATTTTCAAAGTCAACTACACACAACAGTTTCAAAGAGATATCAAAACTGAAACTTATTCAAGCACATGCATTGATGATAAACTCTCAGGCTACTCACAACCTTTTTGCATGAAAAAGTTTTTGAATTGACGCTGCTTTTTAAGGTTTTGTGAATCCATTGCGTCCAAGTACCATTTTACAATATATAAATATAATTTTGAAATTTTTATGCACTTATACACGCTCAAAAGACAAAAGCCTCAAATCTAATCTTAGTTAACTTCGAAAGGCAAGCCATACAAATATAAATCAGCGTAGGAATAGTAATCAATCACGTAAAAATTTATGCATTTCAAAACAAAGACATCAAATTGCACTTACTTTTAAATATAAACCATACTCAACCACCCCCCTCCCTAAAGACTTGGCAATCTCCTGATTGTCATAAATATAAAAGAAAGTAAGAGCAAGGGAGATAAGAAAACATCCCTGAAAATTTGATAGTCGAGTCTCTCCAAAAACACTTGTGCAATTATCCTTCGTCATAGACCGCGTGATTGGATTGTCTTGAACAAACCTATAAAAACAAACAAAACAAAACAAACCACGAGTGCGATCAATTGCTACACGCAAGTGCCCCGTGGCACGTCTTTTGGGATTTGAAATGGCCGGATTGCGGCTCAACGTCAGAAATGGCTGGATTGTAGCACATCAAAATGTTGTCGGACTGCGGCTAACTTGGGTCGGATTGCGACCTCGATCGAAAAAAATAAAATTCATAAAAATTAGATGGCAGACGCTACTAGCGGTAGCATAGAGCGGTAGGTTGCCTAGCGGTAAGCTCATCGTTATCCCTGATTGCTGCGGCTAGCAGTAGGTTCAGCGGTTGATTGTCATCGTTAACGCCTCGAGTGGAACTAGCGGTAAGGCCTTGCGGTTGTGAGTTACCACTATATGACCGTTAGTTGTCCTGAATAAGCGATTTTATCGTATTTTCTGCACATCAACACACACATAAACATACCACGGCAATTGACACAATATAAAGATAAAAATAAATAAATAAAAATCAAAATAAATTAAAGAAAATGAAAACAAACAAACGCTTGGGTTGCCTCCCAAGAAGCGCAACATTAACGTCATTTGCTCTACGCAATTTGCTTGATCAGTTTCTAGCTCGTGGTGGGCCAACGAACTCCTTCTTGGTACGATCACGATTCTTCATATAATTCTCGTAATAAGGCTTAAGTCGATGCTTGTGGACTTGGAAATTCGACTTGGCACGCTCGTCGTACAGAGTGGCTACTCCATACTCATCCATCTCCTTTATTAAAAAGGGTCCACTCCATGCTGGTTTAAAATTGGTTGGATCAAACTTACGATCGAAATTATATAGCAATAGTTGGCCAACCTTCAACTTCCCATCATTAAACTTCTTGTCGAAAACCTCGTTCGAATTCTTCTTCTTCGTCCAATCCTTGCTATTAGCCTCGCCCTTTTTCTTCGCACGTTTAAATTATCGTAAGGGTCGGGGGAAACATTCTTTGGATTTCTACGTGGTGCTTCGTCTCCTTCGTGGATTCAAACTTTGAACGATTTCGTTGTGGCCTCAACTCCACCCTTGGCTCATTTTTAAATGCTTCATTCTCTACAAGCATTCCATCATTAAATCCATCCATAATATCACATAACTCAATTCCCAGCAAATCCATCAAATCCTCCCTGCTCAAGTGTTCCTCACCATCCACATTATCAAACTCGGCAATCGTACTAATGCTCAAGAGTTCATTCGCGTAAGAATCTACTAAATCAACAGTAGAACAATCGTCCTTTACAAACGTCACCGTTTTGCCTAATACGGACATAGTCATCCTCCCTTTGTTTACGTCGATCACGGTACGCGTTGTATACATGAATGGACGTCCTAAAAAAATGGTGTGTTCTCGATTCTCGCTTTATACGTCACCAATGTCCATAATGACATAATCGACCAGCACTACTAGCTTTTATACTTGTACTAAGACATCCTCCACAATCCCCAAAGGTTGCCTTATCGTTCTATCTGCCAATTGTAATCTCATTGTGGTCGGCTTCAGCGGTTCTAGGTCAAACTCCTTGTAAATTGAGTGGGGCATCAAATTTATGCTAGCGCCAAGATCGAGCATCCCCCTCGCTGTTTGTCCATTCCCGAGGGAAATAGTTATGTAAAAGCTTTCAGGGTCTTTCTCCTTGGTCGGCAGTGGCTGTTTGAACATTGCACTAACTTCCTTGGTCAACGCCACGTAATGGTTGGCTGCTATGCGCCTTTCTCTCGATGCCAACTCCTTGAAAAACTTTACATAAGCGGGCATCGCCTTTATAACATCTAATAAGGGAAGGTTAATGTTCATATTCTTCAATAAATTATACAACTCCATAAATTTCTTACTCTCTTTCGCTGGACGAAGTCAACTTGGGAAGGGAATTCGATCGTAACTAGTCAACTTTTCCGGGGAATCAATGAGGTCGTTAGTTGCCATATAATTGTTCTTTCTTTCCAACGCTCCCAGAACACACAGATTTGAAGATTTATGCATATGGTCGACTGTTTTGGTTGCATCTACTTGAGGCTGGGTCTCAGCTTCTATCTTGTCTTCTTCCTTTTCTAGCTCGATGCCGTTATCCACTACTTTTCCACTTCTCAGCACATGAATAGCCGAGGCGTGTTCTGTTTGGCTTGGAAAAGTATTTTTCTCCTTCTTCAATGACACCATGTAAGTTGCCAATTGTCCTACCATCATCTCCAATCTTCTTAGTCCTGATGAATTTTCAAGAGTGCTTTTGGCCATTTTAGTCATCATCGTTCTAAATTCTTTCATATCATCCCGAAATTCTTTTATTTCACCTCGAACTCCCTTCATTTCCTCCTGAACATGTGTGAGGCCGTCTCAGTTGTGAATAGTTTCAGCGACTTGGTTTTGCTGCCAGACTAAAAGTTGATCAGTTGACTGAACTGTAGTAGGCATTTTCCCTTGCACATGGAAATTATTCGGGGGCGGTGGTAGTGGTGCTTGCGTATGTGGTAGTCTCTTCCCTGAATGTTGTTAGTTCGAATAATACTTGATGGCGTTGACATCCCCTCGTTGTTCATTGTTGGTTGGAGTACACATATTCGCTAAGTGTTCAGGAGATCCACATTGGTAACATGTCTCTACAATCTCCTTTGAACAAACTTGGCTCGTTCGCTGGGCTCTCAATGCTGCTAATTCTTTATTAAGTACTTCCCTGATCATCTCCTTGATCGTTTGACCAACTCTCACCAAAACCTTAACTCCTTCTTCTCTATCTGTCTCGGTGGTGGAAACTTCATTTACCTTCAATTTACGAGGTCGTGAGTTGGTTTGTCTAGATTTCTCGTTTTGCTTCTACAACACTCATTTTGCCTCGAGGGCCATTAAATCACCAAAGTCTCCTCTTGCCGCTATTTCAACTTCACTTTTTCCCATGTTCAACAAACCTTCAAAGAAAAATTGATTAACCATCTCGGGAGAATATTTATGGTGGGGGCATGCTTGTAAAAGTGTCTTATAACGCTCCCATGTTTCACAGAGATAATTCTGCCCTGAGGGTTTTGCTCATAAATCAGATCATCATCCTCGACAAGCTTGACTCCTCTTGTTAGATCATCAAACTTGACATTTACTGACTCAAACATACTTCGAGTTCGAAGGTTAAACAACCTATATGCATGAATACTTTGGGAATAGCCCATAAAGATGCACTTATCACTCTTTGAGTCAAGTTTAGCAAGATGATTTCTGTCATTGAGCACATAGCAAACACATCCAAACACATGAAAATAGCTCAAGTTTGGTTTCTTCCCAATCAACAATTCGTAGGGAGTTGCACATGAACCTGGTCTAAAATAAGCCCTATTCGTGATATGACATGCAGTGTTCATTGCTTCAGCCCAAAATCGTTTAGCTATTCCATTAGAAATGAGCATAGTTCTAGTCATCTCCGCTAGAGTTCTATTCTTACGTTCAGCTATGCCATTTTGTTGAGGGGTAATTGGAGACGAAAATTCATGACTAGTACCCTCGGAAGTGCAGTACTTTAAAAAAGATGCATTTTCGAATTCCTTTCCATGATCGGTTCTAATTCTACCAATTTTTACTTTAAATCTTACACATAGCTTCTTTGCAAGTTTTTTGAAAGCCTCAAAAGTTTTAGATTTTTCTTTTAAAAATTCTACCCAAGTAAACCTATAAAAATCATCAACAATCACGAAAACATACCTCTTACCACCAAGGCTCTCAACCTCTAGTGGTCCCATGAGATCCATGTGAAGCAGTTCAAAGAAAGATGATGTAGTGAGACTTTGTTGGACTGGATGTGGCACCCTTACCTGTTTCCCCTTTTGGCATGCCTCGCACACCGGAATGATCTTGGTGTTGAGCTTGGGCATTCCAGTCACAGCTTCTTCCTTGGCCAACCTATCCATCRTCTTGTAATTTACATGTCCAAGCTTTTGATGCCATAGTTCTGCATCACTAAATTGGGACAACCTGCAAAAAGCATCACTGTGAATTCGGTAGCAATTATCTGAAGTTCTTTTCCTAGTGAGAATACACGATCCATTCTCCTTATAAACTTCACATTTTTCTTGGTTGAATTTAACGCTGAACCCTCCGTCGCACAATTRACTTATGCTGATCAAATTTGCTGTAAGTCCTTCTACTAGCAGCACATTTTCTAATGTTACAACACCAGGAACATGGAGAGTCCCTTGGCCAACAATTTGGCCATTTGCGCCTCCTCCATACTTCACTTTTCCACCTTTAAATCTGACAATGTTGGAGAGCAATTCTTCTGAGCCTGTCATATGCTTCGAGCATCCACTATCAAAATACCAGGCTCCAGGGACTAGAGACTTCAAGGAGGTATGGATCATATTGCACTTGATGCTGTTTTTCTTGACCCACACTTGTTTGTATCTGATGTTGGTATTGATGTTGGTAGCGCGGTTACCAACATTGGACTTGACAGGCATATTTGATCTCTGAAAGTGTCTTCTTTCGCCAATGATCTTCCAGTAAAAGGGCCGAATGTGACCTGGTTCTCCACAATGATGACACGTGAAATGTCTCCTCCTTTTCTTGTGGCGTTTGGAAGATTTTCGTTCTTGACTCGACACTTGCGTGGGTTGACTCGTCTTGTAACCTATTCCATACTTAGAGGACTCTGGGAAGCTAACCTGCAAAATTTCATCAAGCTTCGCCTTACCTTTGTTTAGAATTGAAATTGTTCCTCGAACAGTGGTCAGTTCGTTTCTAATCTTTTCAAGCTCAGCATCCTTCTTGGTGAGAGATGAATCCAACCGGACAATAATTTCGAGCTGATCCTCCTTTTCCTTGGTTAGCTTCTCTACTTCTTTTGCGAGATCTTTCGCTTTGAGTACCTGTTTACTCCAACTGACATACAATTTTTTGTGATCTTCACTCAGCTGCTCGTATTCCTCATAATAGTCAGTGGTCTCAGCATTCAGGCACACGATGTTATCTGCAAGCAAACCAACATGGATATCGTCGTCCCAAACAACATGGGAGAATAATGCTGGGACTTGATTAAGTGACTCGGAATCATTGAAGTCTTCAGTAAAGTCAGTAGCGATCATACTTTTCTTTCTAAGATATTTGGGACACTCATTCTTGTAATGTCCCCAACCTTTGCATTCGTGGCATTGTATCTCGCTGAGTTGTTTTGAAGAGCTTGACACATTGGAAATTGAATTTGAGGACTGAGATTGTGGAAGAGTTCGTCCAATAAACTTTGGAGTGGATGATTGAGTCCTGTTCCTTGTACTTGAGCTACAGAGTTGTTCTTCTTCTTCAAGAATTTATTGAAGCATTGAGTAACAAGGTCCAGTTCATCTTCTTCGAGAGTAGTCGACTCCATCCTTTTAATAATCCCATTAAAATCGAATTCCTCATCATCTTCATCCCCTACTTTATTTAAATCAGAAGAATAGGCAACATTCTTCTCTTTCGAGCTAGAGGTGACGTGTTCCATCTCGTATTGCTTTAGGTTTCCAACTAAGGTGTTGAAATCGATGTTATCAACATCCTTGGATTCTTCTATTGCCACCACCTTCGTGCTATAATTCTTTGTAATGGATCTTAGCAATTTTCCTACAAGACGAGAATTTGTTATGGGTTCACCCAATTCTTTGCACTCCTCTGTTATTTCCGCCAATCTCACAGAGTAGTCCATGATAGATTCTTTCTCATTCATTCTCATAGCCTCGAATGTGGACAAGAGCATTCTTAGTCTGGATTTGTTCACGCTTGCTGTTCCTTCACACACCGTTTGAAGTGCTTCCCATGCATCCTTTGTCGACTCACAGTTCTTGATGATACGATAGTAGCTTGCATCTACATAGCCACACAAGGCATTGATGCATTTAGAGTTCCAATTTGCAGCAGCTGCTTCGTCAGCAGTCCAATCTTCCTCTTTCTTAGGAATGGCATCGCCCTCGCCATCCGTGACACGTGGCTTTTCCCATCCAACAAGGACGGTCTTCCAAACACGTTCATCCATGCTCTTCAAGTGCCACCTCATCCTCTGTTTCCAGAGAGAGTAATTCTCACCATTAAGGATTAAAGGCCTCGGGTTTCCTTGAGCATCCATAGCACCTAAAAAAATAAGGATCAATACTTAAAAGGTTAAGTAACCTTCTCTGATACCAATTGTAGAATTAGTAGGTCTATGGTTTTAAAAATAAGGATCAGATTTACGATGTTGTTAATCAATGTTAACAACACCAGTTAACAACATCGACTAGAATAACGTAAATTTATGCAGCGGAAATTTAAAAAAGAGAACACGATTAAACAAAATTCATTTCACAAGTAAATACTTGTGAACTTGGGTGTACAAACTCGAAAACTATATTACTTTCACTTCACGTTCAATACACAATATAAAGTAATATATGAAAACTAAATATCAAGAAACTTGATACTAAATACTTGTTGCCGGAATGGCAAGATCTCTTCGGTTGGTCACGCAACTTCAAAGATCTTGTAACTCACGAACGTTGGCTCCAAGTAGTTTTCTTCTTCGTGTTCTTCTTCCTTTATTGTGCGTCATCTTCCTTGCGTCTTTCGTCCTTCAAGAAATCCCGTGCGTAAATCTCTAAAAACCGTGTATCAAGTGAAGGAATACTTATGTCTTAAATAGACAACTAAAAATCCTAAACTTGGTAAAATCCTAAAAACAAATCCTAAAAACAATCTAGGAATAATTAAAGTCTTGTGCATAAACTAGGAAACATAATATTGACCTATATCTAGTTTCCTAACTTATTTTGTGCCCAAGAAAGGCAAATAACAAAATAGGAATTATTGCCAAGAATAAATTCCTCAACACACACGATTCGTATCCAATTGTAACCTATATATTAATGTCATGGATCCCTCTTTAAAAGAGTATTCAATTACTCGTATTAACCCGCATGCACGTCGTGTGAGCAGATTTTTTAGGTTTGCTTTGTTGTTTAAATTAGTATATAAATTATGGGTACTTAATTTCCTTTTGGGTGCTTATCAGACTTAGGAAATCGAGTTTATATTTAAAAATTCAAGTTCCAATTCATAAATTAAACCATCGGAAAAATGGTTATCTTATCCGTTAGACACTATTGTAAATTACTATTGTAAATCCATTACGAGAGGTTGTGAGGACTCCCGGTGGCTATGATGACCAGAAAGCTGCCAAGTCCATTGAAGCAGCACTCATAATTCCTGGAAGTTTGTCCAAGAAGACAGAAAAATCTCCATCGTTTTAGGTATAAGAAATTTATCAAAGGAAATATTTACGATGGCGCACACACCATCATCTTTGCTTCTCTTAACAAAGTTGATTGTGCCGCTGTTTGTCTTCGTTTTCTCCATTTCGTGCGCCTACTTTAAACACCCTGAATATTAGCGAACTCTTTTGGTTTTGATTTTTTGAGAATCACATTGCTCATTTATTGGCCAATTATGGAAGGACAAATTTGGAAGGACAAAATTGTCCTTCCTATACGGTAAACATATAGGAACGACATATAAAAGTCGTTTCTGTAGGTCCATTTACCTATTGGAATGACATTTGTCGTTTTTATAAATAAACTTGTCGTTCCAACATAATGTCAATCTATTGGAACGACATTTGTCGTTCCTACAAATTAAAATGTCGTTCATATAAATATAATTTTCGTTCCACATAGCACCAATTTAATGGTGTATCTGTTGGAACGACAAGTCCTTCCAATTAAGCAAAAGTCCTTCCAAAATATCACTAACCGCATTTAATACCCTCAACCTAATTTTCACCTTCTCTCCACTTTTTCAATATTAATTTCATTTTTTATCCCTCACCTTATCCTTCACATCGGTTTTTATCCTTCACTCCAGCCTCACTTCAGCCCCCCCAAATTTCTCATCACCAGATTTCTCCTCTTCAAATTCATGTTTGAGCATAATTTTTTGTTACTGTAATTGGAAGAACTTATCTTTCCAGACGTTTTGAATGTCCTTCCAAAATAAATGACAGATGTTCGAGCTGTAAATTCCTCTTGAAGGACTTGAGACAAAGGTACAATTTCGATTCTTCTCCCTACCTCCTATGTTTATGTTTGTGTTATATTTCAAGAAGTTTGCAGAAATGACTGATGAATTTCTTCTCCCTGCCTCATGTGTTTGTTTTTGTATTATATTTCAAGAAATTTGCAACAATGTTAGATAAATTGGGGGGTGAATCCATTTTCTTGTACTTGGAAGGACATGTCCTTCCAGAATATTGGGTTGTCGTTCCAATAAATTTGCAATGTCGTTTATAGCAGCAGCATCATTGTGGCTCTCTTTAGTCTGCTTGTATTGAATGTTGGACTAATAATATCTCAAAATTTCCTTAGTTGTTAATCATTTAAGTAAAATAAAGACTTTACAGTAATATTTGTCATAAAGGAATTGGAAGGACATGTCCTTCCAGAATCTTGATTTTGTCGTTCCAATAGGATGTCTATTTTTGTGTTTGTTTTTGAAATAAAAGAGTAGAAATTTTCTAATGAACATCATAAGCACACTCAAATAGAAAGGAAAATTATAATTTTATGTATTATAGTTTTCTAATATTCCTGGGTTTTTTTTGTGTTTTGTGCTTTTTTTTTTTATCAATGCACAATTATATGTTTATAAATAAATGTAAAATAGATGAATTTTGTAAATAATTTATAATAGAGGAGCTAAGAATTTACCTAATTATTTTGGTCATTTTTCTTTTTCCAGCTTTCAAATATGGTGATGGATAAGAGATGGACGCGAATTACAAATAAAATGTCACCAGAGTTTAGACGTGGAGTGAGTGAATTTATTAACATGTGTGGGCCTCTTGTGAATAGGACAGGCATGATTAAGTGCCCGTGCAACAAGTGTTGAAATTTGGAGTCTCTGAATTTGGAAGTTGTTCGGATGCATATTCAGAGGTATGGGTTTGATGCATCATCTGATATTTGGATTCACCACGGAGAGCATTTACCAGAACACGAACTTGGTCCGTCAGCCGTTGACTTTGAAATAATGGATGAAATGAGAAATGTGATGGAAGATGTGGACCCAAATGATGAGTATGGGTTCGAGAGCCCTGACGAGCAGTATCATAACTTGTACGAGGCAATGGACACTAAATTGTATGAAGGGATTTCATCATTCTCTTCATTAAATTTTCTTGTGAAGTTGATGAATATCAAGGTGAATGACAAGTGGACAAATAGATCATTTAATGAGTTGCTTAAGTTATTGAAACTCTCCATTCCCATCGATGAAACTTGTCAACTCACATTATGAGGCTAAGAAGTTGCTTGGAAGTTTGGGTCTCGACTATGAGAACATACATGTATGTAAGTATAATTGTGCATTGTTTTATAAAGACCATGCCAATAAAGAAACATATCTAGTCTGTGGAGAATCACGTGGGCGAGAGAATAGTGGAAAAGGTTCTAAAAGCAAAATTCCACATAAGGTTATGCGATATTTCCCTATGATCCCAATATTGAAGAGGTTATTTGCAATGGAAGAGACGGCAAAACTTATGCGTTGGCATAATACTAGGTATCATACTAGTGCAGATGTTATGACTCATCCGAGGGATGTCAAAGCATGGCGTGCATTTGACGCTAGACATCCAGAGTTTTCTAGTGAGCGACGCAATGTTCGTCTTGGACTTGTGGCTGATGGCGTCAACCCATTTGGTAATATGAGTCAGGTGTATAGCATGTGGCCAGTAATATTGACAGTTTATAATCTTCCACCATGGCTATGCATGAAACCGGAGTATTTGTTGCTGACACTATTGATACCTGGACCTCATTCCCCGGGAAAAGATTTCGACATTTTCCTACGGCCTGTTGTTGATGAATTGAAAACTCTGTGGTCAATTGGTGTGGACACACTTGACGCTGCCACAAAAAATCGTGGTTTATTTCGCATGCGAGCAGCATTAATGTGGGCAATTAATGACTTCCTAGCAAGAAGTATTCTGTCAGGGTGGAGCGGGCAAGGTTACATGGCTTGTCCCACATGTAATGATGAAACCCCATCTATGCACATATTGGGAAAGATAATATACTTTGGTACTAGAATTTTTCTTCCGATACACCATAGATGGAGGAGTTCGCTTGACTTCAACGGTCTACCAGAACGTCAGAGTCCTCCAGTAAAAAAAAAACAATGAATTACATATTGGTCCAACTAAATCGAGTCAGACCAAAGATATCTGGAAAACATAAGAGTTATGGTGGTGCAGGGACCCGTAAATATGCAGATGAGATGAATTGAAAAAAAAAAGTATTTTTTTGAGCTCCTTTACTGGTCTAGTAATGACTTGAAACACAATATCGACATGATGCATTTAGAGAAGAATGTGTGTGATAGTGCCGTGGGGACCATCATGGATGATCCACTGAAGTCGAAGGATACTCTTAATGCAAGACGTGATCTAATGAGAATGAAGATTAGGCCAGAGTTGCACCTTATCGAGGATAGGGGTAAGATAATGAAGCCAAGGGCTCGTTACACACTACCCCTGACCAAACAAGTTGAATTTTATAATTGGATCAGGTCTGTGATATTTCCAGATGGATTTGCATCAAACTTGAGAAGGTGTGTACCTCCAAGTCAGGGCCGCTTAACTAGATTGAAATCTCACGATTGCCATATTATAATGCAAAGATTATTGCCAATGGCAGCCCGTGCATACTTGGAAAAGGATATATCTGATGCTATAATAGAATTATGCAACTTCTTCAAGAAAATGTCTGCCAAAAGTTTTAATGTGAGTGACCTTATGACAGCCCAGTCGGATGTGATTATTATCTTATGTAAATTAGAGAAGATTTCCCCCTCGGAATTTTTTGATATTATGGTCCATTTCGCTATTCATCTCCCTGAAGAGGCAATCTTAAGGAGACCTGAACACCTGAGGTGGATGTATCCAATTGAATCATATTTGAAAGAGCTCAAGGGATGTGTAAGAAACCCGGCAAAGCCAGAGGGGTCGATTGCCGAGGCATATGTGGCAAAAGAGGCATTGACATTTTGTGCTCGTTATTTCAATGACGTAGAGACAAAGTTCAATCGACCCCGTAGAAACCCGATATGTGAAGTGACATCACAACTTTCAGTTTTTCGATCACATTGCATCCCACTTGGAGGTCGCAAGAGCGTAGCTCTATCTCCGGAGAAGTATAAGCAGGCACAATTTTACATTCTTAATAATTGCCCCAAAATAGACATATATTTGCAGTAAGTGGTTTCATTATTTTAATATTCAATATGTTATTTATTTATTTTTTTTATTATTATACACAACTGTTGGGGTGGGTTTTTAATTATATCATTAGAAACACTAAAACAGATGCAATGTTTGGTAACATCATGCGGCTTATATTCTTTTTTTGTGGTAGAGAACACAAACAAGACTTGTTGGCGCGTGGAGTTAGTGACTTGGAGTTTCATCACAAACACGAATTAGCAGATTGGTTTTACAAAAAGGTACGTCCTAATCCAAGCTAAATACGAACCAACAATTTTGAGTTTATTAAGTTTATCCTTTTGACCCAAGCTAAATACAAACCAACATAAATATTTCCAAAACAACAGAAGTAAAAAAAAGTATATTGCTCCCTTCATCTCAAAAAATGAGATATTAGTTCTTAATTCATGAACTTCAGGTGTACTATGATCCTCGATCAGTATCTAAAGAAGTGTATGCATTGGCGTCTGGATGTGACCGTTTTTCCCGATCATATGGTAGATGTGTAGTTAATGGAGTTCGTTTCTTGACTCATGACCGTGACATTCGTCGGCTAACACAGACAGTGGTGTGTCAGTGCCTGGAGTGAGTGGATAGATGTATTATGGCATTTTATAAGAAATTCTAGAATCTCATTATACCGATCGATTGTCGATTGTCCTACTTCGATGCAAATGGTTTAAATCTGATCATCATCGACATATTGTGCATGATAGAAACATCATAAAATATAGACACCAGTACCGAGGGTTACAAAGACGACCAGTTCATTCTTGCCAATAATTGTGGGTGTTCATATTAAACTTTTGATAAATCATGTTTTTCCTCATAAAGTATCTTAAATGATATTTAAGGCCTCTAATTATGTGGATACCAGACTAGAACCATTGTGTATCCTGAATATTAATGAACTTACAGATTATGATTTCATGTGATTGGAATGTGATATTACTACCACTAGAAGGGGTGTGTGTGTGTGTACATGGGTGTTCTGAATATCTAATTCCTTTTTAATTACTTGGTATAAACCTTCTTTTCTTCAGTGATGAACCAATGAAGTATTCTGATTTATTGGTCATGACATCTGTTGCATGCTTGTTTATGTTCAAATGGCCATGTCTTCCAGGTTTTCTTGGGCACAATGTCTGAGCACTTCTAACTTGAAATATCTTCTTTATCTTTAAAGGTTGCAGGCAGCTTTTCCTATTAACACAAATATCCTTTACGTGGATTTACCTTCTGCTGAGTTTATTGGATCAAGTAGAAAGCTGCTTAAAAAGGTAATTTTTTTACTTAATTTTCCCAAGTATTTTTATTAGTGGTTTTTTATTTTATATTCTGATGTTGTATATATGCAGAGTTGGTAACTTTTATATTTTAAGCTTGAATTAAGGGAATATAAGGGAAAAATGCAGATCTTATAAGGGAATATGCAGAGTTATGATGATTTGATGTCTTTATTTTCATAAGGGAATACAAGGGAAAAGTGGTGTTTTTTAGCTTTTCATGTTTGATTGTTCTCTGTTTCTTGTTGTGGAGAAATCATATAACTCTAGTTCCCTGATTTGCAATAATCGAACTCATCGTCCCCATCATTGTTATAGCTGTCTCTGTAGTTTTTGTATTTATAGCTTGTTGCTATTGAATTTGAATAGTGTAAAGTTGATGATGTCATCGTCGTTTGGAATTGGTCTGTTGACTGAGTTTAGAGTGTCAAAATGAATTGGTCTGTTAACTGAGTTGATGATGTCATCGTCGTTTAGGTTTTTAATCTGAGCTGATTATTTCATCATAATTCAAGGCTATATTTGTGCCTGTTTTGTCTCATGCTAGCTATTTTATGACAATGCAATTTTATAAAAATGAGATGATGTACGAGATGGATGACATTGAAATACTCAAATGACAAACTTATAAAAAATGTATGTTCGGGATCAAGTGTTGTTTCCTGTAATAATCTTAGCTTCTATGAAGCTTGTAAATATTGAAAAATGCATGCAATTAATTTCCCCTCTATTGAATCAAAGACTAAAACTCAATTTTATTTGGTATACTCTGATGTATAAGGTCTAGCGGCAGTGCCTTCTTATGATGATTATAGATATTGTGTACCTTTTATGGATGAGCTCACTAGATATTTTAAGTTGCATTGTATATTGTTGTTTTTGTTGGCATTATTATTTATTTAATTTATTTTGAGAACAGACCAGAGTTTGGAGCCAATTGATCGAAAATTTCTCGACGCTCTAGAAATCGTCTCCGCAATAGTACGGAGTCGACTGTAGGTGCGGTGAGTTGTCCCGAGTCGTGTCTCTCGAGGATGGATGTGATCGGCGGTCGGTTTTCTTGATCGTTCTTATCGTCGGTTTTTCTAAAACTAATTTAATCTAGAAAGCGATAATCATTTTTTCGGTTTTATAGCTAATATTTAAATTGAGACTTAAGATTTAAAAACATTGAAACATTTAAGGAAATTAAAGCTTATATTAAAAACGATCAATTTAAACTAATTAACTTATTAAAGCTTAATTATTTGAAATTAGTAAAATGGAGGGAAAATTAGAGTCAACTTATTTGAATAAGTCAACTAATTACTTAACATTAATTAAAGGTTTTTAAATAGGAAGATTCGATAAACTATTACAAACTTTGAGATTAACTACAACTTACTAACTTAAAAGCATAAGTCCATAAGCTAGAAAGCTATAAAATGAAATTGAGAATTTTGAAAGATCTAAACAACCACAAACCAAGAACCAAACTTCAATATAAGATAAAAAGAAAATAACATGGAAATTAAGCTATATTAAAGGAAAGAGATTACCAAATGTACTTGATTACACAGAAGCTTGAATTAGGAAAAGCTTGGAAGCTGATGGTTCTTCACAAATGATACTTAAAATAAAGCTTGAGGATGAAACAACTAAGATCTTAACTTAACTAATCTATATCTAAATACTAGAATTTATAGGAATTAAAACTAATTAAAAAGATGAAAAGTGCTTCTTTTTCTGGTTTTGAGCAGCTCCCCTGGAGAAGAAGGCCACCCAGCAAGTTGTCCTCCGTGAAAAGACGTCTGATTGCTTAAATCTTCAAAAATATGCTTTTCAGTCGATCGACTGAGAAAAAGCAGTCGATCGACTGCAGTCGATCGGACTTGTCGGCTGTCGATCGACTGCAGTGTCGAAATGGCCAAAAGCCCTGTAATTCAGTTGATCTAGGGGCGCCAGTCGATCGACGGCAGTCGATCGGCCATGTAGGCAGTCGATCGACTGCCAAGTCAAAAACTTCAAAATTCTCTGGAATCCTGTCGATTTCAGCCGGTTCAGTCGATCGATTTAAGGTCAGTCGATCGACTGAACATTCAGTCGGTCGACTGGATTCCAGCGCCCGGCTCGATTTCTCGTCCTTTTCGGGTCCGCCGGTTTATCGAACCTCGTCCGTTGCGCCTCCTTGCTTTGTCTGTCCAATCCCGAGTCGAGTATCGACGATCCCCACGAGCGTGGGCCCCGCTTGGGCGTCCTACGGCCAAGAAAAACGGAAACATGAAAAAAACTACGAAAATGAATAAGAAAACGTACAAAAACTAAGAAAACCTAGAAAAAAGAAAAACGGCCAACCCGACTCCTAAAACAACAAAAAGCAAGCGAAAAACACGCAACGTGGAACAAAAACGAAAATTAAAATATGTACAAAAAGATGCAAATCACCAATGCCGCCCCGAAATCGAAGATGGCGCCGAAACGATGAAGAACAACCAGAGCCGGGATTTCCCATTCCCGTTCAACCTTATTTGCCTGAGCCTGACCTAGGTATTGCTTGTTTCTACCTTCTTTTTATCCAAAGCCCTTTACCAAATAAATATTATTTATTGAGCATAGGCCTTAATCATAGTGGTTCCATGATATACTTGAGATTTTCTTGATCTTACAGTGGGTCCAAACAAGATTTTGGAGCCAATGCCGCCCCGAAATCGAAGACAGCGCTGAGACGATGAAGAACAACCGGAGCCGGGATCGCCCGTTCCCGTTCTCCCTGAATTGCCTGAGCCTGACCTAGGTATTGTTTCTTTCTACTTTCTTTTTATCTAAAGCCCTTTACCAAATCATACTTGATCTTATAATCATACTTGACATTCCATTTTTTTCTTTTGTTAATTGGAATGTATATTAAAACCAAATCAAAAATGGAACCTTGATATTTGGCCAAATTATAAATGAAAAATTACAAGTATAAACCTATAAATCACCCATGAGGTTACAATGTTATTTAAGATAAGCATATGTCTGAACAATATATTGTGGAAATTCTAATATTCTCCCCTGATAGGTGCACCAACCACAGAAAAAAAAAAGAAGAAGAAGACCTGGTCAAACTTAAAGGGTAAGAATTTACATAAGATATGGGTGGCAGCAGGAAAGAAGAAGTTGCCGATCGAGTTCAATTTTCAAAGAGCATCTGTCCTGCCGATTGGCCCCAACCAGAAATATTATACAAGGGCAATCAGCAACAAAATTAAGGAACTCGTCATCCCTTGTCACATGAGCTGGGCTTCAGTCCTAGACGAACAACAACACCAAATTTTTAAACGTGTATCGGTAAGTTATTTATAGTTTCTGTAGAATTTTTGTGTTATTTAATGTTTGGCTTAACTTATTTATATGTAATAAATTACAGAAATACATTGATATGAAGGGTGACATTAGAAAGAACCAATACAATGCGGTAAAAAAGTCTTTTGAACGAACACCGACTTCACGTTATAATCGTTTCAAGGCCTCCGCTCACTCTTATTACCAGAGCCAGCTAGAAGATCCACAAAATCCAAAGTTCTCTGGTAATTACTTGAGCATGAGCGTTGAAGATTGGGAAAAGTGTATTGCTTTGTTTACTTCACCGGAATACAAAGTAAAGTCTTTGATCTCATTTTGTGTTTTTAACTTGTTCTATTATGTTTTTTCTCACTAAATTATTATCGGCCAATGCATTCACAGAATTGATCGATGAAGAATGCTATGAACCGGAAAAAACAGAAGTATCCTTGTTATCAAGGATCCAAGAGCCTTTTTGCCCACGCAGTGGACTAGGTACATTTATTATTATTATTATTATTATTATTATTATTATTATTATTATTATTATTATTATTATTATTTATTATATTTTACCTATTCCATAGCAGCGAGATGAGGAAAAAAAAATAAGGATAAGGACGCGGATGAGGATGAGGATGATGAGGGTGACGCTCCGAGCTTCATTGAATTATTTCGAAAGAAGCACATTGATAATAGTGGAAAGTGGGTAAATAAATATGTCGAGGATGATTATGTAAGTTGTCATGTTGGAATATAATCTGTACAATACATAAAACTATCATATGATACATATATATCTATGTCAATATATATATATATATATATATATATATATATATATATATCTTATAATTTATTAATACTATTATGTTTGCAATATATTATACATATGGGAGAACTTGGAAAATAAGGTTTAAAGTTTCAATTTATGTTATATCTTTGGGAGTTGGATAACATTTTAAGTCTTAGGGGCATATTTACTTCATCTAAGGGCCTGACCTTATATTTTTTTACGATAATTACAAAAACGACCTCTGAAATTAGTCTAATTACAGAAAAATAAATAAAAAAGAAATGGACAAACCATGTGATTGTGTTATTTGCAGCTCTGTTCACTTAAGAATTTAATTTGCTGGTGAGTTTGAATTTAAGATCTACTAATTACTTTGGTATTTTTGGGTTTAAGATTATAGTTGATTACTTGGATATGTGTTTTAGAAACATATAATGGTTGATTTGCTTCCTTTTCTTTTTGTGATAAAACTGTATAAGATTGAAGGGTTTGTTATTTAGTGTCCTAATAAATCAATTTAAATCAGAATTATTATTAGCTATGGTGTGCCTATAAAAAAAATTACAGTTAAAACAACCACGGAGTAATGTCTGTTGTCATTAACTATGATATTATTCTTTGTTTTATGTGATTATTGACACTTAAATAGTTTTGCTTCATGTTTTGAATAAGTTACGTATTTTTAACAGTGAGGAAATTGACTATTTATGACTTTTGCGTTGTCTCGTATCTTTTAAACTTACAAAAACTACCTCTGAAGTTCTGATTTTCCCCATTTCTCTTCTATTTTCTATATTGCAGTTTCGACTTGTTGATGCAAGAGAAAAACATACTGTTGCATCAACCTATGGAAGTGTAGATGAGAGAGCAGTTATGAGGGAAGTTCTCGGTGTTCGACGAGGCCACGAACGTGGTATTGGTCGGACCCTCAAGGGTTTAAGATATCATGACATTCCCAAATCATCTTGTGCTTTGGCCGCCGAAACTCTTGAAAGGTCAATCGCCCCAAATGTTGCCTTTCTTACTAAACAGGTTATTATTTTCTCATTTCCCAGAACTAAATTTGTTTGAAGTAGCTGGAATAGTGGTACTATATTTATATACCTTGGAGAATTTTAAGGAGTCGAAGAAACTGTGTGAATCATGATGTGTTTCATTGGGGGAACAGTTTTATGCTTTGCTGAAATCAAGAAACCTTATTCTCTAACTGATTATCTTATGATGATGTGACACTACTGCAGAAACAGGATTTAACGGCGGTTTTTTTTCGTGTTTAACGGCGGTTTTTGAACCGCCCTTGTATCAACCGCCGTTAATAATAACGGC